>JAVYIG010000540.1:0-543232 GCA_035222895.1 Strongylocentrotus droebachiensis | reverse complement strand
TTTGTATTTTCTGACGTGTTCTGATGTTAGTTGTTTGACTAACATAAGTAATGAATACGAAGCTGTGACATATTCTCTTTTCACAAGAGGATACAAATATCAGTTCGTGGGTAAAGAAGATGATGAAGATCAATCCTCGGCCCTTTGTTATAAATTTGTTAGAAATATTAACGCTGAATTACAAAAATTAGCAAAATGGTTTAGAAGTAATAAACTTTCTCTTAATTTAAAGAAAATAAACTATATATACTTTTAGAAGAGGAAAAATAAAATATTCCTGACATTTAAATTATTTTGGATGGTGAATAATTGAAAAAAAAAAGGATAGCACAACATCCCTTGGTGTTTTGAACAATGAAAATCTGAGGTGGAATAATCATGTCCAATATATTTCTAATACTATTTCATGTAATGTTGGTATTATCTGTACATTGAAATATTATGTCCCTACAACTATCTTGTTTATGTTATATAATTAATTAATACTGCCTTGTATTTCATATTGTAACATTATATGGGCAAACTCAAAAAGCAACGTTGACGCCATTTTATTGTAACACAAGAAGGCCATGCGTATATATGTACTGAATCGTCCTATCGTGACCACACCAATTCCTTGTTTTCAAAACTAATAACTCTTAAAGCTGATGATATAAATATTCTACAAATAACACTTTTCATGTTTCGCTTACAAAACGGTCTACTACCTTCATAGTAGACCGTATACAAAACCACCCACTCTTATCCTACAAGGCAGACTGAAACATTCCATTTAAGAAATCCAAAAACCGCATTGGCTCTCAAATCCATTAGACACATCGCCCCTTCTGCCCATTGTACTGAGAAACCTTTGGACATTGTCTTCTTTTAAGAAGGCGGTTAAAACTATGTTATTGTCTAAGTATTGATCATGTCGTGTGTAATTCTACTGTATCATGTTCGTGTGTACAGTGAATGTACATTTAACAATGATGTGTAATCGTCCATGACCTAGCATCCTTTATCCATCCATGAATAAACCTGCATTCAATTATAAGATGTATTAGATTCATTGTATTATTACCAACGCTCCTTTTCTTCTCCGCAAGTCACTCTTTTTTTTTTTTAATTGTATTGTTGTATCTAAGTTTAGGGATGCGGGCACGTCAATCTATTTTGCTTATTTCTGTAGCCCTCCTGCATCTAATGTATGTGAATTATGCATTCAATATATTTGTTTAATTTCGTTTATTATCTGTATAAAAATTATATTCACTTAAAGATGAAGTTGAGTTCTGGTCATGCGATTGCATTTTGAAAGAAACGGTGTGGAATCGACCAGAAAAGGTTGATCATCTAGCATATAGGAATGTGTGTGTATATTGCAAGGTTCTGGAATCATCAACATGATAAGAAATTCGGCCAAGTCTTGGTAAAGTTACAAACACTGTACATAAAAATATGTATATGGGACTACACGAACACGTGGCGTAAAAATCCTACCCTGGATTTGTACGATGTTACATGACACATTTAGAATATGAATGCATTTGAAGAGCCATGCTTTTCAGGGAACATGTCTTATCTGATGTTCTTCCACACTTGTATAATCAGAATGATAACGCTCACAAATTATGTTTCACCTTTTCCGATAACTCAACCTTCTCTTTAAAATATTGTATCAAACCATATCATGTTCATGAAAATGTATGATGAAAAAAGAAAAAGATGCAGAAACCAATAAATCAAATCAAATCAAATCAAATGTAAATATAGAAATTACATTTTGTCTTTTTCAAGACAATTAAGAACTAGACCTGTGTTTGTAACAACAATACATAAGCATTATCGCAAACATATTTCTTCATTCATGTATGTTCATCAATACGACGTTTACTGCTATAATTGTTATTACGATATTCAACGTCCTCATTATGATCAGGGAAGGTATCGTGTTATGACTGAATATTTACTCGGCCCTAGAGCAACAACATAGGATGTACATATATATTAGGTTATAAACTTGTAGACATATGTTACCTAAGGAGATTTCATACGTCGTTAACTTATCTATGCCTCTTTAATCTTCTTTCATTGTGTTTTAGGAAGTTTTAAGATATAGTACTTTGTATATTATGTTCACTATGGTTGATTCTTTCATATTGGATAATAATTTTGTTTTGTCTGATACATCTAACCTTCTAATTCCGTTTGTTATTTTGTTTATAAGTCGTTTTAGTTGCAATCCTTTAAACTTTCTGCGCTACTATATGTCAATTCACTATCGACCAGTAAAAATATACCGAGATACTGGCCAAAATTAAAAGGAGAAAGTGTCTACAAACACACATTTTCGGCTATACATTTTATTTCACACTCTACATAACTCAATGAAATTGAAATATTTGTAAGTATTTTAACACCAAAATCAATAATGATAAGAGGTTCTACTTAAAATCTATTTGTTAAAGTCGATCTTAACTCGCCAAACACAACATTAATACACTAATACACGTATATGCACACATATAATACATATGTGGGCCAAAATGTAGTTTTTGTGGAAATCAAATCAATAGCTTCGGGTTGCTATAACTTCGAAGCACTGAAAACAGATATCAGCCTCTTCTTAGAACAGAATCTTGTATTTGTTGATGGGTAAAATAACAGTTGTTTATAAATTTCAATATTTCGCAAAAAAATCACACCATTTCATGTATTTGCGATGTTACTTAATCATGAATCAATTATAATAGATATAAACATTTATATAAATTCAATTGTCTTAAATATGACATGAATTCGAAAGTAATTTAAGGTTTATCTTAAATATTATCTGCAAAATACTATTTTCGTCAAAAGGGCCACCTTTTTGGACGCCCCCTCAGATATAATGGTGTCGCCAATTTTTTTAAAATAAAAACCCTATGAAATATTGTGTATTTGAAAACAAATATTTCGAAAAAACAAGATATGCTTTGAGTGGTATTGGCAACCAACTAAAAAAATAGGCATGATTTTTTACTTTGGCCCTCTGCCTTAATCTAAATTGATGTAATAATTATTGTTATTGCTATTGTTATTAAAGATATAAGCATATTCACTACATATATACAATAGGCAATGTATAACAGGTAGATGCTTAACTTCTGTAAACAGTGAACTTAAAGGGACTAGGTAACATTGGTGAGATGAGAGAAAGTAGTGATAAGGTAATGACTCCAATGCTAGATGTACAATCCAAGATAATCTAAAAATTTGAGTGAAAACGGACCATTATTCATGGTACAAATTGAAAAAAAACTGATGTGATCGATTCTCCCAACTATATTATTTCAATTTAATTACCTTTTAGATAAATGTAAATCGTAACAAAGCAATATAATTGCTTTTCAAACCATTCTAGACATTTAAGTGTTGAACGATTTTTAATAGCCTGTTGTATGTCTTTTTTTCATTGAAAGATGGTTGAGAAAGTTGAAAAAATGTTTGGGAGAATTTACTGTTAATTACTGTTAGAGGGTGTTGCACAGGGACGCCTTTAAAGAAAACCATATATATCTTTGTGGCTTGAGATTGTTTACAGGATTGTTTGCATGTCAGAGGGTTAGTACAGTAGAAGGAATATAATAAGTAACATTTTATACAAAAACTAAGCAGTTTTTTCATCAACCTTCAACAATGTCATCGAGTCACTTTAATAGGCTTTCGATATGGTGCGTACCCAAAAAAATTATTCCATTTAGATAAAATTGGTAGATAAAATGCTCTTCAACATTTCACCTATTTTAACCAATTTGTAATGTTTTTTTAATATTTTAAATAAACCTAAATAGGTATATCTATGTTGTTGTCTTTGTTGTTGTTAGTTTTGCTGTTTTAAGATGTGTTTGAAAGTCGAATAAATTACATCCATCGAAGCAATTATATGAAAAGGCCTACTATTTCCTGTTTCAATGGTATTGTATTTTAGGTGTATGGATATTGATAATTTTCAATAAATAATTACATTTTTGGTCTTTGATGGCAATTAATACTGTTTTATCTGAAGATGGAAGCATTGTCACACGAAGTAATTATTAGGCTTAAGACATCGTTCAATAGATACTCCAAACCAAATACTAATTGCTACAACAATGGTGGCCTATATGCCAATGCTTTGAAAAATGATGACTCGTCGTCATTTAAAACACAAACATAGACATAACGTTCGCCACCATTAACTTGAATTTACAGAAAATTGTGGGGTGTCAGCATGCGAGTGTGCATTGGCTTGTTTGTGCAATTTTTTTTTCTTCATACGTGTATCAATCAGAACTGACCTTAATAACATCTTAACAAAAAGCGATTCGGTCTCTAACTGGGATCCGTTTTTTCTTTTTCCTGGACAAGCATATATTTCAAATGTTCATTAATGTTTCATATTTGAAAGGCCTATTCAATTGTCACATACAGACCTACATCTTTCAAGCAAGGTCAATTTGGTAAATGTTAATTCATACACTTTGTATTATTATTATTAATTACAAGGGCAAACACAATTTATCACACCAAACGATGAGAAATATGGAAGTAATGAATGTAAAAATGAAAAATATGTCGTTATTACAAATACTTCAAAATTGATGGCGTCAAATAATTCAATGCACGTAGCAATGAGTTGAAACCTTCACAACCAACATAAAATACCAATACTGTCACATAAAGGGACTTGGTAACATTGTTCAGATGAGAGATAGTGGCCGTGCTAAGGTAATGACTTCAATGCTAGATGTACAATTAAAGATAATCTGAAAATTTGAGTGAAAACGGACCATTATTCATGGTACAAATCGGAAAAAACTGATCTGATCGATTCCTCAATTCTCCCAGCTATATTATTACAATTTAATTACATTTTAGGTGAATGGAAATCACACAAAGCAATAAAATCGCTCTACATTCCATTCCAGACATTTAAGTGTTGACAGATTTTGTATAGCCTGTTTTATGTATTTTTTCATGGAAAAACGGTTGGGAAAATTCAAAAATGGTTTGGAGAATTTACTGTTAATCACTGTTAGAGGGTGTCGTACATCGACGCCTTCAAAGAAAACCATAGATATATTCGTGGTTTGATAATTTTTTTCAGGATTGTTGGCATGTCAGAGGGTTAGTACAGTACAAGGAATATAGAAAGTAACATTTTATACAAAAATTGAGCAATATTTTTCATCAACCTTCAACAATGTTACCAATTCACTTTAAGTGTCCGTTATACGTGAGAAATGGACCTTTTTTAGATTTGTATTCGATTCCTCGTTACCGAATTATGTCAAAATGCAAAATTGAGGTGTCGCCTGAATATAAAATAAATGGCTCCACGATTGCCGTCATTCTACAATTCGTAAAAGAAAAGGGGTGTTCTTCTTAGTTCATGTTATTACATGACATATATATTGCTTGAATAATGATATCACGCATCAAATTTTCGACGCCATTATTATTTCAATCTAAAGGCCACACACTGGCCAGGATTAATTAAGGAGCTACGATGATATAATCATTCTCCTTGATCTTAGCTCAACTTTTGACACTGTTGATCACAGCATCTTGCTGAAGAGGCTTTCAGCCTCCTTTGGCATCACCGGTGCTGTAAAAACATGGCTTGCCTCTTACCTGGAGGGAAGGGAAAAACGAGTACTCATTGACGGTAAGACGTCCAGCTCTGAAGTGATTAGATGGGGAGTACCACAGGGGGTCAGTGATAGGCCCACTGTTATTCATCTGTTATACAACTCTTCTTCAGAGTATTGCAGAGCAGGAAAACGTTGTGTGCATGATGTATGCTGACGACCTGCAGTTGTACACAGCTACGAATCCTGCTACGAGACACGAGTCAAAATAAAGACTAGAGTTATGTATCACGGAGATTCGCAATTCTCGCTACCCTAAATAGGTACGAAAATCTCGAAATTCGCGAGACGAGGTAATTTTCACTCTCTCGGGTCGTCACTACAACTTCCGGTATAGAGTCCCATCCCGCTGGCGCTAGCGCCTGTGTTCGCTGTGCAGAGTTTTCACGCACGCTAAAATCGATGCCAATCAGTGTAATTGGTACAGATTATAATATGCAATGGAAAGCTTCGGGCAGAATTAGTGACTTTAGCACAAAAGGCCGTTAAACTCTACCGTGAAAGAGAGGGTTGTGATCACGAACGCCTGCACAGGAAGCTGTAATGTCGAAAAGCTATCCCATAATGCAATGCGGATTTCAGGATTTTCCCCGGATCTCGGCAGAATCGCTATTTGGGGTAGCGAGAATTGAATGAAGGATAACATGCTTGTTATCAATGATGGCAAAACTGAAATGCTTCATCTAACATCATCCTGGAAGCGTGGCTTAAATCAGGAACTGTCTCCACTCACGGTTGGTGACACCAGCATTTCTAGCAGCACAACTGTTCGAGACCTTGGAGTTGTGCTCGATAATCACCTAACTCTACGTCAAAATGTGAACTCCATCTGTCGGAATGCTTCCCTATCTCTCTACAAACTCGGAAAGATAAGAATTTCTCTTCGACAATCACACAACTGAGATCCTTGTCCACTCCTTCGTCACCTTTCTTCTCGATTCTTGTAATTGTCTCCTCATCAATCTCCCCAATAAAGACATCGCCATGCTTCAGCGAATTCAAAATTCAGCTGCCAGACTAGTTTTCAAATTACCAAGGCAAAAGCACATAACTCCCACTCTACATGAACTCCATTGGCTGCCCGTATCCCAGAGAATCCAGTACAAAGTCATCATTCTAACTTTCAAAGCACTTCATCAACTCTGTCCAGCTACATATCTGAACTTGTTACACCTTACATACCCACTCGATCCCTCCGCTCTGCATCCCAACACCTCATTGAACCTACGAAAGACAGGACCAAGTCATACGGATCCAGAAGATTCTCATTTGCAGCTTCGCATCTCTAGAACTCTCCCCCACAACTTTCCGAACCATCACAGACTTAACTTTATTTCAATATTAACTGAAAACCTACCTGTTTAAAAACGCTTTCTAATGTCATTTAAACTGAATTATTGTATTCATCAAAATTTAATTACATTACTGTACTTTTATATAATTTGCCTTCATTTCTCTGTAATTGATGTTTATAATGTTTGATTATTATTAATCTTTTCCTTATTTTGATATTTCTTTAGTTCATGAATTAGTAGTTATGTGTAATTTTGTTGTATTAATATTGTAAAGCGCATTGATATCTTCTTCGAAGATGAAATGCGCTATATAATTCTAAGTTATTATTATATTATTATATTTAAGGGGTTTTGTCTCTTTAACCAAAATTAAATTCAATAAATAATGCCATCATTAAGCCAAACGTTCTCATTTGCTTTCTCCCTCTCTCACTCTCTCTCTTTCTCTCTAGCTTTCTCTCTCTCACTCTTTTTCCTTCTCTTTCTCTCTTTTTCTATCTCTCTTTAAAAATATTATCCATGGTCAATAACGTGTATTACCAACAAAATCTACCCAATTTATTGTATCGCGCAATGGTCATTCGATATGATAAGAAATAAAGGTCACTTTATGAAATAATTTCAGTAATTTTCTTTATAATTCCAGAGTGGTTTCTTCTTTAGTTCTAAAAACAATATCGTCCATATTTTTACTTTTCAAGCTTCTCTAAAGTGTTGGGAGCCCCAACAATTTAATGGCCAAATTTCACTTAAATTGTTTCAAAATATGAAAGTGGATGTCATTAAAGACACATTTTTTTGCAAGATTTTAAAACAAATGTGTTTGAAGTCAAATATTGACGAAAAAATGCAACTTAAGGTTTTCTGCGAACAATAGAAAACCCAAATTATAATATTTTTTTTTCAATAGAGAGAGTTCATGTAAATGTTTGAAAGAAAAATCAAGGGCATAAAATACGACAAACGGTGGACAAGAAATCAAATAATAATATTAATAATATTCATGTATTATTGATATTAGATAAACGCGTATATCAAATACTCACCTAATTTTCTCTGGCAGGTGGAAAAACTATAATCGCCTCTGTGATAAAGCTGCTGCTACTTTTGCTTTGGGATTGAACGAAATGTTTTCCATTAAATGCCATCATAGACGTTTGTCCTTTGTAATTATTTGTAACATACGTTATCCGTTCAGGCACATAACGTCTTGGCAAGCTGGCAAATATTAATTTTCATGACGATATGAAAACAGGAAAGTATATATTTGAGAAAATTATTAAATAGGGATGGGGCACTGCGCTTTAATACATCCCAAATACCATTTTGAACATTTCATGGCGGAATATATATATTTTTTCTTCATGGTTTTTTACAAAATAAAAGTATTATGACATTTCATTATTTTGAATTTCTTAATAGTCATATTTGTTTTTCTATACTTATGTTTAAAGCAAATATGTACATTTTCCTTTCCATCTTCGTATACGCGTATGAAACGAAATCTATAGACCCAAATATTTAAATCAGGTATAAAATGGGAAGGCTGAACCTGATAAAAGTGTTTGTTATTCCGTGTTGGAGATCAATTGTATGTTAATGTCCTTTTTCATGTAATTTCGTAACGAAGCTATTCAAAACTCTTTATCTTATAAACTTGGTGAATGGTTGATAGGAAACGTTATAGTTGTAAAAGTACATTATGTTATTGTTCTATGGTGTACTATTTATTAGTAGATTTGTATTGTCTTGTTCATAATACCTATATTTGAAAATTAAATTTTCGTTTTGAATGTCAATCCATAACTCCTGTTAGTGCATTGGTTCTAATGACATTATTATAAACCTCCATAGTAGGGTGCCGAAACTGTCATTATAAATCACTTATTGTTTCTTTAAATAATTGATGTGTTGTATGGAAATGGAGAGTCATCATAATAGAGCTATTGGTTTGAATTTAATTTGTTTATTTAAATATATTATGTCATCCAGTTCAAGGCTGATAATGTAAATTTTAAAAAGTATTCTCTCTGTCTCTCTCGCCCCCCCCCCCTTCTCAAACAATTTGTTCATAACAAATCAAAATGTAGTGAAGGTTTTTGTCTCTCCTCTCATGCCCTTTCCTCACTCTAATTCCCCTTCTCTCTCCCTCTCTTCGCATCTTTCTCTTATAAATATATGAATATTGTTCACTTCTTCTTGTTTGGATTATATCCCGATTACACATATCTATCATATCAATCCTTGTAATAAGTTCATCTGCATGACAACAGAAAAAGAAGTTACAGAGAATGGCGAAAGTATGAAATCAATTATCAGTATATAAATGTAATACAAATGTAGGTACACTGAAAGAAAAATTATTTGGAAAATGTATACTTTATCACTTGTTATAAGCAAATTCCAAACATTTTTCTTCACAGCTCCATAGTAAATACTAGCTTTACTGCGTTTGTGCGATATTTTTTTTGCTCAGGTGCCAATTGTCTTGCATAAACTTACAGTCGTCAGTTGTTGTATCTACCACTCTTGGTAATATTCTGACAATATCTTTGAACATGTACAAATGGATTTTTTTTTGTTTTATAGATTTAAACTATGCATGTGTTTGTGACTTTAAACTTCTCTGTCAACAGTGCCTAGGAGAGGGAAACCCAATCGAATCCTTGTAACCCTCTTGTCATCTCGTCCGAAGAAAAAAAAAATCAGAAATAACTGTTTTTTTTCTTCTCTTATTATATATTATTGGTCCAGGGCGACACCTTTGACATATTTAACAACATGAAGGTACATGGCTCAAGGGAAAGTAGAGAAATAAAAAAGGTGATTTACTCAGAAGTACCCAAAGTGGATGTAGCTTCTTTTGGAATGAACCCGATTTGGATTTAGCTCCTTTTGGAATGAAACCGATTTCGATTTAGCTACTTTTGGATTGAAACATGATATTGTACCTAAATTTCTTCATACTTCCTGGTGAAATTTTCGAATGTGATATAATGCATTTTGTCCCCATGTAGAAAATCATTAGTTTAAGACAAATAACTCCATTTTGATAAAATATGGATTTAGCTCCTTTTGGAATCAAGCTTTTAAATTATCTCCTTTAAATCAATATAGTCGTGCGTATAGCCTTAATGGCCTCAACAAAATACAATATGATAATAGAGTCACATTTCATGCGATGCCATAAAGAATCAAACAAAACCTGCTGTACAAATTGCTTGCTCCGCATTTTTAACGGGATGTTGATTTTCACTTTCATTGTTGGGATAATATTAAATAATCATATATAAATGTAGGCACATTGAATAAAGAATAACTTTGCAGATATATACCTTGTCATTTTTCATACAAGCAAATTCTGAAAATGAATACAATTCTACCATGCACTTCCTTACCGTTTTAATACAAAGCTCCATAGTCAATACTATCTGACTGCGGTTATCCCATGTTTACATGCTCATGTGCCATTTGACTTGCTTGAACTATTGGGAATTTACTTGCACACGTACGAATAACAAAAATAAGGACTATCAATAGCATAAATATTATTAATTACATTTTTGAAATGAGATACTGCCACATTTATTTTTAAGAATTCTTAAAATCCTAAGTAATTAAATGTCATCTTACAAAACAATAAAATAAATGACAATGTAAAGGAGAGAACGAAATGGATAAAGAAACAGGAGGAGAGGGAGATAAAAAAAGAAGAAAAAGAGTAAAGACAAAACGGGTAATAAATGGAAAATAAAGAGAAAGAGAGAGAGAGAGGGGGGGGGGAGTGGGAGAGGGCGTAAAACGGGAAAATTAAGACTGAAACCGTAATCTTGTTTTTCTTTTCCCTTCTCCCCTCACCCTCTCTCTTTCTCTTTCCTTTTATTTTTCTCTCTTACCCTATGTTCTACACCAAGTCTTTTCCTATCCTTTTCCCGTTTTACGCCCTCTCTCACCCCTCTCTCTCTCTCTTTCTTTTTTTATTTTCCAATTCTTACCCTTTTTTTCTTTACTCTTTCTCTTTTATCTTCCCCTTTTCCTGTTTCTTTATCCCTTTCGTTCTCTCCTTTACATTTTCCTTTATTTATTTTTTTGTAAGATGACATTTAATTAACTGATAATTTTACAATTAAAATTCAATAGGACAAAGAGTAACCTTGGCTTTCAATTTTCCACTTGAAAAATAGAATGATAAAATAAAAAAATAATATTGATAATAATACTCACAATAAAAATTAATGAATAACAGTATATCAAACAGATAAAGAAGTGGCGAGGCAATGCCTCATAGGTTAATGGAAGAACTCTGGCTTAAACTCGTATACAATTTTTGTTATCATCATTTCCAAAAATTTAGGCACGATAATTTTGAAGCCCCACTATATTGTTTGGAGCCCAAATTCGCAAAAAAAAATAGGCCAAATTTCACTTTAATTGTATCATAATGTGAGAGAAGATGTCATTTGAGGCACTCTTTTGCAAAGATTTTACCCCAAAAAATGTGTCTGAAGACAAATGTTGATAAAATAATATGTAATTTTGGTTTTCTGTTGTACGCAGAAGACCTAAATTCTGTATTATTTCATTAATATTCGACTGCAAACACATTTGTTTTGAAAATCCTTTCAGATATGCGTTTTAAATGACATCCTCTTTCACATTATGATACAATTTAAGTGAAATTTTGCAATAAAATGTTTGGGGCTCCCAGCACTTTAGAAGGGCTTTAAGATGAAGGCACTAAATGCTTATGTTGCCTTCTTATGTTCTTCAAGAAAATTATATCAAATAATTGTATGCAGGGAAACCTTCCAAAATCTAAAGCATGTTCAGTTGTATTCAATTACAGCCGTCGCGCCGTTTTTTTTCTTTAAATATGTTGTTTATGACAACAAAATAAACATGTGTTCCCCCTTATCTTTTGTTTAGTATTATGACCACTTTACAATGATTGCACATTGTTTTTTTTCCTGGAAAGGGGGCGTACTGTTTGCTTCGTATGGACCTATTTTGATATATTCTTTACAATATGGACTAATATAATCAGCGTCAAATATTTGAAGTCTTTGATTTACAGTTTGATATGAGAAAACAAAAATATAATACATGTCTCATTAATCACACTGTCGTGATTGTTAAATGATTTATTGTATCTCCTTCAAACAATATATTCGTGCTTATAGCCTTTGTTCTTGAAATCCATATATAACATAATAATGTAAAGTATACAGATGTTAGCAAACATAATTTATACACTCAATAAATTCCATCATGAGATGTCATTAAGACTAAAATGATACCAAGCATATGAACTGCTTGCTCCACATTTTTAAATAACATCATATTTTCAAATCAAACATACACTTAACCAAACAGGCCACGCGATGCATAACAACTGAAATAAAAGCTATAATACCAAACATGCATATATTTTCTACAGTTTTAAGCTTACTATTGATGATTCATGTTTTATCCTTTGTACGACTTTCCATTCGGTAATCTGACTCGGTAATCTTTCTTGGGAGTGTGTAGTCCTGAAAAGGACTGTTTGTTATCTTTCTTAGCTTATAGTTCTAAGGAGAACTATAGCGTCAGGAGTGGAGAATAGCTGGCGTGCGTGAGCTTAAGTCACCGGAGTGCAGACGTCGGGGGGGGGGGGGGGGAATAGGTGACCGTGTGGGCTTGAGTCATCGGGGGATGGACATGGATGGTCGGCTCGTTCGTCTGACTGTCCGTCTTGGCTGGAGTCTCCGGGTTGCGGACTTAGGAGAGTTTCCAATCCATGAGTGGGGTGTGTTGTCGCTGAGACGCTGTGTGTGTCCCCGACGTAGGCGGCGTTGTAGTCTGTTGTCGTCTGCTGTGCATTGTAGCTGTGAGGCTGGCGGCTGCTTTTAGGGTTCGGCGGGTGGTGGTGGTTGATGTACGGGTGTCTGCCGGGGTGGTGAGGCCGGTGGTGGAGGCGGTGGTGGAGGAGGAGTGACTGGGTACTTGTTGATGAGGGGTTTCCAGATGTCGTTGATGCATAGTCCTGAGTGTTGGTGCACGGTGTTGTGGCGGTGAATTTCGATGGCTTTTCGGATTCGGCGTGTATGCCAGTGCTTCATTATGGAGATGAGATGACTGTATTCTTTCATTAATATTCGACTCTCAGCGCATTGGTTTTGAAAATCCTTCCAAAGATGCTTCTTAAATGACTTCTTCTTACATTGGGACTCCCAACAATTTAGAGGGGTATAAAGATAAAAGCACTAAATGCATATTTTGCTTTCTTTTCACCTTTAACGATAGTATTCAAGTAGCTGTGTGCAGGGGAACTCGCCCAAATGTACAGCAAGTTAAATTGTATTAAGTAACAGCCGTCGCGCCGGTATTTGTGTATATTATTTTCGTTTGGACAACTTAATCAACATTTTCCCCCTGATTTATTTTTAGTATTATGACCACTTTACATTGATGCACTTTATTTTTTCCTGAAAAGGGGGCGTATTATTTGCTTCGTAAGGACCCATTTTGATATTCTCTTTACAATATGCACTAATATAATCAGCGTCAAATATTTGATGTCTTTGATTTATAGTTTGATATGAGAAAACAAAAATGTAATAAATGTTCCATCAATCACACTGTCGTGATTGTAAAAGGGTTTATTGTATCTCCTTCAAACAATATGTTCGTGCGTATATCCTCAATAGTCTGAACAACACACTATATTAGGCCAGATGTCTTCTTGAAATCTATATATAACATAATAATGTTATGAAGATGTTAGCAAACACAATGTATACACACAATAAATTCCATCATGTGATGTCATTAAGACTAAAATGATACCAAGCATATGAACTGCTTGCCCCACATTTGTAATAACATCATATTTTCAAAGCATACATACACTTAACGAAACAGATCACGCGATGCATAACCATTGAAATAAATGCTATGATAACAAACATGCATATATTTTCTACAGTTTTAAGCTTACCATTGATGATTCACGTTTTATCCTTTGAACGATTTTCCATTCGTTTTGCCAATGTTGATGACTCTTCCTTTTCGAAATATTTAGTCGTATGTCTACTGATACACACATACACACACTAACTCAAACACACACACACACACACGCACGCACACACACACGCGCTCACATATCTACAAACGCTTTTTCATGGATTAAAAAAAAAATATTCCCATTTTTACAACGGTTGATTAGCACGATATCTATTCTACCCTTTTTTCCATAAATACATTTTATCGACTGTAAACAAATGAACATTTACATGCAATTTTACACAAACACACAACGCATATCCATTATCTCCTTTAAATTTTTGTTTAATTTTTTGTATCTATAAAGATGACATTGAATTATTTAGAATTTCGAGAATTCTTAAATGGAATAATTGGAAACTTTATATATACATGCTCTTAATAAACATGTGGCAGTATCTGATTTCGAAAAAGTGATTGATATCGTTGATACTCTCGATGGTTAGTTGAACAATTATGTTGGATACTTTTTTGTTGTTATAAACTGATGCATTTGCAATCCGAATTCCTTAAGAAGATTGAAATGCCACATTCTACGTAAAAATAGTAACCTTTAATTTTAATTCCCTCCCCCCCCAACAAAAAAAAAATATATATATATATATATATATATAGCAGAAAATTATAATATTAATAATAAAAATTGCAATTACAAGAAAAAGGATAACGAAGTGGCGAGGTAATATTTCATAGGAGAATGAAATAACTGATACACACACACACACAAGCACGCACTCATACACGCACATACTCACACACAAGCACGCGTTCACATATCGACAAACACTTTTTCATCGAATATTTCGAAAATTATTCCCATTTTTACAAAGGTTGATTAGCACGATATCTATTTTACCCTTTTTTCCAAAATCACTACAAAGAAAATTTACTCATACGAGATTTTTGCATTATATCGGCTGAAATAATCAACATTTACATGCAAATCAGTTCGGCTTTGTTAAGAATTATTCAATTTGCAATACCCGTTTTATACTTCATGAATAGGGTGCCGAGCGCCTTGGATAACGAAGAAGCCTGTTCTAGCATTTGTATTGACTTTTTCAAGGCGTTCGATTCCATAACCATTGATACAAGGTGAAAAATATATACTTCAATGGTAATCGAGGCATAGCATTGGCCTTTGTGGAGAGTTACCTGGAAAGACGAAAGCAATTGTAAATAATTATTCTTCATCTCAAATAGTCGTCCAGTTTGGAATTCTACAATAAGGCTCAATCTTCGACCCATTTTTTTCCTCTTTACCTCTTTAGAGAGACTTTATTGTTCCATTTCAAAATACATATATATTATTTACAAAACAAGTAAAATGAAACATATGAATCATATACAAGATCAACATAATTTCTTAAAATGAAAATTTTAACATTTCTTATATACTTTCTGAACTTCTTCATTATCGAAGTATCTTATATTTTCTTTGTATTTCAAATAACATTTTAATGATGAAATAACATTATTTATTAACCTCTTTGGATTGGTTGGTACTTCCCCAAAGTTCGGCTTCACGTAGTCTCTGTATAAAACCAGTTGAGCATAATTTAAGAAATAATTAAGTAAAGTAAATGTTGTGTTATTTATTTTATATCCAATCAATAACATTTTCATATCAATTTCAACTTCTATTTTAAAAATGAAATATATAATTCTTGAGATAATTTTCCAGACAAATCTTAATTTCTTGCAACGAAATATAAAACGTTTAATAGTTTCTTTTTCACGACAAATTTTAACATTCGTTAGACTGTACGATTTTCCATATAAAGAAATTGTGTTTAGATGGCAATATTCTATGAATTAATTTGAAATTATATTGTTTGATATTATTGTCTCTTATGTTATTAAATTTGAACTGAAATACATCTTTCCAAACATATGTTTCTGGTAGGCCTAAAATATTTTGCCAGAAATGGAAACCAATTTTCTCTTTTTTTCCTTTCTAGCATTAAATAATAGTAATTTTTCGCTGTAGTAAATTCAACGTTTATAATATCTAAAGTTGTCTCAATGTACATTGTTTCATTGAGACTTGAAGCTTTGTTTAAACGTAAATGTTGTGACCAATATTTTGGGAATGCTTTTTTTTAATTTTGACATTTTGAATAAAAACAACAGATTCTTTACATCCAAATAGTTATTGTATAGAGAGTTATCTATCCATGTACCTTGATTTATAACATGTTTGATTTGACAAATTCCCTTTTTTATCCACGACGGGAAATACAGAGGTTTATTATCAATTACAATATTACTATTATTCCAAAGTATTTAATTGGAAATATCTTTTACTTCAAATGTATTTACATATCGAATTTCTGACCATGCTGTGCAAAGCAAATCCATATAAAACATTAGTAAATTTCTTTTTTTACATATCATTTTCATGTGTTTAAATATGACAATTATACTGTTAACATATGGGCATCCCGCCAACTCTTTCAGTCCAAAATGAAAATAATGTCCTCCACATTGCATCATCTGCATTAAAAAACTTATATATCCAAGATAATCTAAGTGAATTAGCTTTCAAAATCAAATCAACCATACCAAGCCCCCCCCCCCCTTCTCTTTCTGACTTGATACAAACATTCCGTTTTACTTGTTCACGTTTAGAATTCCATATAAATGTATATATAGTCCTATGTAAAGCCTTGCATATATGAATAGGCATTGAGACAGCTGTGCCTTAATAGACGAGCTGAGGAATTATCAAACCTTTTATAATTATTATTTTTCCATAACAGGTCAGTCAATCAACATCAGTTCGGCTTTGTTAAGAATTATTCAATTTGCAATACCAGTTTTATACTTCATGAATAGGGTGCCGAGCGCCTTGGATAACGAAGAAGCCTGTTCTAGCATTTGTATTGACTTTTTCAAGGCGTTCGATTCCCTAGATTGTGATACAAAGTGGAATATATATATATTCCTGTGGTTATCGAGGGATAGCATTGGTCTTTCTGGAGAGTTACTTGGAAAGACGAAAGTAATTGTGAATAATTATTCTTCATCTTAAATAGTCGTCCAGTTTGGAATTCTACAATTAGGCTCAATCTTCGACCCATCGTTCTTCCTTGTATATGTTAATTATATCAATTAGTCCTTATAAAAGTGTGATACCTTTTTATGTGCAGATGATACAAATTACATATTTATTAACAAAGGTACAAACAAACTAAATGAAGATATATTGGCAATAAAATATATATGTTGCGAGCAAACTGTCTAAATATGCATGGTTACTCAATTATTGAGTTTCGGTCCGAACCGATAATTAACCCAATACAAGGATTTCTATATTGACTCGTAATCCCATCAAACCAGTGGATGATACGAAATGTAGTGGTGTTGCTATTGATAAGAACCTAAATTAGAACGGTCCTTTAGACAGTCTAAACCAAGTGTGGTCTAGAAAATGTTTCAAAATATAAGTAATCTCATGTAGTTCCTCTCAAAACTATCAATACTATTTACAATACATTACTTTTACCATACTTAAATTATGAAAATATTTAATGAGCAGGGCTTCTTCCATACCTTGGAACCATACGTTTTAAGACAAAAGAAATATTGGCAGCTGAGAGAAAAATATACTTCGTAAATCACGCTGAATGTCAATATTGGGAGTTTACACAGCCCTGACATTCGCATTCCTTCGAATAAAACAAAAGAATTGTCTTGTGAATGAGACAGGTTCGAGGTTGGTCCATCCCATTTGGAAGCATCCCTCGCGTGCTTGCATTGTACTCTCACCGATGCTGGGTTACGACTTTTTCCATGGGCTACCTTGCTCACAGGCCTCTATGCATTTTTAGGTGAACACATTTTCATGTATTAAAAAAAAAAAATGCTAATGGCTGACCTAAAAAAGGTGACCTTAACCCCCCCCCCCCCCCCCACCCATGTTTGGCGTATTTAAATTTAGCTTCAAAGATACCCTCATATCAAAATATTGGTTTTGTGCTGTATGATAGATAACTAGCTTACCTCCAAGTTGTTATCAATTTTATTGATTTATTTAATCTTCAAGATATGAATTTTGATCCGAAAGGGTGTTTTTGTGGATTAATTTTTGTCCTAAATTTGGCCAGTATATCGATATATCAACTGGACGTTAGCTCACCGACGATACATTTAGTATTGCAAAAACTTTAAGAGCAATGAGTTTTCTGTGCAATTGATATGTAATTCTTCTAAAGTCTAGAATGTTTCAGAAAATAAGGGTATAGACAGTTCTTATTTTCGGACGTGCATGTTATCTAAGCTTTCTTTTTTGGACCTGACGGTAATCACGAGCTAATCATTTTTGATGCGTGTAAAAGAAGGTTTGATACAAACAAAAATTAAATCAATTAACAAAACTTTAAATTTTGATTTTATTCGTTATCTGATCTTTTTACAACCATTTAGTCAAGAAATTTAATTTACTCTTGTTTCTGACTTTCAGCTCCCCTTACCCCTCATGTCCACTCTCCCTCTCTATCCCACTTTCTTTATTTCTCTATCATTTTCTCTTTCTCTCTCACTCCATGTCCGCCTAACTCCGTCTTTCCGTACCTCATTCTTTCTCTGTACCTCCACTCCCTGTTCTCTCTCTCTCTCTCTCTTTATTTATGCCCTTTACCCGTATATGGTTCTTTCTTTCACATTCTTTTCTCTCCCTCTTCATATCTTCTCTTTTTACCATCCTTTCTGTCATCTACCCTATTCTCTATTTTGTCTACTACCTCTGGTGACACTAAATAGCTTAAGATTATATAGATTATCAATTGGATATCAACAAATGTATTCAGTTTGTCACGTACCATTAACGGTTGTATTTAAGTTAAGTAGCAATTTATTTTTCAATGTAGTGATATATTTGTAATTGATACAGCTGTCTCTCTCTCTCTCTCTGCCCATTTCTATGTTGCCCCTCACACTCTCTTTCGTTCTATATATGCCACTTCTTTCTCGTCCTATATTTCTTTTCCCTGTTTACCCCCTCCGTCCCTCACTCTCTCTCTCTGTATATATATATATATATATATATATATATATATGTTCTTTCCTTATCTCTTCGTTGTCTCTGCCTCTTCTCCCTTTACCCTCGCTTTCTTTCTTTCCTCTACCATTTTCTTTATTTTCTTTTTCTCTAAGAAGGGGCTTTATGGTTAGTATATGCTTATACATGAATAGACAAGTTTCACAAGTTTGCTTTGAAACGTATAGCCATCGTCAACAATTGTATGGCTCTGATTAATTTTGATATATTTTTGTAACGACATGATAAACTACAAAAGGGTTTACAAGATTTATTGGATCTTCCTCCCACAAAACCTTCGTACTATTGGCCTCATAAATAAATATGATGGAATAACTTAGCTAAGTAGATAATCTTTGAAACAAATGTTGGTCTTTTTTAACGTAGTATTTTAAAAGCAAACACACAATTAACAAAACAGATCGCGCGATGCCATAACGATTGCAATAAAAGCTATAATTACATATATGTCTATGTTGTTTACAATTTAAGCTTATAAATGATTCATTTTTTTTCTCGATGGTTTTATTGTTCCTATATTTGGTGAAACTTGTTATGACTTTATCTTTCTTTTTGTTCTCTTTTATTCTGACGCCTATGCTTTTCTGTTCTCCTGGTAGACTTTGTAAGGTATTTGTTATTTAAGAAAATTTAATCCGTAATTTATTAGCATAGAATATGATATAATCTAAGATATAATATCTAAAAGACTCAAAGCTGTATCAGTAAGTCCTTAAAAAACGATATGATAAACAGACAAGTTACTGTAAACCAACGTTCCTTATCACAAGCCTTGCAGAAAAACTGCAGGTCATACACGTAGGCCATCGTGATTACCAACGTTGTCACTTTGTTAAAATAGATGGCGCCAAACATATAATACACACAGTGGCATAGTCATTGACACAAACATAACAATCTTGATAATACTGACACTAATAATTGTGGGTTCTTGTATAGCGGTCATGTCTGTCCGACCACGGAGGTGATAGAGAAGGAGTGGAAACTTGTGTAATTTATTTAAATGCATGCGTGAGTTCTAAAGCGTAACAATGGGATGTGTAACATTCTACTTGGGCTTGAAGTTCCATGCTCCGAGCAGCTTTTCCACTGCGGGGAATTTCGGAGGTCAGGCACCAGTTTCACATTTATTACAAATTATAAGATTACCGGCAAATTTTTTGAGCGTAACTTATAAACTTTTGGCCTATATGGGGATTGTATTGGGAATAGTGCATCAAACTATTTTTCGAATTTAGTACTCCGCCTTTCCTATTAATTTTGTGCCAGAGGTCTCAGGTTCTTCTCATTTTAAAAATATATTTGTATTACTTGCGTTAATATAGCTAATACATATATACAAACGAAAATGCATATATAGATTTTTTTTTCTTCTAAATATTTATTGAAAACAAATCTCATTCATAATAATAAGAGTACATGATAATAATAAAAGTAATAATAACATGTTCGTATAGACATAGAATATGTATAATAAAAATATAGTGTAATAGTTAACTCATCAGCAATAAAAAACAAAGTTAACAAAATATCTGCCATGTCTTATTATGAAGATCGAGACGATTTTTCTTGAAAGCAATTATA
The DNA here is from genome assembly GCA_035222895.1 of Strongylocentrotus droebachiensis. Lineage (NCBI taxonomy): Eukaryota > Metazoa > Echinodermata > Echinoidea > Camarodonta > Strongylocentrotidae > Strongylocentrotus > Strongylocentrotus droebachiensis. The sequence continues at coordinate 522,590 of JAVYIG010000540.1, read as the reverse complement.
CGTTCCATATTTTCTAAATGTTTGAGAGCTCGTTGAAAAGAATGAAATAGTGGAATAACGTTTCGCATTTTACAAGTGAATATAAGATATTTTGCAAAAATAATAACTGTATTGATGAAATAAAAATTATTGATTATAAGAGTACCAACAAAATATTCTTCATCTGTGAACAAAACATTTCGTATGTTCTTTTCTTTTAACCATGCACATATAACATTCTAGAAAGATCGTACTTTTTCACAATTTACAAATAAATGAGACAACGTCTGTTCATGATTCTCAAAGAAAGTACACATTGAAGAAGTGCTTAAACCTATCTTATAAAGAAAACTTTGTGTGGCAATTTTTCTATGAATAAGTTTAAATTGAAAATTTCTGATTTCATTATCTATGGATGACATATAAGGTAATGTAAAACGGGATTTCCAAATTAGTGAATCGTTTAAATTATTTTGTAGATCCCTTTGCCATTTATCCTGTTGATTTGTTTCTGAAATATTTGCTGAAAATTTGTTTAAGAAAATATTGTACGTAAGTTTTGATATCTTTTTAGGTTTACGGAATTCGTTCAATAAAATATCAAAACAATTTAGAGAAGAATTTTCCATTTCAAAGTTTCCCTGTTTTATAATAAAATTACACTTCCAACTACTAGGTAATGCGGAAAGAACTGAATAATATAACATAAATGATATAATACAATATTTTTTAATTTGTTATTTCACATATAGTTCAAGCATACCTTTAACTACAATTCTGTGTAGTTTTATTGTTATAGGCATGTGGGAAATATGTTAATTATTGAATTAGAATATTGTCTTTTCAGCCATGTGTGACATGGCCCGCTGATCGCCCATTGACTCGCGCTGCTATTCTGCGTGGTGAAAACATCCACCTCAATGTATAAAACTCCCCTACAATAATGCAATATTCTCATGTGTTTCACTCATTGAATCAATTTGTTATTTACACTCAAGGTAACCATAACTGTACTGGGATCACCAAACTTTGTTTTTCTCTGAAATTCAGTCCTTGTGGAATGTTGTGGCCTGTTGCATGGTTTCTCGGAAAATCGTCATAAATCCTCAAATCTGACATTTTTTTTAAAGAAAACATATACTGTGATGTAGCTGAAAGTCTACAGATTCTTATCATATGATCGGTTTTTCTGAATAATTTGTGAAACACATGTGGAAATAGCTGTGACGGTGATCCAAGTAATTTCCATCGCCATATTGTATTGGCATTGCACAAATATTAGGAATTTAAGGTAAATATTTGGTGTAAACATGATCTATGAATATATGATTTAAAAAATGCCCCAAAAAATAAACAGTTTGACTTTCCTAATTTGCATAATGAGTGCGCGAATATATAATTAGCTGAAATGACCTAATTTGCATATTTGATGAATATTCATGATTTTATTTAATTTCAAATGAAATATATTTCCATACCTGTCTGATATACATAGGTTTCACTGATGTATCATGTTCGGTTTTGATTTGATTACATATGCGCATATTAATTAGGCGGACTCTGTTATTTTCACAACTTTTTTATATCTGCAGATTCGCAAAAATGGCAAAAATTACCGTATTTGTTGGCTTCTGTTTTCAAAACGGTAATAGATATATGAATTTTGTTGTTGTATTTTTTACCACAAAGATGATATTTTAGTGTCTGATAAGTTAATTTAATATTTTAGTCCAAGAAAGTGATGAATTAAGTTGTCAACTTTGTCGAATTATGCCATTTTTGACAATTTGACCATTTCTGGCAGGTTTTTCGGTAATTTTGCGATATACAAAAAATGGTATAAAATCCCAACGCATTGACCTATTTCAATTCTTTTTTTTTGTTTTTTGAAGCTTTCATAAAGCTTGATCATTTGCAACCATCAAATAACATGTGTTTGTTGTAATTATTTTTGGTGTGCTATACCTAATATCATATCAGAACTAAAACGTATATTAATATTGAGAGGTTTTCCGCCTACCAGTATATGAGAATTCAGGCGAAGGGGTTGGGAAATAATTTCTTTTAATTTAACTTGGTTGTAGTACTTGAAGTGAACATTAAATGAGCAGAGCGAAGATTACCGCTAACAAAAATATCACCTCCCATACGTCTCAGAGAATGTGCAAACAAAAAATCCATTTACTTTTGTTTTCTTCATCAAAGTATCTCTTTATCCAAGTAACTTTCATTGCACGGTTAAAAGATAATAAATAAGGCATTTTAAGGCCTCCTTCTAATATATTCATTGTAAAGCAAAGAGCTTCTAATTTTGTCCTTCTTATTACTCCATACATATTTAGAGAGTAATCTCTGAAGTTCTGAAAAGAATGATAAAGGCGGATCAGGAAGAATACAAAGTAAATAAATCAATTTTGGTATAACTAGAGATTTAATAATGGTCACTTTTCCGTACAAGGTTAAAGGCCTACGATTCCATATATTCAACGTTGTCTTAATTTCCTCAAATTTTGATTTGAAATTAAGATCATGAAAACTCAAATTACCATTCAAAGGAATTTTGATACCTAAGTATGTAGAATAATCTGAAGGCCAAATAAATGGAATTTCTTGACACATAGGCATAGTAACTTTACAATTTCCCAGTCTAATCATATTACATTTTTCAAAATTAATTTTCAAATCAGAAGCTTCTTTGAAATCATTCAAGACTTTAACACATCTACGCAGGCGCGGATCCACGGGCCCAATTCTTCCGGCCCGGCTATGGCAAGCCCTTTGTGTAAAAACTAGATAAACTCTGTTTTTTCTCAGATAAACTCTGTTTTTCTCAGATAAACTCAGTTTATCAACAGATAAACACAGTTTATCAGAAAAACTCAGTTTATCAGTTGATAAACTCAGTTTATCAGTTAATAAACTCAGTTTATCAAGAAAAACTCAGTTTATCAATGATAAACTCAGTTTATCAACAGATAAACAGAGTTTATCAGATATCAGTTGAGTCAGAGTTTATCAGTTTATCAGATATCAGTTGATAAACTGAGTTTATCATTGATAAACACAGTTTTTCTGATAAACTGAGTTTATCTAGTTTTTACACAATGGGCTTGCCATAGCCGGGCCGGTAGAATTGAGCCCGTGGATCCGCGCCTGCATCTACGAATATTCGATTCATCAGGTTCAAGACAAATAGCCGTGTCATCTTCATATTGACTAATCTTTACCTCTTCATTCAATACTTTTAACCCACGAATATCTTTATTTTGTCTCACGAAACAGCCAAGTACTTCAACTGCAATAATAAAAAGATATGGAGACGAAGGACATCCCTGTCTCACACCACGCTTTATCTCAAAAGAATCTGACGCGAACCCATTCTTAATAACTCGTCATTGTATATATGTGTACAGTAATTTCACCCAATTAATACAATACTGATCAAATCCAAATACATGAAGAGCGTCGTACATAAAATTCCAGTCAATCATGTCAAAAGCTTTTTCAAAGTCAATACTCAGAGCTAACCGTCAATATTGTCTATTTTACAAATGCTTTGTATATCAATAAATAATCGTATGTTCTCTCCAATAAAACGTCTTTTAATAAAACCATATTGGTCATTACTTATCAAAAGCCCTAAAACCTTTTTCATTCGTAATGAGAGAATTTTGGATAAAATCACTGTTAAGAAGTGATATTGGTCGCCAATTTTTGAGAAGTAATAAATCTCTTCCTTTTTTTGGCAACAAAGTAATAATACTTGTTCGCATAGATAAAGGAAGAATGTTAACAAGCAAAGAGGAATTATAAACGAAACATTACAAGTCTTAGATATTAGACCAGAACGTTTTTGTAAAACTCTATGGGAAATCCATCTGATCCCGGTGACTTGTCATTTTTAAAAGTTGTAATAGTTTCATAGCACTCTTTCTCTGAAATGAGATCACCTAAAGAAAAATCGTCGTCTTTGATATCCAGATTAGGTAAAACAACTTTTTTTAATGAATTCACAAGGAAAATCTCGTTTAACACTAGATGCATATAGATTAACTTAAAACAACCTTTCTTCCTCGAGAATATTTTTAGAATCTGTAATAGGTCCATTTGCCGTTTGAAGCCTGGAAATACATTTTTGCTGAAAATTCCTTTTTTTCTAAATTAAAAAAATATTTGGTATTACGTTCACCTTCTCAAACCCATTTAGCTTTAGTTCTAACAATAATACCACGAACAATTTCTTCATGCAAATGTTCATATTCCTTTTTCTTGTCACATAAATCACTACGTAAAGTTTCATTATTACAACATTCATCATTGTTGGTTAACCTATTTATCTCTTTCTCTAACTCTTTTCGATAAACTTTCAATGAACTCTTAATTTCATAAATTCCCATATTTTGCTAAAGCTCGAACCTGCATTTTCAGTCAAAATTATTTTAATTTCATCTCTTATTGAGTCAAAAACAACTGCGTCTGCCAATAATGCGGTGTTGAGTTTCCAAAATCCTGGACCTCTCTTTATAACAGATTTTGTCAAATGAAGGGATACAAATAAATGGTCACTCCTATAACCAAAAGTTATTTCACTTTTTGTAACTGACTGAATCAAACTCTGGGATATCAGAAAGTAATCTAAACGACTTCCAATTTTACAATCGTGAGACATCCAAGTATATTTCAATGCTGCAGGGTGAAGATGCCTCCATACATCAACTAATTACAAATCAGATATAATATTTTGAATGGCATTATAAAAATTAAGGTGGTTCTGAATCAATCTTGGAAATTTATCAAGCTTCGGATTCAAAATAGTATTAAAATCTCCCCCTAATATATATGGCTATTCACCATAATTTCACAACAATTCGTGTAACTCCGAAGAAAAAACAAAACATCGTCACCATTTGGACCATAAATATTTACAAGCGTAACCGGACTATCATTAATCTTCACTATAAGTAAAAGAATACGACCATTGCTATCTGTGTGCGTACGAAAAATGTCAAAATTCGCCGAAGGTTTAAAAAGCATGCAAACCCCTGCACTATCTGAACGACCATGACTGAATATTATTGTGTAGCCCCACTCCTGACACCATCTCTTTTCTACAGCTGAAACAGAATGAGATTCCTGTACAAAAATATCACATGGTGATCAGAATTCCGTATCCAATTAAATACACATTGTCTCTTTAAATGGTTGCCAAGCCCTCGTACATTGATCGACCCGATCTTAATATATATAGAATCACTTATCATATTCGAGGTCATGTAGTGGTATAACAATGACTAGTGGGCCTATACCAGTGAGTTTCATATGAACATGTACTGCGTTTGATTATTTAAAGTAGAACAGTATAATATAAGTTGAGAATTGCTTAATTGTTAAGGTAGAATATACAAAAATGAAATTATAAAGAAGTGAAAAGAAAAAAATCAAAGAACAGAAGGATTAAACAGTATACACGAATTCTAAGTAAACATCTAAAAAATGAACAATCCCTTCCTGTTTGGATTGTACGTCTACTGTCATTTGACAGAGTAAACATGGAGCAACTTTATACAGGCATAGTAGGCCTTAAATAGACATATAAAGTACATCAATCGTAGCTATATTTGACTAGAAATGAAACGGAAATAGTCAAAAACGGTCAACAACAAAAAACTACTTTAGATTTCGACTATTCTCGGCGTCTCTACTCCATCTCTTTCTACCAAAGTAAATACTTATTCAGTTGACGATTGATGAGTTCATATTTTGGTCAAATTATTGTTTAAACATGTAAAAATTCTTTCGTGTCCTCTTTGCCATCTTTCAGATCTGAAGGTCGAAGCGTTTTTAGGGGTCCTTGGGCATATTTGGGGCCATCCTTATATTTAATCACTCTCGGGACGGAGTTGGGAATGAACACAAACTTATTTTCATCTCTTAATTGCCTCACTTTGGTCATCAGCCGTTTGTGTTCATTTCTCGTATCTGGGTGAACGTCGTCGCTGATTCCAACCTTTACGCCGCGGATTCGAACATTTTTTAATATCAGGCTCTTCTTCAGGATCGACTCGCGATCGATGAAGCGTAGCAGCTTTACGGGGATGGGTCTTAGTCGTGGGTTGCGCTGGTTACCTGCTTGAGCACGGGAACTGCGGAGCGTGCGATGGGCGCGTTCCACTTCCACATTCTCCATATTCAAATGAGATGCGGAAAACTGGTGGGCGTATTGTGCGCAATCTTGCGTTACGGAATTTTCCTCACCTTCTGGTATACCGTGAATGATGACGTTGTTTTGTTTACTTCTGTTTACTAAATCGACGATATTCTTTCTCAGCTCATTTACATATCCATAATCTGCTTTCGTAGCTTTTACTTTCTCAACCTCTGACTTTGTTTCACTGATTTCTAGTTCTAAAAATCCTTTCCATTCTAAAGATCCGAAACCCTTGTATCCAGACATTCAAGCTTTGTTTCAATTTGTGTAGTTTTCTCAGTTATCATGTCAACTTTCTTGCACATACCATGAAGCATTCCAACCTTATCAAGAATGTCATGTAACATAGACTCAATGCTATCTGGCATGATTGAACGTACCTCTGTAGTAGTTTCTTGTAGAGATGGAGTGGCTCCTTCATTTGATGGGTCCATTTCTGCAATGTCTTCTGATTTTGATAGTCTCAGTCTCTTAGATCCAAATATAATGCTTTGTAGATAATATATTGTCAACTATAAATCCAAATAAATATTTTAGTTCAATTTTTAATCATTTTTTAACGCAGCTCCACTCGCTCTTAAAACCCTAACCTACCATCCTCCAGAGGGCGCGTTCTTTAGATTTGCTTAATAAGAATTAGTTCAATCAAGTGGTGAAAAGAGACTTACTATCAAATGTGACGAGGGCTTATATTGATTCATGGGTTTTTCATTATTTTAATTACTTAAATTTCTATGGTTTCAGAGAGGGACCATTGCCATTTTGTTAAAAATTTGATTCGTCCTAAGTCGTCCACTTTTCTTTCTAAATTGTGATGACTTCCGATCAAAATTATTTTCCTAATAAACAAAATCACGTGAAAATCACGTCAATATCAAGGTATCGACTTGAGGACACCTGACATTTACGTAAATGTGTTAATACGTTTATTGCACTAGGACACTTAAAACACACGTACACTAAATCACGCAATTGTCACTGCAATATCACCATTATAATAACGTGATTATCCCTACCTTGGAGACCATGGTTTTTAAACCTAATACTCCCGTGTTTGTTTGGTTATGAAATTACATCTTCATAAACGAAATTATCGCGTCACAGAAACACGTGAAGCGTAAGTGATAGTTTTAGTCAGAATATCTGCGTGAAACTCACGTGAATATTACGAGGCTGACTTGAGATGAATCATGTTCTTCATTCACGTGAAATTTACGTCGAAGAGGAAATATGTTACCGTAACCCGCGTTCAACCCAATAATTACGCAAATGTTACACAATAAATGAACCAAAATAATGACGTTTTCATCCCGTTCTGAACATCGTGTTTTGGATCTTCCATAATTACGTCCAGGCGCGCCGGAAGCAGTTTGGGATTAGAGGGGGTGGGGTGGGTGCAAACATCCCAGAAGAGAAAGCTAGTTGCAACTGGTCCAGTTGATGAACCAGTTTATGCCAACTGGTAACCCTATAAATTGAAATGGGCTAAATGATCCAGTTGATCCAGGCCAGTTAGAATTCAACTGGTCTAGCTGAGCCATTAGAACCATTTGGTAAAACTTCCAACCAGTTGAACTGCAACAACACTTCAATACTGGTACGTCTGTATTTCCAATGTAAAGGCATTGGTAATAAGTAGACTTACACAATTTAATTAATCGAAATGTTTTCATATACTTGTATTTTATTGAAATTATTTTAGTTCATAGTTAATGTTTCCCTTATTCATGTTTAATTAAATGTAATTTATACGAAGTAGCGAAATGTCCTAATAACTGGTAATTTATATTTTTAGTGTTTTAGAAATGAATTGCATATAACTAAATCATCAGTAATTAAGAAATATGCTGTAAATTGATAAAATTTGTTTACAAACATAGATCTGAACGCATCCCATATTCAATATGCAAATTAATTGGTGTCAGCTGGTTCAACTGGAAATATGCACACAGACCAGTTATCAACTGGTGCAATGAAAAGATGCCAACAGTCAGTTATCAACTGGTGAAAATAGAAATATGCCAACAGTCACGGGATTATCACCACGGAACTTAAATGGTAACTGTGAAACCATCAAGACACCCACGAATAACTCATTTTTCACACCTGGAAATCACGGAATACCCAGCTTATATTAATAACCCGTTTGAGTCACGAGATCATCACCGCGGAACTGCTGGCAACCTTGACTACCATTTAAATTAGGTGTTTTAAGACAAATAATAATTACTAATTTTTCACACCTAAATATCACGGATTCACAGCTTAGATTAGTAATCAGTTTTAGCTACATTGATCATCACCAAGAAAGTTATGGTAACTTTGATACCATTTAAAAAGGTGTTTTAAGACACCTAATAATTACTAATTGTTCACACCTAAATATCACGGATTCACAGCTTAGATTAGTAATCAGTTTTAGCTACGAGATCATCACCAAGAAAGTTATGGTAACTTTGAAACCATTTAAAAAAGGTGTGTAAGACACCTCAGAATTACTAATTTAATATAACCAGAGATTCACGGATAGAACAATAAGACGATTAGCCGGTGTAAGTAACGTGATTTTTACCATCAACCTTGGATAACCTGTGAAACCAATCGATAAAGGTGCTTACAAGACCAAATAATTACTTATTTATCACCACCATCGGTTAACGGACAAAAAACTCGTTGCTTGGTCAAGTGGTTATTTGGTCATAAACACTTGATATACAGAGGTGGAATCACGTTACTCCAGTCGCGTGATAAATTGGTGGTTTTTAGGTTAGGTGAAAACGTGAAAAGGAGTACCTTTTTTGTTTAAATGAATGCACGTGTCGATAACGTTTAAATCTAGTTCAAAAGGCAACATACTTTAAAATCACTTAAAATACACTCCCAAAAGAGGTTACTTTTTAGTGTTTTGTTTATTGGGTTATGTCTTTGGATGCCATTTCAATGAGGTAAAATGAAGTAGAACAAAAATGATGGCAATCCCGCTATCCTCTAGGTCCGAAAGCATCTAAATATATTACAGCTCTTTCCAAATAACCAAATCAGAGACACACAACGTCTGGGTAAGCCAACAATGTTTGTTCGTTTGTTTGATCGATTTTATTTCTGCGTAAAAATCAAATTCAAAGTACAAAAATTCGGACAATAACAAATACTACGAATAAAATGTTTACAAAAGTGATTAAATAGAAAATCATATACAATTATATCATACGATACACATGTACGAAGCATACAAATAAGATAAGAAATATACAGTGCGTCCTAGAAAAAATGAAACCGAAAACTATCGATGTTTTATCATAACTTAATCACAATTATAATTAATAAATGACACATTTTTGAGAGTTTAGATCCTCCTCTTTCATTAGATTCAACGCATATTATGCATATTTCACGCATAAGTGATTAAACACAATTTGAAGAGAGGAAACCAAAAAGTCATTTTGCGGGCGGTATCTGAATTTCGAAGGGAAAATCACATTTCTAAAAAAAGTTCATTTTGTGCCCTTTCATATGACACATCAATCAGGAGAAATAAGCCAGGAATAACAAAGTTCTGTTTATTTCAAGTAATGCTTGTGTTTCCATACTTTGATCAAATAAATTCGTTTTCACTGGCTGTCTGCCGTAGCAACGAACACAGTTGACAAATGACTTAACTCCGTTTCGTTGATGATCAGCCATGCATCAAGTCTTTCGCCTTCTTTGTGCATGGCTGATCTTCAACGAAACCGCCAGCCAAATGATTTTGTGAATTGTGATTGCCTCTCTTTAAATTGCTTCGAATCACTCATGCGTGAAATATGCATCATATGAGTTACATCAAATGAAAAAAGAGGATCTAAGATGTCCATATATGTGTCATTTAGTCATTAATTATAATTGTGCTTAAGTTATGATAAAACATCGATAATTCTCGGTTTCGATTTTTCTGGGACGCACTGTATAGTAAATATTTTTCAATGAATAATACCCCATTCACAGTGGTTTTGAAATTTGTAGCGGCGTTGTAGCGGAGCGGCGACACCGCCATAACACCGCTACAAATGCATTCACAGTAGAAAAGTTATCCCGCTGCAGCAGCGGGATAAATATCATGTACCCATTCACGCTGCAGCGGGTGATTTTTATTACCTCCGTAACAAACACGTGTATGCATGGCTCATGACCCGCGAGTGACCCCGATATGACCGGAAATACTTCAGCGCGGGGTTTTCGATTGCTTGAAATAAACATGTCAAGTTGCTTTTTGTATCCTCGATCATATTACTTTTTAAAAAACTAGCATTTTTATTGCTTCCAGTCAGAATATTTTAATTTTTTGAAGTGTGAAATATTTTTATTTGGATAATTATAATATCTACATAATAATAAAATCAATTTGAATCCACTGGTTACTTTATTTCTATTTCACTTTATGTTCCCCATTGCTGGAGAAAAGAGGTCAGTGATAGGTAAGTAAACAAATCACACGTGTTTGTCGCGGTGTTATAGCGGAGAGCCTTCACACTGAGTAAACACCGCGACAGCAGCGGGACTGTCCCGCTGCTGTAGCTAGGCGAACCTAGCGATAGTTTGTCGCGGCGTTATCGCGAGGCGGTGTTATCCCGCGATAGTTTATAACGGGTCCGAGCCTTCACACTGAAGACAACACCGCGACAGCAGCGGGACAGTCCCGCTGCTGTCGCGGTGTTTGAGGCCACTGTGAATGGGGTATTAGAGAGGTAATTTAGAACGCAGGAGACCACCATCGTGAGCAGTTACGCTGGAGATGGATGGCGGCCTCATAAAAAAAAGAATTGGCGACATAACTCTCTTGGGAAAACTTAGTGATCAAGTGGGTGCAGTGCAAGTGCAGGTGCAGTAAGCAGTTGCATGATAAAGAATAAAATAAGTCACGGTTTGATTATACTAATTTAAAGAATTTGGGAAGCGTACACTTGTATTATTTGTCGTTTAAGTCTAGCTTTTAAGAAGTAGATGGTTGAACAAGACGTTATGTTGTCGGGAAAGTCATTCCAAATGTCCGGGACAGAATGTCTAACAGATTTGTGTGTTATTGATAATTTGGGATTTGTAAGATGGACGTTTCCAGATATGCGAATATGGTATGAATGAACAGAACTAATAAACCTAAACAAGTTATCAAAGGATTGTGGAAGTTGATTATTAATGTACTTAAACATAATAACTGCTACTTGAGTAGTGTTTAGAACGAACAATGTTAGTGTTTTGAGTTTGTAAATTAAAGGATCAGTGTGAGCTCAGAAACGCGAACCTGTACACATACGAATGGCTTTCTTTTGCAGCTTAAAAATAGAATTAATTTGTGTCGAGTCACAATTTTCCCAAACACTATTACAATATGATACAGGACAATTTCATCAGTTGGGGATAATAACCTTAAATTAGTTATGCAAGCTTTCGTCCACTCCTGTGGACTTTCTCAAGCTAAGTGATCAGTCTGAGTCGCACGTTTGCTTCGCTGCACTGCCTGGTGTCCTGTGATCACTGGACCAAAGATCGGTGACAATAGGTACCCAGAGTCCCTGTTTGGCGTGTTCAGCTAATGCGGAATGGGATGGGTTGCTCAATCTGAGGGCTCTTTTGTGTTCTTTTAGACGCTCATTACGAATTCTGGAATAAGGTTGGGGAAAATGGCAGAACTCTTAATGAGCGTCTAAAAGAACACAAAAGAGCCCTCAGATTGAGCAACCCTTCCCATTCAGCATTAGCTGAACACGTCCTCAACACAGGACATAACATTGGAATGGAGGATGCCCTCATAATAGACTTTGAAAGTAACTACTGGGCAAGAAAGGTGAAGGAGTCCATATGGATTAAGCCATCACTAAACAGGGACTATGGGGACAGGGGGGGGTAGTGCCCCCCATTCTTGGTTAAGAACCCGAAATGTGCCCCTTTTAACATAGAAAAGGTGTCCATTTTACTTTGAAAAGTGCTCATATTAATTAGTAAAAGTGCCCCTTCCCCGTTTATTGAAAACATTAGTGTCAGCCCAATGGCTGAATTGGTCATGTGCACAATTACAAGACTTATTTCATATTTCAAACATAAAATGCAGCTATAACTAATTGGTCAATATTGGTTAGGTAGAAATTAGAAAGCAAAAGATAACATGAATTCAGAAAAACGGAGAGGCGAAACTTGAAGAATGAAAGTAAAAGAGAAAGATGTAAAAGTACATGTACATCAAACAATATAAATTGCATACATTTACTTTTAAAGAGTCACTAAGACAATATACGAATGTAAAAATAGAAATGAAAATAATCCTTTCATAACATTGTTGACGTTTGATATTGCAAGTATTTGTATAATTGCTTAGAAAAATGATATAAATATCTACAATAATGGCATTATTTTGACGATTGCCCCTTTTCATTCACATATCCCAAGTTATACCATCTTCTCAAATCCAATATCATTGACATAAGTGCCCCTTTTTTTTTTGACAAGTGCCCCTTTTCCTTCGACAATTTACATTTTCCTTTGCAATACGTGTCCATTTTCAATTCTCTTAAGTGCCCCTTTTCAGAAACGAGAAGTGCTCCTTTTCACTTGTGATAAGTTCCCATTTACCTCTGATAATTCGCCTATTTAAATCTGAGGGGTGCCTCTTTTACTTTGATAAGTGCCCCTTTTCCTTTGTAAGAAGTGCCCCTTCCCCTTTTAATAAGTACCCCCTTTTTAATTCGGACAAGCGCACCTTACATTTCCACATGTGTCCCTTTTTCTTTATAATAAGTGTCCCTCTTTCTAATGATAAGTACTCCTATAAAAAAAGATTCCCTTCCCACTTTCATAAAGGCCCCTGTCTATTTCGGGTAAATAACCTTTTTCAGGTACGAGAAGTTACTTCTTTTTCACTTCAGATAAACCTTATTTGTTTTATTTCCGAATATCATCATATACAAATAATAGAATAATAAAACGGTTAGATAGTCCAATAACCTAATGGCTCTGGTCTTCCATGGAGCACCGACAAGTGCCCCCTTCACTTCCGATAAATTCCCCTATTAAAGTCTGGTCGGTACCCCTTTTCTCTAAACTAATGCACATTTTCCTTTATTGTAATGCCCCTTTTTAATTCCCATAAGTGTCCCTTTTCATATTTGTGACCCGGCACCACAAAACCACCAAAAAGTCGCAAAAAATTATTTTCCTGATTTCATCTGATTATGAAAGAAGAAGTTCTCCTCATTAAAATGGTATATTACTTGTCCAAATTGAAGCTTCCTAACCCTTTCAATTTAGTGAATGAAAAGAGCTGGTGAGGGAGGTTACTGGTATTAAATTGTGAGAAAGAGAGCTTTAAAGTTTGGGGCTATTCAAGCATGCGGAGCAAGCAAACCACAGGGAAATCAATAGAAGGGTGAATCAAAAGGCCATAGCAACCACTATGAAGAGATTTTCAGATTAGGCTGAAATTTGGCCTGATGGTCAAACATAGTCTGTTCATTATGTTTCTGAGGTTTCAATGTGTGGACTTAAGTCTTTCAAAAGTTATTATGTTGTAAATGTATAGAGTTGTAATTGGACAGATTAAGTGAACTGCAACATAGTGCCGAGACACCTGCACTAGACAATGCCTATTCATGGTGGACCCGGAGTCTTTTTGTTCCCCCTTACATAACACTGCTTGTCACCTATCTTGTTTTGTATACATCTGGGCAATTATTTGTAACCACATTATCAGGAATTCTCTCGTCGCTGTCTTGCCCGAAGTGTTCAGTAAGCAAAGCTGTAAGGTTGGCCTGATCCCCCGCAGCTAGCCCCCCCCCCCCCCCCCCATCATCGCTTCGTTGACCGCCCGAGCTACCCGGGCATCTGCGTTGGTGCACCCCGGTACCATCCCACGGCTCTGCTCACGTACAAAACCTGGCATTGTAACGACGTTGTAGACTTTTTCGCATATAATAATGTTCTTAGGTCTACTCTTGATCAACAAATTCTGGATATGTGATGTACAATCAAGCTACTCGAAGTCGTTAACGGAAAATATAAGACGAACGCAAATCTGGAACTCGGATGTGAAAGCGGATACAAACAAAATGGCGCGCCGCACTGATTGCTATAACGGACTAATCACAGCCCGCATAGCACGACCCGTTAGCAACGACCGACCATTTCCGGACTACGATAATTTCGCTCGGGAAAAGTGATCAAATTTTGGAAGAGACCGAAGGCTGTGCGAAAAAAACTGGTCTAGAAAAACCGTTTAAAACACATCTTCTACTATGTTTTAGACTTCCAAATTTTGATACTAGGTACAGAAAAGACCACTCTTTCAGAAAATGCAAAAAAACAAAAATCTATTTTTTGCACCTTAATTGACATTTTAGCTGATTACGGAGAATCGCTGGTTGCGACTTTTTGTTGGTTTTGTGGTGCCGGGTCACATTTGGTCATTGCCCTTTTTCAGAATAATAATAATAATAGTACATTATATTTCTATAGCGCTTATTACAATGTTTCTAAGCGCTTGAAAAAGTTGGCCATACTTAGATAATAATACATTAAATATCATATTTACAAACTTTAATTAATATATACTAATCAACCTACAATTAATTAAAAATACATAAGCACAGATACATCTAGTCAATACATATACATACAATAGAATACAATAAATTTTAGGGCAAAACATTACAAGCAATTACATTAAAAATACCGTGAATAACACATTAAAGCTACAGACTAACAGGGAGAATTAAAAAGGAATGTCTTTAGGGAGGATTTAAAAAAATCTAACGAAGGAGCATCCCGAATCTCAAGAGGAAGTCTGTTCCAAAGCCCCGGAGCAGCTACGCTGAAGGCACGGTCTCCATATCGTGTTCGAGTTCTTGGACCCCGGGCCAGTTGCAGATGAGCATAGATGGATGAACGAAGTCTAATAGAGGTTGTCGGGTTAGGGGTTGTCGGGGTCTTTGGTGAGATCAGATCTGTGATGTAAATTGGAGCAAGTTCATGTTGGGCTTTGTAAGTT
The DNA here is from genome assembly GCA_035222895.1 of Strongylocentrotus droebachiensis. Lineage (NCBI taxonomy): Eukaryota > Metazoa > Echinodermata > Echinoidea > Camarodonta > Strongylocentrotidae > Strongylocentrotus > Strongylocentrotus droebachiensis. Next base: position 507,390 of record JAVYIG010000540.1, on the reverse strand, counting down.
AGGATCAGGATTTTGAAGATATTGCGTTGAGAGACGGGAAGCCAGTGAAGAGAGCGGAGGACAGGGGTAATGTTATCATATTTTCTGGAACGGGTTATTAACCGAGCTGCAGCATTCTGAATTCGTTGAAGAGGTAGAACATGAGAGTCTGGTAAACCGTAAATTAAACTGTCGCAGTAGTCATAAGGAACGGGATCCCCACCCTGGAGAGACTGGGTTTGCTCAGTCCCCACCCCCTGTTCTTGGTTAGCCTTCTCCCAATAAGGCTCAAAATCAAAAAATGTAAAAGCTCCTTGGCTTCATGGAGAAGGGGACACTGCAAAAACAATTCCTCAGTTTAGTTCCCACATTCCTCCCTCCACTTCATAATCTTGTTGGACTTAGTTTTATCTACAACGGCCAGTAATGCCTCCTCATTCCCATAATTAACTCTAACCTTCTGCGAGGCCATAATCGGCTTTAAATCAGCAACGATTATGCAACAAAATAAGGATGACATAAAACACCCAAACAATCCTTCCTTCTTGCTTACTAAATAACTTACTAAGTTTCTTACAGGAAAATACTGAAACTCTAAACCTCACCGAATAACACGGCGGAATCATCTCCACGGTGAAATGCTTCAGCGAGCGGGCCAAAACTAAAACTAAGTTCTACTTAAACAACCTTATACCTCACCGAAAAAAGCACCGTGAAATTATCTCCACGGTCTAATGCTGGGCGGGATGGCCGTAAAAACTATCCCAACAATATTAGTAACGATGAAATGAAATGAAGATGAAATTAAATACCACCCACGATTTAACCCAAAATCCACAGATATACAACACAAGACTGACAGTCAAAAAATCCCACTTAGGTGCCTACCCAATCCTTCCTTCTTGCTTACTATGCTTAGTTTCTTAACGGAAAGACTTATTGCCTACTTAATAACTTACTTAGTTTCTTACATAATCTTACTTAGCTTAGTTGCTTAGTGCTAATAATCTTACTTCGTTTCTTCCATAATCTTACTTAGTTTCTTACTAAAAAAATCCTACTTAGTTTCTTACCTAATCCTACTTAAACAACCCTATACCCATAGTATACCTCACCAAAAAACACCGCGGAATTATCTCCACGGTAATAATGCTTCGGTGAGAGGGGTAAAACTAGTTAGAGAGTCTACCCATACTTACTAAGTTCTACTAAAACTAGTGAGAGCCTATCCCAACTTACTAAGTTCTACTTAAACCCTATACCTCACCGAAAAATACCGTGAAACTATCTCCACGGTAATAATGCCCGGCGAGTGGGCCAAAACTACGAGCACGACAAAAAACGGCTGTACGACCAGTCTAGTGAGAAGAAAAAAGGTGATTAAATTTAAGTACAAAAAATGACCGAAACCGATGTCAAAAATCGAAATACGGCCGTAAAAATATCAACGAGTCCCTAAAAAACTATCCTACAACCCTAAGCAGACAAGAAATGACAAAATATGAGCTTATAAGGCCCTACGAAGAAAGTTCCAAAACTAAAAAAATCCTACAACACAGGGGTCAATAGAGCCAAGATGGCGGCTCGAACAAGTGTGCGACAACAAAAAACTACCCCCAAAACACTGAAATGAGTACCCCAAAATCGGAACACAGCACAAAAATACTCTACGAGTCCCTAAAATACTAATCTACAGCAAACATCAACTACAAATGGGGAAAAAAACAAGCTTACAAGGCCATACGAATTAAATTACAAAATCAGAAAATCCCTACAACACACGAGTGAATGTAGCCAAGATGGCGGCCCGCACACGTGTGCTACAATAAAATATCACGCACAGGTCCGATAAAAAGTAAAAGCGATTACGCCATTATAGTGATCCGGGCGGTTATTACTTAACTACTATTAACTACTGCATTTATAAGCTCAAGTAAGGGTAAATCCTGGGGATTACGCCATTATGGTGTTCCGGGCGGATAATAATATTAGATTACTGGTACTTAGGGATTATGACTACATTTAAGCTACTATAAAAAGGTACAATCCTACCATAGGCTGTAGAACTGTATATCTCGAAGACTCGTATTCACCGACGGTGGAGCTTTACATGAAGCGTAGATTCGAGATTCAAGGAGAACATTGCACTCGGCGTGTAGCTCGTTTGCTGTTCCTGGTCAAATCTACCATATCCAATATTGGGTATGGCCACGGAAACTATCCGCGAGTGCCGCGGAATGCGGGACTCGCGCGCATATTCGTTTATATACGCCAGAACCATACTGGCTCGGTCTGAATCACTACAGTGTGCACCATATACAGTCATGATCGGAAGGAAGACCCCTGATGGAATCAATCTCAGGAACCACTTCGTCGACCCTTCTAGTTATCAAAAGGTCGAGCGTATGTCCAGCTTGATGTGTTGAAGTCATCACGTGCTGCTGAAAACCTGCTTCTTCAGGTATTGAGGAGGGTGGTAACTTCTGTGTTCCTGCAGTCGTCTACATGGATGTTAAAGCCACCAACAAGCAGTGGGATGTTATCAACAACTGCGACAGATTCCATCAAAGAGGAAAATTCCTTCAAGAACAAAGAAGAACTTAGTTTGTTCTTCGATGATGGAGGTGGGCTATAGATGGTATAAATGTGACACACTGATGCACCGTTAGACCGAATAGTAAAGTCCATCATCTCAAATGACTCATAGTTACTAAAGACTTGAAGACTCACTTTGACCGAGGAACGATGGATAATGCAGATGCCTCCGCCAGAACTGGCCGTACGAGGTTTGTGCACTCATAATTACGTAGCGTGCCCTAATGTCGGCAAGGGTATGGTTGTCGCGATAGTCATCCCTAAACCATGACTCGGTGACGATGAGTACGTCAAGGTCGTTGTCAATGATGAGGTCACAAATGATAGTGGTCTTATTGTTCATAGATCTCGAATTCCAATGACCTATTCGAACTGTACTCTCAGGAGGACATTCAGCGACAGAAGGAGGAGTTCCAGTGAGTTTTAGAGTCCACCAGTATCCCGCATCGATATTACACTAGAAACATTAGTATATCTAGTCTGAATGAGTACAGGAATGTTGAACTTACGCCTCATTACCCCTCCTCGGTAGCCACGCTTAGTTCTTCGAGCGATTCCCAACTCCTTGAACAAACTCCATTCATGTGCACTAAGAAGCTTAGGCTGAATTTCATTGTCAAAGTTCCGCCCTAGACACAAGAGCTCCTCACGGGAGTAATTGCAGCGAACCATGTTAAGAGACAGCGTAGACGGATGGACTACCACATCAAGTGCTATGCATAGGCACGTACAGACAGCAAACAATATGTTCAAAATTTGATGTGAAAATATCCAAAGGTGAAAATGCATGATTGCAAACACGAATGATCACAAAAAGTACGTCAAAATTGTCACTGAACATCAAAAATAAATGTCACTAAGATCAACTAGTCAAATATACTTACAAAGTATCCAAAAAATTAACAAATTTCAGATGAAAATCTGAAGAGAGCAAACAAAACAGTGCGGCCACTATAAAGGGCGCCACCAACGCATAGTGATACATGCCCCTTTTCAACTCTGATAGTTTCCCTTTTGACAATTATACGTGCCCCTTTTATATTTTTTTAATAAGGGACCTATCCCCTTTTCATAAACGCCTCTTTCATCTCTTATAAATGCCCCTTTCAAAAAAAATAGGGGCCCCTTTTCCGTCGACAAATGCCCATTTTCTATTTCATAAGTGCCTTTGTTCGTCCCTGGTGAGTGCCTCTTTTTGAAGGTGTAAGAAGCGCCCCATTTTAACCTCCGATATTTACTTGTTGTACTTTGACACGAGCTACTTTTCCTTTCTGATAAGTGTCCCCTTCTCCTCTCATCATTGAACACGCCCCTAATTTCAAGCGATTAAGAGTACCTCCTCCTTTATAAAGCTCGGTCCCTACGCTCACTATCATTTATAGATGATATACTTATGCTACTTATCGAAGGTCTTTACAGTCTTCCGTTATGAGAATGGGCTTATAAACCCATCAGGATGTTTTTTTCTTTTTTATAAGATGTAATTGACCTCGCACTGACCTCTCAAATCTATAAAGAAAATCCTCGCTCGCATTCCTCACTCGCAAATTGATATTTGAAACCATCACACCCAACTGCAAAGTATGATGCTTAAGCATTATCTTGTACTGTGTACAAAGTGAAACGAATATTGAAATCATCCCTGATAATGTATTGACAATATATGGGTTTATACCAATGTCAAATGAAATGTATATTTTCGCTTTGAGATTTCCCTTTGAAGGTGCCCTTTTTCCCATTTCCCGCCCCTTGATCGCATATGACTCGTAGGAAACTCTTATCACTCGTTAGAAGATCTTGATTACTCGTTGGTAGATCGGTACAAGTCGTTCACAGGTCATCGCAACTGATACCGAGCTCGCATGACTCGTAATGCGCTCGGTTCACTCGTACATCCACCGTAGGAAACCCGATGTTGGGTCGTAGGTCACTAATGCAAATATCGTCAAAATTAGTAAATTCCAAGCGAGTTCATGCGAGTTCACGCGAGGCTCCAACTCGGCTAAGTGGGAGCCCTGCTTAAGAGTCTATGGAGAGTTATGTTGGTTCTAGAAAAATAAATATAATGCCTTTCTACTTGCTCTACGCGTACGCTTCGATTGATATCGATCTTGGAGCGTGCAATGATACTTTTGACTGCGCTTTTTTGGCACGATCGTGCATGCACACACAAAAAGTGCATGTCATGTGACGCATTTTGATCAATCACGATGCCTTAACAAACTAGAGCTATTTTATAAATTGGAATGTATTACTTTGACCCACCTCATTTACCTCTTCGTATATAACAAAGAGAAAACTTTGGATTCGGGATGTCAATATAATAAATACATATATTTTTCTTCGAATTTCACGCTTCATAATGTATATATATTTGTCTTCACCTCCAATATTGCGATTAGGTTATTTACTACGTATGTATCATTAGAAAACCTTTTTGAAATGATGGTATTGATTCTGTAAATATTTCATAAGAAAGATTGTAAGTGATATCGTATAATTGTATGATATTATCGGTTATAAGAAGGAGAAGTGCAATAGATAACTGATATAACATACACGTTTATTTTGGTTTAGTTGAGCTCTTATGTTAGTTTCGTAAAGTGTTATTTTGTCTTTACACCCTGCCTATTGTGTGTTACAAAGCAGTAATGTTCATAATCACACATTTGCATGTATATTGTGGAAACAAAGTATGACTGAATGAAGATGATCAATATATATATATGTATCTATATTTGTGTAAAGCAAAGTATATAATAACATCGTGTAATCTATACAAAAAAATGTAAACAGTTTGGTTACTATTCATATATAACAATATTTCTTTTTAAATATACATTTCGAGATTTTTATGTTTCGAAGTCTTACATACATGTAATACAATAAAATGCCTTATTTTAATCATTCTCGTTTTCTATCTGACTTTTTTTGTAATGAGTTTGTTCATATCGTTTAGATACATTCTCTTTTGATGTATAATAATATCTTAAACGCCGAGATACAACAAGATAATATCAAGTGTTATGGACAACAATTTGCACTGCAATATAAATTGTTTACCCAACAATATAAAGAAATAACAGGTTTTAGTATCCACTGTATACGAAATATAACTTTCTGTATTGTTGTATTGTTGTGGAAAGTTGATAATAAAAAAAAACATTTGTTGAATTCCCCTACAAAACGCAGAAACATGGGGCTTAGTAAGAATACAAGAATAAGTGTGTCATCTCCTGCTTTGTAAAATGTCATTCTTTTTGCAATGCATTCTTACAAACAAAATCGTGGAAATTAAACTATTGGCAATCTTATACTGTACTAACCTCAACCTTGAGTCAATTGTAACATTCCACGGTATCATTAAAATTTGAGTACATTCACTATAATTAAGAACATAAACAATTCTTACGGATTATTAAGGTCTTTGTAAATTTATGTCAACTGACAACTGCGTATAACAGCAACAGAAAGCTATGTGTACGTGTATACATACAAGAAAACTATGATATATTATGAAAATAATTCCTGAACATTTATTTTAAATTCTTTCTAACCTTCCAGGCATTCTTGTAGAACTCTTCAACAAAAGAAAACTATATTGCGTATAGACAATAATTGGATTAAACGTCAATAATTTGCATTGTTACATTACATTCAAGTATGATGTGTTAATGTACGTTCTTATATAAAGACATCGAAGGCAAAAATAATGCACCTTAAAGGGATAGTTGAGTTCTGTTTTCAGACCGCGAATGCCTTCAAAGTGCATGGTTATTTTTCTTATTCTTATCTATGACATTTTTAGTGCCCTTTTAGAACCTAAAATTGCTATGAAGGTAGTTTTAGACCCCAAAATGTGTGAAATTTAACCAATTCAGCTCCACTTAAAAAAAATACGGTGACCGTTAATTAATAATTTAACAAATAACAACACATGGGCCGGCTGATTGTGCGTAATATAATCAACACGAAAATGCCCCCCCCACAAAAAAAAAAAAAAAAAAAAAAAAACACCAACATCGGCATAGGCTGAAATACAACGTAAAAGGCGCTATTTGTGGTGGTACACAAGTATTATGAATCCTTATATGTATGGATATTTCAGCCGTCTCTACACCGATTTTAATAAAACAAAGATGATTTTGTCATTTACATTGTATGTTCTTTTAAATTTGACACTCAGTTTTTCACCCATCTCACACACAAAAAAATATTGTGTGTAGCGCCCTCTGCAACAGAACCCAATTATCCCTTTAAGGATAGCTAGCATAAACAGCCTATCGTATTTGAACAAATTAAATGACGTTTTGTGACAATATTGTAAAGAATATGTATATCATTTATTCACAGATCTAAATTACATTTTGTATAATTGACAGACTTTCTTTTAAGATGTTTTGTGAGTTTTAATCAGCATCTAAAGGCTGAGTTAGACTAATACGATTAATTTATTATTCGTTTATATCGGATCATTTGTTAGTAGCTTAACAATTGTGTACAATGATGGTACTTAGCCTATTTCTGAAAGAGGCCGTACTGCTTACTTAATATAGATTCATGTCATATATTGTCTTTTGAATATACAACGATGTTATCACTGTCTGAGGTAACCGTTCTAAATAACTCGACAAAAAGTAAACGTGTTAATACAAACAATTATAATATAATACACAAATTGTGTAAGATAAATCGTTGGCAGTTCAAATCCAAAGCTATTCCAAAAGAAAAGATTTATAACATCAAGAAAAAGAGAGTAAGAATATGTAAACAAGAAAAAGAAATAAAGTATTAGAAGTAATATATAATTACAATCATTGTTTTAAAAGAATAATATTATAATGCAATAGTAATTTCTGTAGTTGAAGGAAAAGACATACTCAGTATGAGACGAAGAGAAGAGAAAGAACGAGAAAATTGGTAGAAGGGACAAAGGAGAAAGAGAAAAAAAGATAGAGGGCGAGAGGGGGAGTGGGAGAGAATATAGTTAAAGAAAGAGGAAAAAAGAAGAGAGAGAGAAAGAGAGATACCGAGCATGGAAAATTGGAAATAAACTTACAAAGTTGGCATAAAATGCATATCTTTAAAATGATCTCTCTCTCTCTGTTGTGTGTATATAACAAATATTAATGGATGCATACATAGTACTTCATATTGTTAAACTATTTAAAGCATACCTATCACATATAACTGCATGATGACAAGTTTTTTATGAGGAAGTCATGCCTATAGTTATGCCTATAGTGGGAAAACTTAACATTTACAGAGTACTTTACTGATATACTATCATAGTCAAATCAGCGGTTTCCACAGTTCGTAGTTGTAAACATTCCACTTATTGTCACTCCTCTAGTTCATTGCGGTACTTTAGCGTGTGGTGGCAATTGGTGATACATCTTTCCAGTAGCCTTAGAAGAGAGCTTTGGTACTCTACTTCCAGTTTTGGTCGTTCTTCGGTGATATTTGCCACTTCATACAATTCTGTTATACCTGTAGACTTAATTGCATGACGTATGTCTTCTAAATGTGTGGGTGTAGCAACGTCTACATGTGTGATGACGGCAAGAGGATAACGCCCTAAAAGAAATAAAAAGATACTAAATTCGTAATTCACATAGCAAGATGTCCCATGACTAATTTGGAGCAATGCCATTGTGAATGATAAGTCTCTATGTGGTTTTCGTCTACATTGGCCAAACAATAAGTAGTTATAGTAAGAGACCAGTCTTTAGGTCCCGTGTCCAAACTCGGGGAACAAAGGTTTGAAAGTGTTTTTGTGTTCCCTGATTAATACCGAACAATTTGGACTTGGGCTGCCCCCTTGAAAATCCCGGGCATTTCCGAGAGGGGTCAACAAAGGTCAAACAGGGGTCAAAATGTTAATATATTCCAATCGTATCGATATGCATATCAAATTACTCGACTAGTCGTGAGGATTAAAAAGATGTATAGTTTGATATACCTCCGACCTTAAATGAGGGCGCTAGGGTCAAAAATGTTAAAAGGTCAATGCACTTTAGAGTGGTGGTCAAATTCACCAACACAGTTAACATTGTTAATAATATGTTTTCTGCCATGGCAAATTAAAATATACAACTTTCAAAAGCAAAGAAGCTTACTTTGACCATGGTAATTCAAAGTGGCTGCCAAAAGAGCTAATGAGAAACTTGAATCAGGATCCTTGATCAACAATAACACAATTATTTCGAAACGCATTGTCCAATGATGCTATAATCTTACAATCGCGTGGTATATTGAGTCCAAAGTTCGACTTCTTGTACGTGTGTTAAAGGCAATGACGAGCTTGCGACCTATTTTGATAAAATTACGGTCGGTGAACTTTCAAAAGTCAATGGGACATGGTTTGTTTGTTTTATTGAAAATCATCTCGCAGCCCGAAGCCTGAATTGTGTGACTTTTTACAAATTGATAAAAAAATTACATTACAATAAATACATGTGAAATCAGACATTACAGGATATAAATTCAAAATTCGTTCAAGTTCATAGTAAAAAAAAAAAAATGAGGGTTCCAATGAAAGAGCTAGTGATTACGTACGTCGGGGTGGATGTGCTTTTCGTTTAAACAAAAAATGAATTTTTAACGATTTTGGGGGGTAAAAGTCCATAGGCTAACATGTTAGGCTGGCGACTCGGACGATAGGGGGCGTTGTCAAATGAGACCAAACGGAGCTATATGGATACTAGTTATTGTAACAGTGATTCTGAATATGATTCTGATGGATATGACACTAAGTAGGATGATAAAACTGTGCAATAAAGCAGGTTAAGCATCATTGGACAATGCGTTTCGAAATAATTGTGTTATTGTTGATCAAGGATCCTGATTCAAGTCTCTCATTAGCTGTTTTGGCAGCCAGTTTGAATTACCATGGTCAAGGTAAGCTTCTTCGCTTTTGAAAATTGTATATTTGAATTTGCCATGCAAGAAAACATATTATTAGGCACTAAAATCATTAGAATCGGACAATGTTAACTGTGTTGGTGAATTTGACCACCACTCTAAAGTGCGTTGACCTTTCAACGTTTTTTACCCAGGCGCCCTCATTTAAGATGGGAGGTAAATCAAACTATACATTTGTTTAAATCATCGTGACTAGACGAGTAATTTGATATGCATATCGATACGATTGGAATATATTAAAATGTTGACCTTTGTTTGACCTTTGGTGACCCCTCCCAGAAATGCCCGGGATTTTCAAGGAGGCAGCCCGAGTTCAAATTGTTAGGTATTCTTCAGGGAACACAAAAACACTTGCAAACCTTTTGTTCCCCGAGTTTGATCACGGGACCTATAGGCTGGTCTCCTACTATTATTGTAATTGTATACAAAAGTACACGATAACTTTACAATATTTCATACATTAGACCTACTCCACATTAGGCTTTTTTATTCAAAGACAAATATCCATCGATCATAAATCTGTATAAAAATCGCAGTCTCTCCCACTCTCTCGACCAGCTACTAACCTATACCATTCGTATCAGGTAAAATAAACACAAACAAGGAAGCAAGCAAATTAAACAAATAACACAAAATATTCGACGGAAACAAAAATTGTTTAATAGTAAAGGTTTTCCCTTCTTAATTCCCACTGTTACGCTAATTAATTCGTACATTAGAAACAGCCTGTTATATATCGATAATATATGCCATAATAAATACAATGTGGCACAGGGAGATTTTGTGTGTGGCATATACAATTTTACTTTGATTCTGAATTTCTCGTTCATGAATTATTTCCGTCTACTCCCATTTTGCTGCATGCCTAATTCCAAGATTGTGTTTTTTATGTTATCAGAATGATCAATCATTTTATGAAATAATGCTATATCATCGACGAAGGCTTTATAAAGGGGGTTCAGACCAATTTAATTTCAATTGAATGTTCATTATAATTGACCAGACATTAATGCCAAATGATATTTGAGAACAAAATCCAATCACTGGAGAATGACCCTCCCCCCCCCCCCCCCCCCCAGCATTTTCCTGTTACGTTTATGCCCCCTTCAGCACACCAACCCTACTCAGAATTTCGGTGACCAATCTTAATCGTTCCAAAATAAGATAACATAAATTTAACAATCTAACTTCTCCTTACAGGACAGGAAATTATGGTGGCTCCTAAGGGACAGGCAAACGCAAAATTTGACGTATACCTACGCAAGGGTTTTATTGTCTTTTTACGTCCAAGACGTGAAGAAAAAAAATCTGCGTCCAATATTCACGTCTGCGTGTCCCTTTTGGGAGACGCAGACGTGAATATCGGACGCAGATTTTCATGTCTGCGTGTCCCTTCAGGGCCATTGAGTACAGAAAAACGAAAACATTACCAAGCAAAGGTATACGTCAATTGTGTGGATTGTCACGTCTTTGGACGCAAAAAACTAAAAATGTGTTGCATAGGTATACGTCAAATTTTGCGTTTGCGTGTCCCTAAGGAGCCACCGTAGGAACTATTGATGATGGCCTATTTGAAATAACAGAAAGATAGTTTGCTGGGACTTGAAATATGCCATTAAAATCGAGCTTACAATCAGACTGTAAGATATTCAGTAGCTGAATCATACGGAAAGGAAGAGGTAATTTAGAAAAAGAAAAAAATCATACCATGCCACCTTAGCAGACATTGCAAGAAATTCTCTCCATGGGGTCCGATGGTCTCCACATTTCTCGCACTGAAACAGACAAAACGTAATAATAATTCCATTCATTTCCCCTGAGCTCTGTTTTTCTTATTGAAGTCGAGATTTCAGATTTAGCATAAGTCTGATACAAAATGAATGGCATGATGACATAAACATCTATATAATATGTACTACCTCAAAAAAGTATAATTCACATTTTAGTCAGTCAACTTAGATGTTTTTTTATTCAAATACACGCCTTTCTTCAAGCGTCCATTTTAATTAGCATGACATGATCGCGTGATGACGTAACACTGCCGTTCGTACATTAAATTTCAATTTGGTGCAATTAAGCATGCGTTCATTAACATTAGTGACATTTCTCTTATTATCCCCATTTATTTTGATTTAAAGTGTTTTGGAAATATGTGGTATTTGCAATTTCTATAATGTTAGTTATTCTTTATAATTATTTGATTTGAATTTAAACGTATATAAATATAATTGTTGTCGTGGTCGAGTGGATACGTCGCCGGACTGTTGATCACAAGGTCTGCGTTTCGAGTCCCGCCACGGTACTAATGTCCTTTGGCAAGACATTGATTTGCATTTGCCACACTCCGCCCAGGTGAAGAAAATGGGGACCTGGTAGGAATGTTATTCCTTGAAACGCAGAGCGCGTGACAGATGAACTGCTAAAGCCAGGGTAATTATGCTGCATTATTGTAAAGCACTTGCTATATCACTGAGCGGCGAATGCCTACAAACGTTGCAAATTTGGATTCGCTAAATTTTCTGACGAATGTTGGCGAAAATCAGGGTGTTAAGCGACACTTGGCAACATTTGAGCGAATGTTTGCGAAAGGCAGTTGGCGACTATTAGCGACCGTAGGCAAATAATAGCGACAGTTTTTGCGAAGATTACCAACTATTTGCCAATCTTTTGCCATTATAAATGTTTGGGACCTTTTGCTAACTCCTGGTACTCAATAGGTCGATTTTATATAGGGACCATATGGTAACGTGGTCGGCGAATCAAAAATAACTTCAGCGTAACCGTCTTTCAACCGTTTGCAAAGGCTTACGACTGTTTTGCAATTGTATGCAACTGTTTGCGGGAAAAAAAACATTCGCAGAGAAATTTTGAACACGAGAAGAAAAAATATTTGCGACAATGAAAACTGTTTGCGAACTGTAATGCAACCTTGTACACACCTTTTGCAACATTTGACGAACACTAGCGAAACCCCGAATTCGCTACGTTCGCAAGCATTCGCCGCTCAGTGAGATACCCCATTAAGAGACTTCTGATAACGTAAGTGTTATGCGCTATATAAGCAAATATAAATATTATTCAAAGATATTCATTTGTTTGCGAGTAGGGGCGGGAAGTCACGCGCATAATTGAACTTTAGTTGATAAACATTCTTCATTGCTTTTAGAAAAAGTACACTGCATGGTGGTCATACAGGTGGAATAATTTTCGTTTACCTCAATTTATAGAATGATTTTGACAATGATTTATTCCTTAAGGGCCTATCTCACTGAGCAGCGAATGCTTGCGAACGTTGCGAATTTGGATTCGCCAACTTTTCTGACGAATGTTGGCGAAAATCAGCGACATTAAGTGACGTTTAGAGACAATTAGCAACATTTGAGCGAATGTCTCCGAAAGTGTTTGCGAAAGGCAGTTGGCGACTATTAGCGACTGTAAACAAATGTTAGCGACAACTTTTGCGAAGATTAGCAACTATTTGCCAATCCTTTGCCACTATTTGTGAACGTTTGAGACCTTTTGCTAACTACTGGTACTCAATGGGTCGATTTTATAAAGGAACTATATGGTAACGTTGTCGCTAGCTTTGGCGAAACACAGAGAACTGACGAAAACAAAGAGCAAAACCGTTTAATAACCGTTTGCAAAGGCTTACGACTGTTTTGCAAACGCTAACGACTGTTTTGCAAACGCCTGCAACTGTTTGCGGAAAAATAAATTCGCAAAGAAATTTTGAACATGTTCAAAATTTCTTTGCGACAAGAAAAACTGTTTGCGATCTTTCTTGCAACCTTTTACAACATTTTACAAACTCTGGCGAAACCCCAAATTCGCTACGTTCGCAAGCATTCGCCGCTCAGTGAGATAGGCCCTTTAAGGCCCTATCTCACTGAGCGGCGAATGATTACGAACGTTGCGAATTTGGATTCGCCAACTTTTCTGACGAATGTTGGCGAAAATCAGCGACATTAAGTGACGTTTAGCGACAATTAGCAACATTTGAGCGAATGTCTCCGGAAGTGTTTGCGAAAGGCAGTTGGCGACTATTAGCGACTGTAAGCAAATGTTAGCGACAGTTTTTGCGAAGATTAGCAACTATATGCCAATCCTTTGCCACTATTTGTGAACGTTTAAGACCTTTTGCTAACTACTGGTACTCAATGGGTCGATTTTATAAAGGAACCATATGGTAACGTGGTCGCTAGCTTTGGCGAAACACAGGGAACTGACGAAAACAAAGAGCAAAACCGTTAACTCATAGCCTGCCATGAGGCTGCGTGCACGCTATTGTTACGCTGCTTCTTGCATGCTAGCAAACATTCGTAATAGCAGTTATTGTTCATGCCCATTGGACTGTGCCTAGTGTTTTGCACGCGCTATTGTTAGTACCATCGCGTTAATCCGATTATCTCGTTATAAATCTGGCACTGGGGGGATTAGCCCTGTGGCAGGATAAGAGTTAAACAACCGTTTGCAAAGGCTTGCAACTGTTTTGCAAACGCTTACAACTGTTTGCAAACGTTTGCGGAAAAATAAATTCGCAAAGAAATTTTGAACATGTTCAAAATTTCTTTGCGACAAGAAAAACTGTTTACAACAAAGAAAACTGTTTGCGATCTTTTTTGCAACCTTTTACAACATTTTACAAACTCTGGCGAAACCCCAAATTCGCTACGTTCGCAAGCATTCGCCGCTCAGTGAGATAGGCCCTTTAAGGCCCTATCTCACTGAGCGGCGAATGATTACGAACGTTGCGAATTTGGTTTCGCCAACTTTTGAAAGCGAATGTTAGCGAAAATCAGCGACATTTCAGTGAAATTTAGCGAAAATTAGCAACATTTGAGCGAATGTTTGCGAAAGTGTTTGCGAAAGGCAGTTGCAAAGCAGTCGTAAGCCTTTGCAAACGGTTGTAAAACGGTGTCGCTCTTTGTTATCGCCAGTTCTTTTTGCTTCGCCAGGGCTAGCGACCATGTTACCATATGGTTCCGTTATACAAATCGACCCATTGAGCACCAGGAGTTAGCAAAGGGTCTCAAACGTTCACAAATAGTGGAAAAGGGTTGGCAAATGGTTGCTAATCTTTGCAAAAACTGTTGCTAACATTTCCATGCAAATTTTTGCGGCGATCGGCCGTTTCACGGCCAAGATCTTAGGGGGGAGAGGGGCATAATGCCCCCGTTCGTATTTACATGTGTACTGACAGTAATGAGGATCAATGCCTCACAGAAGGGCACTTATATAGCACATTAACACGGTTTTGATCCTGGGGCCTGACAGTTACGAGGCCATTGGCTTGCCACTAAATCATGAACTGTAGGCAACTGGGGCTAGGGTAGGGGGCAGACCCCACAAATAACAATTAAAACACGCCATAAATTATCAATTTTTCGCCAAAAAATGTGCCAAAAGAGTATCTATGCTAAAGCCAGGGCCATTACACCGGACATTACATTTTACACAAGAACCCACCATTGTTATTATTATTATCGTGATCAATATCATCACTACTATTATAAAGGGTTGTCCTGTTTAGGTTAAATACCATCTTGGACGCCGTTTTGAAAAAAAATAACCACTTTCCGGGGGTCCGATTTTCTGACACGTTTAGTTTGTTGTATTTTATGTCAAATTTGTTTATATCTTATTCATACTTATTATATTTAATGTGAATCACGTTTGATTTTCGCCCTTTTTTTCGTCTTATCTGGGTATCAATTTCTCATGACTACTTCATGTTTTGCATTTATCTACACTAATCAATGAACTGAGCAAACTTATAATTGTCTTTTAAAAGTAGTTTTTTCAATGACGGTTCATTGGTAATTTTCCGAATATATGCGAGTCATTTTACCTTAATATAGGCGTCGCTAATTATGTCAAATAAACAAGTATTATATTAGCTCAAAATATTAAGTGGTGCATACTTACTCTATCACGAGGATGGAGCAGTAGATTTTGTTGTTGGCATTTGCCGGCTTAGTAGCATGTTGATTTCGTGTACGCCATTCAACAGGTTTGGTAAAAGACGCTTTTCCCTCTATATATAAACATGTCGTTAAAAATATATATTATGCTGGCAAGACACCACATTATTATTGCAGTATACCTTATGTATAAACTTGAATATATTTGAATATGATATTTGATTTGAAGGTTTGTTTTACTTGTTAGATTTTGGTTATTCTTGCTTTTGTTATCATTCCAAAACGTACACACTTAAATAGGGAATACACTACCAGCCTACAAAAACATCTTTATAAATATGTTTCTTCTGTTGAAGGAACTTCGCATCAGAATTCTAAAATATACAAGTCGGGAAAGTGATGGTAGTTTGTGCCTTTGTCATGTCTCTCAAATTAATTTATCACAATGGACAATGAAATAGCTACATTTAATCCCAATAGCTTTACATTTTCTGGATACCAGTCTCAAGACACAATAATCTGCGATTAATTTCCAATTGAATTAAATATCCTACATCTTACAAATAGTAATCAAGAAGAGATGTGGAAAGAGGGAACGTCCATCGCCTTTCCACACAATCACCCCCCCCCCCCCCCCCCCCCAGCCGTCCACGCAAGTGGGGGCTCAATAATGTTTATTGTGACCCCTGAAACAATCAAAGTTTTATGAAATTCATAAAATAGTTTAAATGTGGAATGAAAATGGAATTGTATTTACCTAACTGTCGCTTTAACTCGTCAATAGCACCCTCTGTTCCAAGATCCTCAGGCCCAATACCACGGTTGTCAATGAAGGTAACAAATTGAGTTATTCCGACAGGCAGCCGTAGAGTAGTATGACCGCCGTGGTAATCCGCCGGGGCAACCTGTTCTTTCATTATTTCGTCAAGTTTTCCTCTCACGGCAAACTTCATGGAATTTAACAGAGATGTTTTACCAACTCCCGTGTTACCAAATAATCCTACATTAAATTGTGTTGGAGATTCACTTCCATTATCACTGCCGTGATATAGTTGTATTTGTTCTCGTAAAGCCGATATAGTTTGATTTAACTCAATATGAAGTATCGCAGCAGCCTCTTTTGCTTTTTTCTTGGCAGCTTCTACTTCTTCTGTTAACTGCTTTAACTTCTTTTCTTTTTCTTCTAATGTGGACGATAGCTGTCCAATAGTTCCTTGATATTCGAGTTCTCTGTGCTCAAGTCGTGATCTAACCCAACACTTAAATCCTGCGCTGCCCTTCGATCGTGAAGCACCTGTCTAATCCCATCTTCAATGTCATCAAACTCGGAATGTCCAGCCCCCATCTTCGGTCTTATTTTGAGCTTAGTTCTATAGTTCTATAGTTCAATAGATTGTCATTGCATTCCGAACGCGAATGACAGGAAAACTGAGAATACCCTTTTGATGCCTTCAATTTTAAGTTTAATACGAGAAAACTATGATTTGATTAATGAAAGATTGATTTGATTGTGGAAGAGTACCGTATATTCCAAACAATATATTCGTGATTATGGCCTCAGCAACACGCTATATGATAATAAACTCACATTTCTTCTAGAAATCCATACAGAGATAAAGAAACGTTATCTTAAGCAAAGATCATTAACACACATAATAAATCACATTATGCGGTACCATTATAGCTATTAAATGAACTGCTTGCTCCGCATTTTTCAATTTTGAGCTCACAATTAATGATCAATTGTTTCACCTTGATTCGATGTTTCCTTTATTTGGTTAAAGTTTAAAGACTGTATCTATTTAAAGATATTTAGCCTGACATTGAGATTATTATTATTATTGTTATATTTATCACTATTTTAATTATAAATAGCAGTAGTGGTTGCTGCAGTAGTATTATCACTATTATTAATATCATCATTCGTATTATTATCGTTATTATTATTATTAATGTTATTGTTATGAGTAACATAATTATTATTAATATTAATAACAGTATTATGTAAGCGCCATTATCAGTATTGTATTATTCATTTAATTGTTTATCACCACTGCCTGGGAGGGGAAAGGCGATTTATTTTCCCCTACTCATATACATATAGTGCAGTGTTTTTTTGTTTGAACGTGCATAGTTGGTCACTCTCCTCTACTCGGGTCAAACATTATATGTCCTATCTGATAGGCGTAGTTTTCCACTTGAACATAGCATGGGTCTATGATACATAGGAGGAACACGTTAAACACACAATGCAGGGCTGCAGTCAGCCACCTCGGTCGATTTGAAACTACGATCTTTGTTTCGAAATCCGACCGAGGTTTAATACAGACTGAGCCAACTCGTCTCGCCTGCGTATATCCATCATTATATCGATCCTTTTCTATATTAGTAGGCCTACTCTGTTCATGATATTGAAGAAAACCAATTTAATGATGTGTTTAACGTTTAGAGTAGATACTTGTCAACCAAAAATAAATGTTATTAAATCACAATTTTGCATAGCTCATGAGCATAGAATATAATGGTGTATACAAGATTTCATTACATAAAAGACTCTATAGATTTATTCAAAACTTTAAAAAATATCGCATAGGTTTTCAATCATAAAATTACTATTTAACTATATGATAGCCGATATTACCCTAGAACACCGAGGGGGGGGGGGGGGGGTGGGGGGGGGTATTGAGTTATTAACATCACCTTGTAGATTTAATCATTCTCTTTAAAATGATGTGCTTCACTTGTTGTTATTCGATTTATTTATTTATGAAGATAAGTATGACTTTCAAAAAGGCCCTTAACGCGTATCTCATCTTTTTCCTTACGCCAAAAGGGCCTTAACCTACACGGCAATTTTTTTTTTTATCAATGTCAGATTAATTCGTAATTTCCATTTAATTCAATAAATATCAGTAGAAACACCATTAAAAACATGATTAGTCTACAATAGACACAATGTACTTAGAATAATCACTGAAAGTATAATGTCATGAATTTAGATCATGAATTCTGAGTGAGATTTAAGTTAGATGAAATGCCACTGACTCATGAAATACGCAGATGTCAACGTATGGGACTGTAATGAAAAATAAACAACGAAAAAGGTGTCCTCAATGTACGATCTCTAAAAAATAACTTAAGCTGCATTATATTAATACAAATATTCAGATATCAAAAATACCTTTTCTAAAATTGTAGTTAATCAGTTTTTATCAGTTTTCGTGATTCAGTAGCCGTAGCAGGGGCTTTCTGGCAAACCGAAGGTGTTGCGAAACAAGAAAATATCTTTTATGCCAGAAGAGCGCTAACTACGCGCGCGTACAATAACGGCAGGTTAAGGCCCTTTTGGCAGAACGCCGCGTGAGGTACGCGGGAGGTTACGGCCCTTTTGGCATAATGCCGCGTAGGTTACGGCCCTTCTAGCATAAATACGCTACTCTCAAGCCATATGCCAAAAAGCCCCTAACATGTTTTTTGCACCTAGCATGAAAACTTCTGTATATTTTTAAAACAAATTTAACCCATTTCATGTAAAACTTAATAACTTAACATGTTTATCGAAATTGACTTCAGAAACAACAAAAACGACCACAAACTTTTGATTATTAGAGAGGCCAAAACTTCAAACGCGATTATCTCGGAATGGCCAAAAGCAGTTAAGGCCCTATTGGCATAAGGCCGACGATATGCTAATTAGCTCATTATGCTATTTATGACGATTGCATTACTTACAAATAAATACTGGTGTCAAAAATGAATTCCTCGTCATGGATAATCCTTGAAAAGTCGCATTATCCATATTTTCAGGCTTCCTGGATTGAGATTAGCAACATTATTACATATTGCACATAATATGCTAATTAACATGATTATGCTAATATAACTATTACAAAAGTCGCCCAAGGTTCCCAAGTTGCCAAGCTGACAACGAAGCTGAATGTACTTCAATACCCATCTACAACACAAATAAAAAAATAAAAAATTGTACTTATCGACTTTTCCATGTCATGTACATGGTATATGGTACCGTCTACTGGACTAAACGGTAATCACGAGCTGATTATTGTTGATGCATGTAAAAGAAGTTTTGATCAACAATGAGAAATAACATAACCTTTGACAATATATTCCCAGCCTTCCTTCCGAAATCTCTTTTAATTCTTATTATCATGTTTGTCCTTTACTCCCTACATATTTTCTCTCCCTATATCTCTTTATATATTATCTTTTACCATCCTTTCTATCATCTACTCTATTCGCTATTTCGTCTACTACATCTGGTGATACTCAATAGCTTAAGATTATACTGATTATCAATTGGATATCAACAAATGTATTCAGTTGTATATGTACCATAACTGTGTTATTTAAGTTGAGTGGCAGTTTATTTGTCAATGTAATGGTATATATGTTATTGATACAGCTGTACCTCTCTCTCTCTCTCTCTGCCCATCTCTATGTTGCCCCCCTTCCACTCCATTTCTTTATTTATCTGCCACTACTTTCTCGCCCTCTCTATTCTTTTTCCCTGTCTACCCCCTCCGTCCCTCTCTCTCTCTCTCTCTTTCTCTCTCTATCCGTTCTTTCCTTTCTCGCTGCTTTTTTGTCTTCCTCTTCTTCCTTTTCTTTCCCTCGCTTTCTTTCTCCCCTCTAACATTTCTGTATTTTCTTCTTATCTAGGAAGGGGCTTAATGGTTAGTATAACCTTATCAATGTATAGACAGGTTTAACAAATTTGCTTTAAAATGTATAGTCATCGTCAACAATTGTATGGTTCTGATTAAGTTTGATATAAGTCAACGACATGATAAACTACACGAGGGTTTACCAAGTTTATTGGATCTTCCTCACACAAACACCTTCATCCTATTGGCCTCATAAAGAAATATGATGAAATAACTAAGGTAAGTAGATCACCTTTGAAAAAAAAAAAAGCTTTTTTATAACGTAATATTCCAAAAGCATACACATACTATTTACAAAACAGATCACGCGATGCCATAACGATTACAATAAGAGCTATAATATCATGTCGTTTATAATTTGAAGCGTATAAATGACTCTTTTTTTGTCGATGGTTTGATTGTTTCTATATTTGGTCAAATTTTGTATGAGTTTACCTTTCCTTTTTTATTTTCTGTTTATACTGGCGCCTATAGCTTTCTTGTTCTCCTAGCAGACTTTGTAAGATAATTGTTATTTAAGAATATTTGATGCGTCATTTATGGGCATAGAATATGATGGTGTATAAAAGATGCAATCTCTTTATCACTAAGTGCTTGAATATCGCAGGAGGTAAGAAATCATAAAATATGTAACGATATGATAGCTGCTATTACCATAAACAGACCCAGTAGGCAAACATTCATACATCATATGAGAAGAGAAAAAACTACAGGTCATACATGTAGGTCATCGTGATTACCAACGTTTTCGATTTGTTAAAATAGATGGCGCCCAACATACAGTGCGACCCAGAAAAAACGAAACCGAGGATTGTCGATGTTTTATCATAACTCAATCTCAATTGTAATTACTAAATAAGACATATTTGTAGAGGGGGACATCCCCCTCCAAGAACCTGCCATCGATCGGGCGAGTCATGCCCTCGAAAGGGTCAACCTCATATAATGTTGCATTCCCTCCACCTCCCCCCCCCCACTAAAATCTTAGTTACGCCCAATCTCTGCCTTTCTCTGTCTTCCTGTACCCCATTCTTTCCCCCTACCCCTTCTCCGTCTTCTCTCTATCTCTTTCTCTCCCTATACATGTATCTCATCCTAGTTCTTTTGCTACTATCCTGTCTATATCCCACCCTTTTTTTCTATTTTTTTCACTTCCTCTTGTGAAATTAAATAGCTTAATACTCTTTAATTATCAATGCGATTTCAACAAATTATATTCAGTTCGTCATGTACATAATGGTTTGATTTAAGATAAGTAGAAATCTATTTTTGTTAAATGTAATGATATATACGTAATTGATACAGCTGTACCTCTTCCTCTCTGCCTATCTCTATGTTGTCCCATCCAACTCTCTTTCATTCTCCATCTGTTACTTCTTTCTCGCCCTCTCTATCTTTTCACTTTCTACCCCTCTGTCCCTTACTCTCTCTCTCTCTCTATCCGTTCTTTCCTTTCTCGCTGCTTGTTTGTCTTCAATCGTCTTCCTTTCTTTCCCTCGCTTTCTTTCTCCCCTCTACCATTTTCTTTATTTTCTTCTTATCTAAGAAGGGGCTCAAGGTTAGTATAATATTATCAATGTATAGACAGGTTTAACAAATTTGCTTTGAAATGTATTAGTCATCGTCAAAAATTGTATGGTTCTGATTAAAGGGATAGTTGAGTTCTGTAGCAGAGGTCGCTACACACAAAATTTTGTGTGAGATATGAAAAACTGAGTGTCAAATTTAAAAGAACATAATATTCAAATGACAAAATCATCTTTGTTTGATCAGAATCAGTTCAGAGACGGCTGAAATATAACGATTTCTAATACTTGTGTACCACCACAAATATTAGATAATTTTAAAAATTGATAAACCGTTGAAAAAAAACGAAATAACGTCTTTTAAAGTCGTATTTCAGTCAATGCCGATGTTGGCTTTTTGTTGGCATTTTGTGTTGCTTATATTACCCACAATAAGCCGGGTCATGCATTGTTATTTTTAATTCAATAAATAATTAATGGTCACCGTGTTTTTTGGAAAGTGGAGCTGAATTGGTGTGATCGTATTGGCTAATTTCAAACATTTTGGGGTCTAAAATTACCTTCATAGCAACTTTAGGTTCTAAAAGGGCACTATAAATGTCATAGATAAAAATAAAAGCAATAACCATGCACTTTGAAGGCATTTGCGGTGTGAAAACAGAACTCAACTATCCCTTTAAGTTTGATACAAGTCCCCCCCCCCCCCCCCGCTAAAATCTTAGTATACGCCTAATCTTGCTGTACCCCATTCTTTCCCTCTACCTCCTCTCCGTCTTCTATCTCTTTCTTTCCCTAGACATGTATTTCCTCTTATTCCTTTTTGTACCATCCTGTCTATATCCCACTTTTTCTCTGTTTTTCTACTGCCTCGTGAGACATCAAATAGCTTTATACCCTTGTCATTATCAATGCGATATCAACAAATTAAATTCAGTTTGTCATGTACCATGATGGATTAATTTTAAGATAAGAAGCAATCTATTTTGTAATGTAATGATAGATACGTAATTGATACAGCTGTACCTCTCCCTCTCTGCCTATCTCTATGTTGCCCCATCGAACTCTCTTTCATTCTCCATATGTCAATTCTGTCTCGCCCTCTCTATCTTTTTCACTTTCTACCCCTCCATCCCTCACTCTTTCTCTCTCCCTCTCTCTCCGTCTTTCTCTCTCTATCCGTTCTTTCCTTTCTCTCTCCTTTTTCTCTTCCTCTTATTCCTTTTCTTCCATCGCTTTCTTTCTCCCCTCTACCATTTTCTTTATTTTCTTGTTATCTAAGAAGGGGCGTTATGGTTGGTATAAGCTTATCAATGTAGAGGTAGGTTTAACAAAGTTGCTTTGAAATGTATAGTCATCGTCAAGAAATGTATGGCTCTGATTAAGTTTAATATTAAAGGCAACGACATGATGAACTACAGAAGGGTTTACCAAGTTTATTTGATCTTCCTCACACAAACACCTTCATCCTATTGGCGTCATAAAGAAATATGATGGAATAAATAAGGTTAGTAATTCATCTTTGACAACAAATATTCCTTTTTTATTACGTGATATTTTAAAAGCAAACACACTATTAACGAAACAGATCACGCGAGGCCATAACGATTGCAACAAAAGCTTAAACATCATATTTGTCTACATCGTTTACAATTTTCAGCTTATAAATGATTCTTTTTTTTTCTTCGATGGTTTGGTTATTCCTATATTTTGTCAAATTTTAATGAGTTTACATTTCTTTTTCTTTATTTTATACTGACGCCTATGCTTTTCTATTCTCCTAGTAGACTTTGTAAGATAATTGTTATTTAAGACAGTTTAATGCGTAATTTATGACCATAGAATATGAAGGCGTATAAAAGAGTCAATCTCTAAAAAGACTCCAACACTTTATCAGTCAGTACTAAACTATCGCAAGAGGTAAGCAATCATAAACTATTTAACGACATGATAGCTGCCTCAGCTATTACCATAAACAGAACAAACTTTCCTTATCACCAGCCTATGAGATAAACTGCAGGTCATACACGTAGGCCATCGTGATTACCGACGATGTCACTTTGTTAAAATAGATGGCGCTAAATACACAGTAGACACATTGCCAGAAGCACTGGTACAAACAGAATAATGTTGTTACAACGTATCAATTAAGTAATTATGAAAACCCCTGATTATGTTGCAGTTTTCTAGCATAGAGGTTATATCAATGAATAATTGTTATTTCATTTACACTTTCTCTTAGGATATTATGTGTTTGTGCAGGGAGGGGGGTATAAGTGTGGGTGGGTATGGGTGTGGATGGGTGTGGGTATGTATTGGCGTTTGTGGATATGGGTGTGGGTGGTTAAGGCTGTGGGTGGATACGGGTGTGTTCGAGTATGGAAGTGGGAGTATTTATATATATATTTTGTAAAATATATTGTGATTTTGAGTTTTCAACTGATGAACACCCAGGTACATTAATGAGAAGATACGGAATGAAATCAATTACATGTAACAAGCACATATCTAAGGGGTTGCGGGGGCGTTAACCTCGCTACCCGAGTCATGGCGATCTTCAGGCAGCGAGGTGCCCGGATATGACCCTATTTGTTATATTTGTATATATAAATGAAATGTATATACCAATACAAAGTGTCTTTTCCCCCTCGTTTGATTCACTTCTCGCAAATTTGATATTCGGGATGATTCCTGGCAACGAGATGACCAAATATATAAATATATGCAATGGTAAAATTGCAATTTGTTTCGCTCGCTCGAACGCATTATTTGAGATTCAGATATTATTTTTTCAAACAAGAGGTCCTCACGGCCCTCATGGCCCTCACGTGAAACTGTTCCCTGACGTCTATGTATATGGAAAACAAATCTTCTTTGAAAATGTTTGGATAGAAGTGACGCGAAACTTGTTAACCCCTAAAAGGATGCGGTGACCAAAAAAGGCAAACAAAAACACTGATCTAGTAGAATAAAGACTGGTCCCCCAATGTAAAAAACCTCGAGAAGGTGGTAGACATATATTAAAATATCCATACAAGGATAATGATGCTCAGTCTGATATAGGTAAAGCAAACAATGCAACAATGCAAACGACATAGGAAGGACACACCGTAGTGAAACCGTTTTGATGTTCGAAATTGTACCTTAAACTTCATTTTCAGACAGAAAAAACCCAACATTTATCCTACCCTTAGATGGGGATATCCCCCCCCCCCCAAGAATCTGCCATCACTCGGGCGCGTCGTGCCCTCGAAAGGGTCCACATCATATAATGTATGCACCCTCTCCCCCTCCCCCCCCCCCACTAAAATGCTAGTTACGAGCCTGTGTAATGTGATATATTTTCATGAAGTGATAACATTTGCAGTTACTATGACCTACGTGCACGACGTGTATCTCGTGTAATTATTTTCTTTTCTCAATTTTTGTTTACAGGTTTGTGACCATGAATGTTTGTTAAACGTTTTTTTCCATGGCAGTTATAGCTACCATGACGTTATATGATAATATATTTCTTTATTTACCTCCTGCGTTTCGTTATAACATATATGTTTGTATATTTTGTCACCTTTGAAATTTGTTGGCAACTCATTGTATTACTCGATAGAAGAAATAATAGCCCTCGATTGAAAACCTATTCGAGCATCTTGCATTTGATGAAGCCAACTCTACTAATAAAACTTTATCAACGAAAGGGGGCGCTCGTCGATTTTGGTATTCTAACACTAAGAGTATGTTTGTGTGATCCACGAACGCATCAATCTGCACACAAAGCAAAACAAGACAACCCCACCCCCTGAATTCAACCAAATTAGTGCAAAGAGTAAGATATATAAATTTTAATTGATATGCATTTATTAATTACTTTTGACAATGACATGTTAAACCAATATACCTGGCATCATAACGCAATGGCATTTTGGTCTAGAGCAATTATACATAATGAAGAAACTTGTACATCTTTCATAAGTATATCCATATTGAGTCTAAAAGATGTATAACAAAATGATTTGTTAAAGAAAGTTTATTTCCTTTGTTCCTTCGTTCGATATTTCCTTTGTTTTGTCAAAGAAAAAAAAAGTACCTATCTCAAGAAAATTAGTATAACGATCACTGGTATATTTCACACACACATACACACATGCACGAATGTGCCTGCTCTCACACATCAACATTCACTTTTCCATCGAATCGATGATAGTAACTTGTTTGGTATTGGTGCGGAAATCTTCAAATCAGAAATATAATTCCCTTTACCTTTACATGTGTTAATACTGTTTTAATTTTTATCATTATTATCGTTATTGAATCTTATTGTCTCAAGATCATACTATTATTCAAGACTATTGCTATTGTTATTATGTTCATTTTCAATGTAATTAATAACATTAATTTGAATGTTATTATGTATTAAGTGTTTGGTGTCACCAGTGCTTTGAAACGGAACAGGTAACTGAATCATTGTAACCCTCTTGTCATGTCGTAACAGTACAACGGAATGGGATGTGCAGGGGGCTTTTCCCCTACTCTTATATATCAATAGTTCAATTTTGTTTTTACTTGCATAGGTGGTCACTCTCCTTCTCTAGGCGCCTTCATATAAATCCTATTCGATGGACAGAGTATTTTCCACTGTAACATATTCTGCGACTATGAAACATAGGAGGGCACGTTAACACACAACGCAGACTTCGGTCAGCCACCTTGGTTGGATTTGAACCTACGATCTTTGTTTCGACAGGCAGATGGACGCGTTTCATACAGACTGAGCCAATTCGCCTTGCCTGCCTATATACATCATTTAATTGAAAACAAGTTATTCTTGCACACTCTTTATGGTATTAAACGATTTAACAATGTATTAAAGCTATTTTACAGAGTAGATATTAATGAACAATAATGTATAGATCTTCGAAAGGGATGTCCACCTGTTTACTTGGTTGTCTTTTATTTAGAAATAATAAGTGCGGAAATAGATGAATGAATGTTTGACAAAAATATGATAAAAAGGAATACTTGTTTGTCTTCAAAAGTTTGTATGAAGTTTTAAATTATGATAATGATAACTATGATCAATACAATCATTGGTATCAACACTATTATTTACACCATTGTTATTGTCAATCTGACATTCTTCTTCAATTTCTTATCGATTATTAAACGATTAGTAATGATTGTAATACAGTGATTAATGTGACGATTTTTTTTTAACGTTTAATACACCTGCACCTTAGAGTTCCCCTAGTAGACTGTGTAAAGACGTTGTAAGTTAATACGGTTTAGCACCATTTATGAGAATAGAATATGATAGCGTACATAATATTTCGTTACATAAACTACTTTATTGGTTTATTCGTAAGAACACGACAATCACAGAGGTAAAATTACTCTATGACGAGTTCTCCCTCTTTTTCCCTCTCCTCTCTCTTTTTCTTCTTTCTCTATCATAAATCATCTGTCTATTTACCGTTCTGTTATCTCTCTTTTACTGTCCCTTTCTCTATTTCTCTCCCTTTTCTCCTCTCTCTATTATTCGAACCCTCTTGTGCTTAAAATGAACAATTGGCATGATAACAGAAAGAATAATGAGGCGTTATCGCTATTCGAAGCGGGAGAGAGAGAGAGTCAGAGAGAGTAAGTGTGTCGGGTATGTGGAAGAGTGTGCTGAGTGCGGGCCGGTATTGAATGATATACACTGTCGCTCATATAGGTGGAATATTTTTGTTTTACCCCAATTTATGGAATTATTTTAAAAATAATTTAAAAATAATAGATCTAGATAATAGTATACATTCTCAGATTTTATTGAATAATAATTTGACAATGTGTGTTTTGCGTAACTGCTAAATCATGTGTTTGCTACCATGCTTATCAACTAGGGGACCTACGCCCTTAAGTCATAAATGACAGTAATGAGGATTAATGCCCCACAAAAGTGCACTAATATAGCACATCGACACGGTTTTGATCCTGGGGCCTCATAGTTACGAGGCCATTGCTTTGTCACTGAACCATGACTGTACGCAGTGGGGGCTAGGGTAGGGAGCAGTTTCCATAAATATAAAAATACACAGAAAATGCAATACATTTTCAACAATTTATTGCATTTTACCCCGGTCCCCAACATAAAAACATCCTTTGTGTGCCCATGCCTTGAGCCATAATGCATTGCCGTCCTAAGGATTTTATGGAAACTGCCCCCCTACCCTAGCCCCCGCTGCGTACATTCATGGTTCAGTGACAAAGCAATGGCCTCGTAACTGTGAGGCCCCCAGGATCAAAACCGTGTCGATGTGCTATATTAGTGCCCTTTTGTGGGGCATTAATCCTTATTACTGTCATTTATGACTTAAGAGCGTAGATCCCCTAGTTGATAAGTATAGTAGCATACACATGCTTTAGCAATCACGCAAAACACACATTGTCAAACAGCGACATTGTACATATGCCAGTTATATGCGTATTTTTAGTTTGGGGCTACGATAAAGTACTTGGCTAACTTTGGTATTCAGTTCGATATTTTGGCGAAGCATTTTGACGAAGAAAAATTAAGGACGCGTTAATTGCGCGTTATTTTTGTATTGCAATTATGACGTCACAATGATCATCAACTGATATTTTACGTAAGAAGTTAACTAATTTTATTAAGCCAAGTAAAACGATTAGTAAACAACTGACTTAAAGGTAAATACCAGTTTTGGAATCCCCCCCCCCCCCCCCCCTCCCAAAAATTGAAATGGAAGCTCGCATTTCCAATCATGTGAAAGAATATGTTTTGACTAATACGCGATGATACAAATTTTTCCGGGAAACCGCCTACTATTTGAAATATTTGGTAAATTATTATATATATCCAGACTGGATAGATATAGGGTAGTCCCGTATACATCTTTCTGTGTACAGTGCTTGTAAATTTACCAAGACTGGACCAATTTTGTTATCATTTTGATGATTCCAGAACCTTGCAGTACACACCAATACTTATACGCTAGATGATCAACCTTTTTTCTGCTCGATTCCACAACGTTTCTTTCACAATGCAATCGCATGACCAGAACTGGTCTATACCTTTAATCAAAGTACTGAATTGAGTAACTAGTTGGAAGTTTTGATTACGCCAGGACCCGGCTGGCTCTCCAAAGAGGCTTCGGACCGTACACTCTAAAAACACTGGTAAAACTTTTACGTATTAAAACTGGTTGGTTAAAAAAATAACCAACTGTTGTGTAAAGTGCCGTGGTTTGGTAATAATGTGGTTGGTTAAAGTTAGTTTTAATTGGTTGGTTAAGAATTAACAAAATAAAAGTAAAGTGACGTGGTTTGTTGCACTTGGTTAACCAACATATAGAATTCCCGCCGTTCGACGACGGTTGGTTAAAAGTTTTGATCATGTGACATGAAATGAGCCAATATACAACGAGAATCACGCGTAGCAGTTTGCTACGAATTTCATCCCGGGATGTCATCATGGAGTCGGTAGTCCAAAGGCTGTCATCTTGGGGGTTCGAAGGGCTAGTTAAGGTGTTTAAAGGTAAGCTAAACGAATATTTACTATACTATTCTGCTGATGAACTTTTTCTAATCCATCTGAAGCAGTAACAATTTCCACAATATTTTTAACAATGCAGTAAAGTCGCCAAAACTTGCCCGTTATTCTCTCTTAGATCGCCAATTCCCTGCGTGCAAGTGCATGCACGTAGCCGATACTCACCCGTACCCTACATGGTTACACTCGGTCGAATGCAAAAGTGCAAGACCTAGATCTGCCGGCAAAATAGGCGCAGTACGGCAATAGGCCTCATCATGATCATGATCATGGAGAAATGTAGGTCTATTCGCACGCCGGGAATTCGCAATATGAGACTCAACGTACTGTCTCCAGGCGAGTACGCAGTGGGGGGGGGGGGGGGGGGGGGGGGTGGGTTAAACCCCCCCCCCCTTGAGTTTGTTTTATGTGTATGTTTTATGTATTTTTTTGGGGAAACCCCCCCCCCCCCCCCTTTTGATTTTCTTTTGGATTTTTTGTTGTTGTAATAACAAAAAAAAACATATATATATATGCCAATGGCTGACCTAAAAAAGGTGACCTTACCCCCCACCCCCCCAACGGAACAAAATGTCAATTTTTCAAATTTCGAGACCCCAGCCCCCCCCCCCCCCCCCCCCCCCCCGCGCTTATTCAGCGGCTGGCTGAGTCGTTGCGATTTTTTGGGGACTCCAAAAAAAAAAAGTGTCCGCTTACCCCCCACCCCCCCCCCCCCCCCCCTTGAAAAAATCCTGCGTACTCAACTGACTGTCTCATTCATTTCATGACTGAGTGCAAATTATGTGTGGATTGATATTTTAACCAACAACCATGATAAATATTTGGTTATAATTATAACCAACTAGGTTAAAGTTTTAATAAATAGTTGGTATAAATTGTAACCAACTAGGATTGGTTAAAAAATGGTTTGTTAAAATGTTAATGAACAGTTTGTTATAATTGTAACCAACTAGGGTTGGTTAAAAAATGTCTTATTAAAACTTAATAAATAGTTGGTTATAATTTTAACCAACAAGGGTTGGTTAAAAATGATTTGTTAAGATTTTGAAAAATAGTTTGTAAATTTTTTAACCAACTAAAGTTCGTTAAAAAAGTTTAGCAAACTATTAGTTAAAGTTTTAACCAACAATTGGTAGGTTCATATTTGACCCAACTATTTGTTAACATTTTAATAGGTTGGTTAAAAAAATTATGAGAGTATATTCTGTAAATATGATGAAAATATTGAATTTTAGTAACTTGTCTGTTTCCAAAACTTTCTTCTTGTATTTCTTTACCCAGCACGAGGTTAAAAGTAGGGCAATGACAATAACAATGCCAATGATGAAACTGGAAATTACATTTTATTCTCATGTCACCCACATTGGGGTGTTGAAGAAGTTTTCAATCTAACACTGTACAAAATACAATTTAAATCGAATTAATGTTAATCAACATAATTATTACTATCGACGATAATGAGTAAAATTGTGATAATGATAATAATGACTTTAACATTAACAACATTGATAATATTAATAATAACAACCAATACGAATAATTGTAATGATAATCAATGACTAAAAAAAAGGAAGCAATTGAAACAAAAGTTCTGACACCAGTAAATTGTTATCAGATTTAACAAATAAATTAAAATATTATTGATATCAATTTAATAGTTTGATATAATTAGACAAAAAAGAGAAACATCAAGATTACATTGAACTCATAACATGTTATGTGCACATAATAAGATTAATGAAATGGAAACATTATTTTTTAACATAATTTTACTAAGCTTAAACGTGTTTGTGCTTTATTGGAGTTAAAAAGGTGATCCATTTTCAGTGTATTAAGTCATTCAATAACATATTCATCGAAGAACAATTTTATAAAACCCCATGTATTGATTTAATATCGTATTTTTGATCATTTATTTCATGTCTACGCTTGTAAACCAACAAGTCATAAACATGTATACATTCAATTTGTGATTTTTTTTCCTCAATATGCTCTGCTCAGCATAAAACTAAACATGATGAAAACATGTTGAAATGATTATAAGCAGCTAATCTTACATATATGCAAATAAGCTTCCACAATATTTTGTTTTAATCATAATTTAATCTTAACTTGCATGTAGGTCCCCTCCTAAAGCAATTCAAGTGGTGAAAGCGATTTTCCTGGGTCGGCGAACATTATTTAATATTGTATTATTTACATCGCAAATACTTCGCCATCTTAGTGATACGAAAATGTATATTCTAAATATTTTCTCTTTTAATACCCGGAAGTATATAATTATTTGCAGATTTTACATTAATAACTGCGTTGACCTATCGTAAAATGGATTCATTATTTTCAGTGACAATGTCACCATCAATTTTATCATTTTATTTGATCTTAGATTGCAAATTATCAGTGATACAAATATGAACTTTGATAACTTTTTCATGGAAACAAAATATGTCCACCTTTTTCACAGACCTCTAAAACATTGGAGACTTAAATGCAAAGATACAGGAATACTTTGAATTAAAACGAACGCTTATTTTACATACAATTATAAAATTGGGTTAACAACTTTTGTGATCCATGTCAATTCAATCGAAAACTTTGGAGTATATTTTTTTCCATTGAAACCAAACAATTAATAAGAAATGGTCATTAAATCAAAACGCCAACGAGGCAAAAAAAAAGAAATAATGAAAAGAAATATTTTCTTTCAACGATTCAAATCTTTTTTCTTTTCATAAATTATTGTACATATCCTAAAACTGAAGGTGTCATATTGATACCTTTTGAAGGCCTTTTATTAAAAAAAAAAAAGCAATCCCGCAGTACAAAAGTGTTAATGATCACTGACTTGTTATATAAGGATGGAGAAGTGAAACGAACGCTCATTATTCTGCCCATCTTCTACCTATATATTAGAAAATTAATTATGTTTGGTCAATACATATATTATAGGACTACGTAAGTATTCTCTTTATATCGACGGTCAAAAAACAGAATGTACCGGCTTTAAGATAAAATATTATCCTATGACCATTGGTAAAAATTATTTCATAGAACTCTCTCCTAGATCTTAATATAAAAATCATGTATTTTAAGGTATTGAAATCCTGACAATAAAATTACTAAAAGAACACGAGAACCGACCTATGACATAAATATGGTTTGATTAGTTGACATTTGTTATATTGTTGTTTAGCCCATTTACTGTCTGAAAGTAGTCGCGTTCCAGGTAAAGAATTACATCTATTATCAACATTGCATTGTAATGTACAAAAACAGTAGGAACCATGGCCTTTTGAAGAAGAACAACTTTCTGCAGTTCATATACAGTATATTACAAGTTGTTGGTATGGCCCGGTCCCACTGGCCGATGGACACAAAACGTATGCATAAAGGACACAGCGGACGAGCAAAATTTCGGGGGTTGCTCCGTCCGTTTTCATCCGGTCCAGAAATGGACAAAATTTGCGAAAACAGAACGGAAAATAACAGACGTGGGTAGTATCTAGCGGGGATGTTAAACGGATGTTCATCGAAAGCCTAGCGGATGAAAGCGGATGGAAGTGGATGACAGCTTTGAACACTTTATATACGAGATGCATACGCTTACATCCTTTCTATTTCCGTGCTACTAACGATGTATAGACGTTCCATGTACGTTATCTTTCCTCCCTCTTTCCGTTTTCATCTGCAGCGGATGTGAGTTGCGAGGATGCCCAGAGGATGCAGAGAGGATACAGCGGACGTTTAAGGGATGATAACGGACATAGAACGTTTGTTGCTCGTATTTGTCGCGGATTTACATCGTACACGGCGGAAGTTCATCCGTTCTAAAAGTTTTGTGCAGCTCAAAACTTTTTGCGCGGATGAAATCACAGTGGACGGATGCTCGATGGATAGAGCGTATGAAACGCGTATGCAATGAGTACAAAACGGATGCATAGCGTTTTCCAACGGATGGCAAGATTTGTTTACGTTTTACATCCTCTTTGCATCCGTAAGTGCAGTGGGACCGGGCCTTAAGAGACGATGATTGTTCTATCGTAAAGGCTTAATACAAAAATTGGCAGCTCATTCTATTTGTCTGGTGTCTTTATTATCTTCAATCACCTTTCCTTCCTTTTAGTAAAGCTAAAGTAATATTATAGTTCTATATATACTTTGTGTCACATACTTTATGAATGGAACGTAACAACATATAGCATGTAAAAACGGAACATTCAAGCCTAAACTACTGCATGCATACATAGGGCAATGCAAACCGGAAAATATATTACGTAAACAACATTATACTGGAACAAAATGGTAAAATCATACAATGAAAACAATATACAACGAACATATCAAATGGAATCGCTACGTAATTGTTGGTACTTGGAACATTGACTCTTATATTACCTTTATATATATATATAAATATAATACTAAAGGCGTCATTGGACGGACATTTGGAGTAAAAGAGTGAGTCATTAAAATAATAGACATTGGCATTAGCAGGACAATCATTCTACAGACGAATTTTGGGTCAGGGTTAAGGGTTTGGGTTAGGGTTAGAGTTTTGGTTAAGGGTTAGGGTTAGGGTTAGGGTTAGAACTTGTATGATGTCCACGAAATGCACCCGATAGCTGTTTATATAGTTATTACTTATATGGCATACAAATCAGTTTGTAGAAAATATTTACCATGCATTTTATACATACTAACTTTGTTTATATAATAAAACTATCAAACTGCAAGGAATAACATTCTCGGTGCCAACAACTGTAATACATTTGAGGGTTTCTTTATGTGTCTTATTCACCCTCTCATTATTAAGGTTTTGCGAGGAAAGGGTACTAACGATCTCTGTTTTGTGCATGCATATGTTAGTTTTGAGATATGGTGGTCTCCTTCAAATTACAATGATTACACTTTTAGACCGTCATTTTCTCTTTCCATTACGTTTTGTTTTTCATTATCCATAACATCCTTCCCAATCTATATAACTTCCTTTAAATTCTTTATATAGTTTTCTTTCCATTATCAATAGCTTCTATTCCTTTTGAATATTTTACTCCCTCTTCTCCATACCTTCCAGTCCCTTTATCACATCTTCCAGTCCCATTATCGTATCTTCCAGTCCCTTTGTCGCATATTCCAGTCCCTTTATTGTATCTTTCAGTCCCTTCGTCGTATCTTCCAGTCCCTTTATCATATCTTCCA
This sequence comes from Strongylocentrotus droebachiensis, assembly GCA_035222895.1. Taxonomy (NCBI): domain Eukaryota; kingdom Metazoa; phylum Echinodermata; class Echinoidea; order Camarodonta; family Strongylocentrotidae; genus Strongylocentrotus; species Strongylocentrotus droebachiensis. The sequence continues at coordinate 473,015 of JAVYIG010000540.1, read as the reverse complement.
GTCCGTTTATCGTATCTTCCGGTCTCCTTGTCACGTTTGTCAGATATCTTACCCTTTTTTCTACTTCTTTCGTCAAATTTTTCAGTCTGTTCTTCATAGCGCTAGTTTCTTTCTTCTTAGCTTCCTGTTCCTTCAAATCCTTCTCCATAGCTTTCTTTATCTCCTTCCAATCGTCCGCCGATGTAGTGCCTTCCTCTTGCTTAATACCACCTTTTGAAAACAATGATACATCATATATTTTTGGCTAGAGGGATAAATAAGGTTTATGACAAAATCACTTCCATGTAAAGATGTCATAGACTTTTACCCGCCCTAAAGCAAATTAAAGCAATAACAAAAAACATATAAATGAATAATCAGTTAATTAATTTTAAAACAAAATCTTTCTTTAAAAGTAAAAAAATGTCACTGGAACAAAAATGAAAAATATTAGCTCTCCATGCTCACTCTTCCCAACGAGGAACAAAACATGTTATTGTTTATTGCATAACCATGGAATACGTAGGTCCTTCAGTGGGAAATGTTTTGTAACAAAACTATAAAACAAGTACGTCGGAAGAAGTTTTAAAATGTAGACATTATGATTACAATTTCTCGATCGCCTACTTTTGCACATGATATGTATGTGCTATCGAGAAGAATGTCCCAAAAACTAGTTAAGGACTTTCCCTTATTTCAAATCTTACGTATGACTTTCTTGAGATTGAATTATATGGTTGTTTATTTCGATTTGATTACATTATTATTGCTGATGATTCAATAAGTGTTGCGGAGTCAATGGAAGACATGCGAAACATAATTAGATACCATGTTTACTCATTGTTATAAAAGAGATCTTTATATCAATGCATCGAAAACCCCACTTTTTTATTTTCTCAGGTGCAAATAAAGAATATACCCTCTTTTTATTTTGGATATACAGACGTTGATGTTCTTGACGGCCATGTTTATGTTGGCATAACTTTTAATTTCAATGGAAAATGTTCTATATAGCCCAGACAAATTGAATGATCATGCTAGCAAAGCTATGTACTCTTGATATATAACTGTAGGAGGCTTGCTCTCCCGATTGATATTGAACTTAGCTTATTTGGTAGCCAATTATTGACTCTTATTTACTTGTAAATACGAAATTCGGGTTTACTCTCAATACCTTCTTGCATAAAAGCTCCATTTGAAATTGTGCAAATTAGCACTTCGTTGCAAATTGTCGACTCCTACTTGTATGAAGTTGAACTTGGACGTTTTCCGTTAACAAATCGTATTAGATACAGGATGGTCAATTTTTTGGGCTAAAGTGGCATATCAAAAATAGGAATAGCACTGCTGTTTTAGTCTTATGTTTCAGATGGAAAGCGTCCGAGTCTACCAATTAAATTGGTCGGGCTATGTTTGAATATTTAAGTTAGATTATAGTATTAATGGTAAATTGTTCATCTCAATTGCCTAACGCCTCTTGGTTGAAAGTTAATATGAAGCAAAGATTGGATGATCATATTCAGAGTTGGTAAAACAATTTTGAAACATATAGGACATTGGCGAATTATAGAATCGTTAAGAAATTTGTTAATCCTCCCGTGAAAAATGTAATTAATCTGAAACAAAATTAGACTGGACAATACTCCTCTCTCAGTGGTGTTAGGAAGATTTGATAAAAGATTTTTGTTTACACCAATCTCTCTTTGAATGCAGTTTCTCTAAGACTTCCGGGGGATGTTTCATCAGCTAGAATTATTTTTGATTAAGAAAAACTAAATTTAAGGCCGAATCAGTTTTAGCTTAAAACTGACACTATGGAACTGTTTCATTAAATCGATTTTCAGCTAGAATATAATGTTATTATTTTTTCATATATGTGAAGGGCTCTTTAATCAAGGCTAGTCAATTCGGGGGTAAATTGACCACAGAATGGCTTCACTAAACTACTGCAAAAGAGGGGGAAGAGAGGTCCTTGAAAAGTAAGTAAATTCCGTTTTTCTTGAAAAATATTAATTCTGTTGATAAAAACTCTGTTATTTTGGAAGAAGAAAAGTATTCCTCTAATTTGTATGCAAATAGTTTTTTGTTTAACCGAACGATATTTTAGATGAATATCAACTAATACCACTCCCCAACTGAGCTTGGTGGGGACGAAGGTAGACGAACTGCACCGGTTCATTCATTTCAGTCCCATTCGTATAAATTCATGCAGGTCCAATTGTAATTGTCTAACGACGTTTAATATTCGGTTAGGACAGGTGCACTTTCATTAATCTGGTTTATTATTGCAGTTGATAACAATATAGGGAGCAACTTTCGAATACCCCACCACAAAAATTGACCAGACGTTCTTCGGGTACCCAACGCTTCACCAATAAAGCTAAATCTGAAGACTTAAGTTTCTTAAGTAACACTAAACCTAACCCTAACTCTGAACTTAGATCTTCGTCGTTCATGTAGTACCCTTATTATTTGAACATAGATGTTTCCCCCCCCCCCATATTGTCCGATTAACTTTTAAAGTTATATTATAAAAGGTTATTAAAAAAAATATCAAAGCATTCATGTATTCCTGTTCGTGATAGCATTTGGAGATGATAGCCATTTTCTTTACAAAATCATTGCATATATTGATTTTTTTTTCTATTCATACAACTTCGTTGCATTTCGATAGTGTTCAGATGCAATTAAGTCACATTTCAGAGTAATTGAGTGAAATCCAGTTGAATGCAACTCTGTTAATAAACCTTTAAATGATCAATAACTATTGTATTTGTAAACTTCGTTGCATTTCAGTGATATTGCAGTTGGTTTGCTTTTCATTTGAATGCCATTTAGTCGAATGAAATCTTGTTTATAAAACATAGAAATAAAGAATAACAATTATTATAAATCTTTATAATGCACTATTATCATTTATTGTATTTTATACAACACCTACGTGGATCCTTGTCATTTGATTGGAGGATTGTTGGTCACATGATAATAAATAGATGTTCATTTGCACGGGCGTGCATTGTTGGTTACATTCGCCGTGCAATTTTGGTGCGCGTATCCCTGCGTGTATCTGACACTAAGGCAATCTGAATGTAATCGAGAAGGCTTGACTTCAACTTTAATTTATCTTTAATATAAGGAGTAAAGCAAAATTTGTTGATTAACGTTCTATTAGATTTTCTTCGATGTTAATTAAAACAAATAATGAATGTTTTTCATTCGTTTAATAGTGCGACGCACTATTGAACTCATAATCATTCATCATTTGTATAATATTGTATCTATTGAACTTCATCGCGTTTCAATAGTATTGAAATGTGATTATATTATTCTTGAATTAAATGCAACTCTGTTACTATACATATACATACAAATATACAAATATATAAATCATGTAAATCAAGTTACAATACAAAGTAACATATCTGTTTTCGTTTAGCATGATGACCTGTAATACATACAATTCATAATACAGTATACTATAATACATCCTAAGCTGCGATTATAGAGAAGCTAATCATGTACCTATTTTATTTTTACTTTAATTTTATAGTCCTAACAAATTAAGCGACTGTACTAAAAACATTTCTTTTACTTGACTTTATTTTGTATAGACTGGTTAATAATTTATTACATGTAGTTAAAATATAACTTTGTGCGAAGTGATACCTTTCTGTATCCGGATTGTCTCGATAGATTGCAATAAAAAAAGCACCATTATTTTAAATTTCCTATTGAATTTGTAATTATTGTATAATAGTCTTCGTATTTTTTATATATTTTACACCTGGGGGTGACTTTGAGCCACAGTCAGTCTACACCAATTCCGTTTCCTCCTTCTTTTTTTCATGCATTGTCGTCTGTTATCATGCTTTGCATTAGTATTTCTTATGAATATAACGTTCCATGTTCTACACAATGCCTCCAGTGAAAGACAGAATCCACTCATCTTTGTAAACGATTTGTTATTCTAACCTACAAGCCATTGCGCTTGCATGCCCCTGTACGATCAAGTTGGTAAATTATGCAATTGCGTTTTATATGTTGTAACCACCATTTGCATATCCATATGTTTTCACAGTAGACCCGCTATTTCTATACAAATCACATGTCTCAACAACCCAGAGTCTCTGTATTTCTACCCGAACTGTCCCATAGTTATCAATGAATGATTAACATTTGCATGCCTTTATATACCCCCTTCACATACACAGATTTTTCTTACGAGTCCTTACGGATCGCACACATTCAGGGATTTGTCACGGATCCTTACGATTTAGCCACATTCAAGTTACGACTGATGTAAGAGTTATTACGAGTTATTAAGATATATTAACGGTTCGTTAGTGATTATTACGAGTTATAACGATCTACTTACGACATAATTCTACGATTTGATACGAGTTGCCAAGGATAACTACGAGCAACTTACGTTGAGTTAAGCAGGGCTCCCACTTAGCCGAGTTGGAACCTCGAGTTGTTGCGAGCTGGCGTGATCTTATGTCAAGCAGTTTTATCATTAATACATATTTCTTGATATCAAGAATTCAATTCTTGATATCACGAAATCGAATTCCAGATATCACGAAATCGAATTCTCGATATCAAAAGTTACCATTAATTTACAACGTAAAATTATTTCTTGATATCAAGAATTGATTTATTGATATCAATTAATAATAAAACGGCCTCTATAAGATCGCGCCAGCTCGCCACAACTCGAGGTTCCAACTCGGCTAAGTGGAAGCCCTGCTTAACGATCTGTTTATGTATTGTTACAAATAGTTCCGAGTAAGTTACCAGTATTTGCGAGTCCTTACGATTTTAACCAAAAAATAACAACTGAAAATTAAGTGTCCAAATCCGCAGCTTCCCGCAAAACATAAACAATACATAAGAATACATAAAGTATACGTATCTATTCGTAAATAACTAGTAACTACACGTAAATTGCTTGCAATATTAAACTCGCAACAATCTGTAGAGCCATCGTAACACGAACCAAAATAAATCATAAACAACACTTAAAGGACAAGTCCACTCGAAAAATAACTTACTTTCAGTAAAAGCAGAAAAATCAGACAAACCCATCAAAAAAAGTTTGAGCAAAATCGGATAACTAATAAGAAAGTTATGCATTTTTGAAAAAGTATGTAAAACTCTTGAACAATGAGATTCACAACACAAATTGCCAAGATGGTTATCAGTTTGTGACGTCATGTCCTCACAACTTATCAATTGCTTTACATAGTTTAATCCAATTAATTTCCCTTTTTATCCCCCAAAACTTGATTTCCCCATGCCTTTGCCCAGGTTATATGATTTGTATCATATTGCGTGCATGACATTTCCCAAAAACGTTTATGAATTTTGAAGAATTGATACTATTTTCTGAATATTGTATTTCATAATTATTGATTTTTATATAAATAGTTTATCAAAATTCATTTTTTTCATGATTTAACTGGACAAAAATTACTCTTTATTTGAGCATCCACACAAACAAATATTACTAACAATCTAACTTGGATGCTGGTGTGAAGAAATAGGATTCTTAGGGTGAAAATAGGAAATTTATAATATTAATATACAGAAAATAATGAGTGGATAGTGAGGACCATACGTCACAGCCTCATGAGTGAGTTGCCAATTTGTGTAGTGATTTTCAAAGTTTTTCATGTCATTACAAATTCATAACTTTCTTATTAGTTATCCGATTTTGCTCAAACTTTTTTTGATTGGTTTGTCTGATTTGTCTGGTTCTATTGAAAGTAAGTTATTTTTGGAGTGGACTTGGGCTTTAAGCACTCGTAATAATCCGTCAATAATCCGTAAATAATCTGTAAACAAATTGTAAACTAAATCAGGGCTCCCACTTAGCAGAGTTGTATTATAGCCCCTTCACATACATGGAGTTACTTACGAGTCCTTACGGATCGCACAAATTCACGGATCATTACGATTTGGTCACTTTTACGACCGGTTTAAGAGTTATTACGAGCTGTCTGCGATTTATTACATATTATATTACGAGTTATTACGATGTATTTACGGCAACAGTTCACGATTTATAACGAGTTGTCACGGATAACTACAAGCAACTAAGGTGTAAGTTATGACCTGTTAACGTGTTGTTACGAATAGATACGAGTAAGTTACGAGTTTTTTCAACTGAAAATGAAAGGTTCGAATAGGCAGCTTTGATATCTTTCCCCAAAACGTAAACAGTTCGTAAGCATACGTAAAGTATACATATATATTCGCAAAGTACTCATAACTACACGTAAAATGCTCGTAATAACCTGTACTAATCCGTAAAGCCAACAAAAAATGACCCGAATAAAATCTTTTATGAGTCATTATAATACCCCCTTCACATACACAGATTTTCCTTACGAGTCCTTATGGCCCGGTCCCACTGGCCGATGAACACAAAACGTATGCATAACGGACACAGCGGACGAGCAAAATTTCGCGGGTGGCTCCATCCGTTATCATCCGCTCCAAAAATGGACAAAATTTGCGAAAATTTGCGAAAACAGAACGGAAAATAACGGACGTGGGTAGTATGTAGCGGGGATATTAAACGGATGTTCATCGGAAGCCTAGCGGATGAAAGCGGATGGAAGTGGATGACAGCTTTGAATACTTTATATACGAGACGCATACGCTTACATCCTTTCTATTTCCGTGCTACTAACGATGTATAGACGTTCCATGTACCTTTTCTTTCCTCCCTCTTTCCGTTTTTAGCTGCAGCGGATGTGAGTTGCGAGGATGCCCAGAGGATGCAAAGAGGATACAGCGGACGTTTAACGGATGATAACGGACATAGAACGTTTGTTGCTCGTATTTGTCGCGGATTTACAACGTACACGGCGGAAGTTCATCCGTTCTAAAAGTTTTGTGCAGCTCAAAACTTGTTGCGCGGATGAAATCACAGTGGACGGATGCTCGATGGATAGAGCGTATGAAACACGTATGCAATGAGTACACAACGGATGCATAGCGTTTTCTAACGGATGACAAGATTTGTTTGCGTTTTACATCCTCTTTGCATCCGTAAGTGCAGTGGGACCGGGCCTTTACGGATCGCCAACTCGTAGTCAATCGCAAGCATCCGTAAATAACCCGATGGTATCCGTAAATAGCTCGTCACAACTCGCAACAACTCACAGACACTCGTAAGTATCCGTGAAAGGAGAGGCACATTTTTGACATGTCAAAAGTCTTCTTACGATTGTCCACGGATTTATTTGCCCGTAAATAACTCGTAAATAGGTCGTAACAATCCGCAAGTATCGTAAACCGCTCGCATCAACACGTTACCATCCGGAAACTGCTCGCAAGGATCCGTAAATGACTCGTAAAAAATTCTTTAACGATTTGTTTCGGTTGGTTTACGATTTGTTTAAGGATTATTTACGGATTACTTATGGATTATTTACGGATTATTACGAGTGCTTACGAGTTGTTTACGATTTTGTTCGGGTTGTGTTACAATGGCTTTACGGATTGTTACGAGTTATTGCGAGCACTTTACGTACAGTTACGAGTACTTTACAAATATATGCGTATACTTTAAGTATTCTTACGTATCGTTTACGTTTTTGGGGAAAGGTATACAAACTGCAAATTTGAACACTTCATTTTCAGTTGTTATTTTTTGCTTAAAAATCGTAAGGACTCGTAAATACTCGTAACTAACTCGTAACTATTCGTAACAACACGTTAACATGTCGTTACTAACACGTAAGTTGCTCGTAGTAATCCGTGACAACTTGTAACAAATCGTGGAATTCTGCCGTAAGTTTATCGTAATAATCCGTAACAAACCGTAAATAGCTCTTAATAACTCGTAACAACTCTTAAATCGGTCGTAAAAGTGGCCAAATCGTAAGGATCCGTGAAAGATCTGTGAATTTGTGCGATCCGTAAGGACTCGTAAGAAAAATCCGTGTATTTGAAGACCTGGGGGTATAAGCCTTTCATCAAGACTCACGGTTGCGTCCACTTTCCTAATATTGCGCAATTTTGTTCCGCTACAGACACCGCGCGCGGTAAAATTTGAGATGTTGCTTTCACAGGTGTCGGAACCGGAGCCTCTTGATGAAAGGATGAGAAAAGATTTGCTGCCAATTTCTTGCAAAAAAAAAGAAAAAAGTAGCGTACAAAGCACTCTTGCATAGATTTGTAAAAAGATCGTGATAGATAAACAATTTAATGGTATGCTTATTTTAGAAACCAAATGTGTTTTGTTATCCTCCTGGTCGGTTTTGGATACAATTATTGATTATTAATAATGTTATTATGAAGATGATTTGCATATTAAACATAGCTTATACAGTTTATTGTAAATGTAGGATCAGAATTGTTTTAAACCGTTTAATATATTTCTCTTTTTGTTCTATAGTTGGTTGAAAACTATCTATTTCATGAATCTTTCTTTTCGCCATTCTTTCGTCGGTTATTTATCCGGAAAATGCTGTTGATATATTCTGTTTTGCCCAATACCATTATGGTTTCTAATATTGGACAATGTATTTTCACACTGCAATAAAGTTTTCAGTGTGTTTTACGAATGTTTGCTGTCTGTCTGACCCGTCTTCTTATTACAGGTGTACTGTCTCAAATGAAGTCGCATGTTCCCATGTCTTCCTCTCTTACTCCATTTCTTGTTCTCCCTCTTTCTCCTCCCCCTCTCTCTCTCTCTCTCTCTCTTCTTCACCACCTCTTTCTCTATCATGTATGATCTCTTCTCTTCACCGTTCTGTCATCTCTCTCTCTATCTCTCTCTCCCTCTCTCTCTATGCTAATACTCTCCCTCTCTCTCCCTCTTTCTCTCTCTGTCTCCATCTCTCTCTCTCTCGTATTTCTTTCCCTTTTCCCCTCTCGTTATTATTCAAACTCTCTCCTGCTTGAAATGAAAGACAGGCATGATAACAAAATGAATGAGGCGTTATATCTATTTGAAGTGGAAGAGGATGAGAGAGAGAGAGTATGTGTGTCTGACATGTGGAAGAGTATGCCGAGTGCGGGCCGGTGTGACGGCAGATCTTGTTACCTTGGCGGATCGTGTTCTCGGAACAAAATCTGCCTAGCAGATATCGTGATCAGCAGCGGATATCGTACCCGCTACAACCAAATCTGCCGTTAGTGAACACGGCGGATAATGTGCATTGGCGGATTTTGTTCCTATATAGCTACAGGCAGTGGCGAACCTGGCATACCGCGTCAGGGGGGGGGGGGGGGGGGGTTTGGGGGGGAGGGTGTTTTTTTTTGGGGGGGGAGGGTTTTCCCCCCTCCCACGGTATTTTGATGTTCGCGATCGCGCGATTTCATGCATACCCGTACCTTACTTATGTTTTGTTGATTTGAAAAGTCTTCATAATTCGAAAAAGATTGTTTTATTGGGAGGGGGGGGGGGGGGGGGTTAGGGTTAGGGGTGTGACACCCAAATTTGCTGCCAACTTTTAAGGGTGCGACGTCATCCAAATTTGCCGATTAACAAATGCATAGCATCTACCACCCTCCTTCCCTATCCTAAATGTTAATTATTCCATGGTTTAATTAGGCTCTTATCAAATTAAAAAACCTTTTGAAGTAATCATTACCCCCTATAATATTGAAACATGCAACTAATTTGTTTCTACATCGTGATCGACCTGAAAAGAAATACAAAAAAGTAATTAGCCCCCTTTTTGTATCTGAATCCACATATCAGTGATAAAAAATAATCATGCGAGCGCGAGGCATTACGAACTGATTTTTCCCTCAACAGTGACAGGAACTGGGCTTATGAAGCCCTTCAAAATTTCTGTCGGCAAATGCGTCACTCTTTTCCTCTTTCCTTCCCTACTTCTTTCATTTTTTTTTTCTCTCTCTCTCTCTCTCTCCTTTTTTCTTTCTCTTTTTCTTTCCTTTCTTTCCCTTTTTTCTTCTTTTCTTTCTTTTTCTTTTTCTTTCCTTTCGTTTCCCTTTTCTCTTTTCTTCTTTTCTTTCTTTTTCTTTTTCCTTCCTTTCTTTTCCCTTTTCTCTTTTCTTCTTTTCTTTCTCTTTCTTTTTCGTCGGGGGGGGGGGGGGGGGGGGGAGGGGCAATCCGGCCCCTTCCCCCCATAGGTACGCTAGTGGCTACAGGACATGGTCTGATAATTCTATCGTGAATAACATGGCGGATTGCTAGACTTAAATTGTCTGATTTGTTCGTATTGGACATCGAATCTGTAGGCTATTCCGAAAAGCATCCCCCCTTTATTGCATTGACGCCCACAGGCGACAAAGCCTTGTTGTCTCTCTTTCTTCTTGTCCATTCTTCTTGTCCATCGTTCTAATTTTATGTTAAAACCAGCATAATTGACATTTTGGCATTTTTGTTTTATTTATGCCCGAGTGGGTCTAATGGCCTCTAGAGGCCTATACATAAGACCTCCTCCCCAACTGCTGTTTTAACAGAAATAAATCATAATTTAATTACGTATTTATTTCATTTCATTAAACATTTTTCCTGTGATCCAGTCTCTGTGCTTTTTCATTTTCTTTCTTTTCATTTATAACTAAAATGAAGGCAGATATGGGAAGGGTCATGATTGGTCAGAGCAAATTGACGTGTTTGTTTGGAATCTTTCAAACTTTTGTATTACTGCATTTGTTAGCCAAGAAAACCTTTTAGAATAAAACAACCTGACTCCCATAGTAGCGTTTTAAACATTGGTAAGCCCCCCCCCAAAAAAAAACAAAAAAAAAAAACAAACAGATTCCTTTGATTTTATATGATAAATTGCAAGAAATAGAAATTATCAACGGCTTCGATCATTTCTTTAAAAATAGATTTATAAGCTAATAAAACAATATAGACCTAATAAACTTAAATTTGTTTTACCCCTATTTTCAAACTATTCTCGAATCCTTACAGAGTATAATTCAGGTTATTTTGCCACCTTTAGAAGTTGTCCGCATCCAATAGACGAAAAGGATTATATTGTATTTCTTTATCAATTTAAAATTTGCCATTACTGTGCATCCCTTACAGATTTATAACATTTTTTTTTATTCGGTTGTACTGATTACGAAACTTGAATTGTGGGGCCGGGGGGGGGGGGGGGGGTGATCGAGGCTCTTTGCATCATCCCATATCCTCCCTTCATTTTTTTTTTTTGGGGGGGGGGGGGGGAGTGAACTTTAAGGTCACTCTACATGATAGAAAAAACAAATTTTAAATATCATAAACTATTTTCTTAATTGTAATGGGTTTCATCAGTATAGTTATTGTTCAATACTGTAAAGACAGTGTAGGACACGGGCGAGCTGATGTGGATAGCGAATTTTTGGAATAATTGGAATTTTTATTTCAAAATAATTATAGCGCAAATTCCCTCACAGTCATCGTCCTTTCATTAAAACTAACGGTGTAGCGTTTTGGGAAAATAAACCTTGAATTTCTGGTACACCTGCCCTCGCTTTCTATCAGCACAAATAGTGAAGATATAGCAATTCTGATACAGAAAGAGAAAAAGATTTGCGAGCGAGCGAGCAAGCCAAAATAATGAAGTTTTTTTCACAGAAATGTTTTTTCTTCTTTTTCATCCAGCATAATTATATTGTCAAGGAGGGGTGTACAAATTGGCGATTATGGAGGAGGATTATTGTTTACTTTCCTTCATAAGACACAAAGTGTAATATACATGTTGGTCGCCTTTCTATCACAATGGATTACCATCTTTATCAGAAAGGAACTTGGATTATGATAATAATCGAGAACATACTTTGTGAGCAAGCGAGTGATCTGGACTTTTTTTTAAAACTTCGTCATAGAACGCTTGTTTTTATATCCAGAGATATTTTTTATTCATATATAGATTGACTTTTTGAAATAGTGATAAAAAATATCATCATTGTCTGGAATATACTGTTACAATGAAGATCCTGGTGATAAATACAATGAAAATAAATAGTGCTTGAATGAAATAAGTATAACTAGAGATGATATATTCCTTTCCCTTAACTAAGATATTACCTTTAAATAAACTGATTTGAAGTACGGTGTTAAACCTAGTGTTGGTGCTTAATTTCCCATACAACACCTCTTAACTAAAACTTGAAGTCACACATTCTTTCACTACACAAGTCCACAACAAACGGGTGCAAACACACTTAAACACATGCCTGTTGTGGAAGGTTATTAATACTACTCGATCAATGGTCGAAGGGGTCCTCCAAGCAATTTTACACAACAATTCCTCTTTCAATTCCTCTTTTAAGAGAAAACTCTTAATAAGAGCGGCCTCTTGCTCGAACTCGTACTCGCACTCAGCATCCATGGTGGTATACAGTATAGTACTACGGTACACATGCAATTGCAATCGCACGCAGCCTAGCCAGCATGCATGCATGCAGCAAGCGGAGACCGTATACCACTCATAAAAACGATACCTTCAGAATGGAACGATAGCTGCAAAACGGAACACTATCTGCCAGCCACTCTGCGTGGTGGGTTACAATATCTGCCGGCAGATTTTGTGACGGGAACAATATCTGCCGGCGGATTTTGTTCCGCGAACACGATCCGCCAGTCACACTAAACGCCGTCACACCGGTATTGAATTCTATACATGTGTCAGAAATATGCGAATTTTACTTAGTTGTGGGCTTAGATAAAATACTTGGCTAACTTTGGTATTCAGTTCAATATTTAGGCGAAGCAGTTTGTTCTAACATTTAAGACAGATCCCTAGCAGTTTTAAGCCAATTATTTAGAGGACTTGGCGACGCAATTCACCCTTACACCGTTATTTGCGCGTTATTTTGGATTGACAATATGACGTCACAATGATCATCAGCTGATATTTTACGTAAAAGTAGGCTTGCTATAAAAGTAAAAAGCTTGTGAAGATATATTACTTAGCCAAGTAAAATACTGACTTAATCTACGTTCTGAATTGAATACTAGTTGGAAGTTTTGTTTACGTTAGAACCCGGCTGGCTCTCCCTAGAGGCTACGGGACGTATTATGACAATATTTAATTTTAGTTACTTTTCTGTTACTAGAACTTTCCTCTTATATTTCCTTACCGGCGCGTGGTCAAAAGTAGGGCAATGGCGATGACAATGATGAAAATGACAAAGACAATTTATTCTCATTTCACCACGTACAGTCGCCCACATTTGGGTATTTGAGAAGTTTAAAATCAGTTTTAATGTGTCAATTTAACACTTTACAATTTACAATTCAATCCGAATTAATGTTAATCAATAAAAATATAACTATCGACGCTAGTGAGAGAAAATTATGATAATAATTATAATGATGATGAATGCACGCGATATAAACAAAAAGTCAATGGCCCCAGTAAATTATTTGCATTAATGAATTAATGAAAATATTCTTGCTACCAATTTAATAGTTATTAAGACAAACAAGAGAAACATAAAGATAACATTGAACTTATAACACTTTATGTGCACATAATTAAATTAATGAACACGAAACAGAATTTTACTAAGCTTAAACTTATGTGTGCTTTATTGGAGTTAAAAAGTTGTTTAAGTATTCAATGCCAAAGTTTTGGAGTATTTTGAGATCAAAGAAGATACAGAACAGGGAACGCAATTGTTGATCTATTACAGTGATTGTGAATAATGCAAACTATTCTATTTCGTATGATTATATAAAAACCTCATGAATTGATTCAATATTGTATTTTCGATCATAATTATATATCATTTCTACTCTTGTAAACCAACAAGTCATATACATCTGTATACATTCAGTTTGCGATTTTATTTTCAATACTCTTTGCTCTGTATAAAACTAAACATGATAAAACGAAAAAAATTGATATGACTGTAAGCAGTGAATTTTACATTATAGGCAAATGAGCTTCCACAATTAAAATATTGAAATTCATAATTTAATTTTAATTAAAAGTCCCCTCCTACAGCAATTCAAGCGAGCATGGTGAAATATTTTTTTGACTTACATCGCAAATATTTTGCCTTCTTAGTTAGGCCCCCTAATATATGCAAATGTATATTCAAAATATAAGTTTCTATTTCAATACCCGGAAGTGACAATATATTACACATCTCTCTCCTAAATCTCAAGTTATATAGATTACTGCAATTTTTCTTTAAATAACGTGTACTTTAATGTTTTAAAATCCTGAAAATAAATTGACTGAAATAACACGAGAACCGACCTATGACATAAATATAGTGTGATTACCTGTCACTTGTTATATTATTGTTTAGTCCATTCCATTCACTGTCTTAAAACAGTCGAGTTTCAGTTTAAAACAAAAATATAAACTATCATTGAAATTACATTGTTATTACCAAAAAACAATAGGAACCATGACTTTTTCAAGAAACAACAAATCTCTGCAATTCATACACTAAGAAATAAAGGTATCATTCTGCTACGATAGCTGCACCATCTGTTCCAATATCAGCACCCCCTGCCAAATAAGGGTAGGTGAATGCAAATATGCACCCCAATTGTACCCTTATTTGTTAGTGTGTACAGTATACTCTAAGTTGTTCATAAGATAATAGACGATGATTCTACTGTTGTAAAGGCTTAAATCAATGATTTTAAACCTCATTCCACTTACTTCGTCTTTACTCTCTTCAATCACATTTTCTTCCTCTTCCTCCTATTTATTGAATGTAACATCAGGAAGCATGTACAAAGAAACAATCAAGCCTAGGCTATTGCCTGCATACACAGGGCAGTACACGAAGGAAAACATATTACATTAACACTATTATACATTCAAACAAAAGGGATGAACATACAATGGAAGAAAAATACAATCTATGTATAGGTACGTGGAACATTGACTCGAATATCACCTTTATTTATATATGTATTACTTTTTTCACATCGACAGCAGTTTGTAAACAATATTGATCATGTCTTCTCTACATGACAATTTTTTTAAATATCATATAACCATCAAACTGCAAGGAAAAACACTCTTGTTGCTAAACACTCAAATACATTTATAGGTATGATTCCCTCTCAGACTATTCAGGTTTTGACATAAAAAGGCACCGTGCATGCATGGCTTAGTTTGGAGGTATTTTGATCTCTTCCCCATAACAATGATTACACTTCTAGACTATCTATAATTAGGTGGTCTGTCGTAGACAGATCACCTATTGATTTTGTCAGAATTTTCTTTCTTTCTTTCTTTATTTATTTATTATTCTTTATTTTTATTTATTTCTCCCCCTTTTTTGTTCCGTGGATTTCTCAAGATCAGTTCAGTCAATTTCTTTCAAAACTGGATTCTACATTCCCGTCTTTCGCGAGCAATATCATCATGATCGTCATTGTTTACATGTCTATATAACTTCTACCTTTCTCTATAAAGGTTCTGCTTGGTTTTTGTTGATTTTGAGTATGTTGTAGCTGAGACTATATGCTATCTCAATGTCCGCTTATTTTTTCAATCAGATGTCAGGATCATGCTCATGCTCGTGATGATCATGATCATGATCATCATCAATATCATCATCATCATCATCATCATGGTCTGATGATGATCATCATCAACATCATCATGATCATGATCATTAACATGATCATCATTAACATTATCGTTATTATTATAATTTCACATTATCATCATCATCATCACCTTTACTATCATGATCATCATCATGTTCATCATGATCATCATTGTTTACATGTCTATATAACTTCTCCCATTCTGAAATATATCATAAGAAGTGAAGACAGACCACCTCATTCGTCCCCATGACGAATTAAATTTCTAGTTCTATTTTTTCTTTCCTTTGCGTCTTTTTGTTTTCATTCCCATTTTTTCTTCATAGCTTCCAGTCCCTTTCCCTTAATTTTCCCTTCTTTCGCCGAAATCTTCCTCCTCCTTCTTAAGAGGTTTTTTTCCTTTCTCCGTAGTTCTTTACCATATATTCAAGCTCCATCCCCCTGTTTTTTCCCTTTTCCCTTTGCTTCGAGTTCCTTATCAACATCTTCCAGTTCCTTCTTCATATCGTGTATTTCCTGCAACATATTTGCCTTGCTTTTCTTTATACCCTCCAGACCCTTGTTCAGAGCTTTCTTTCTCTTATCCATAGGGTCCAGTTCCTTCAGTTTCGTCTTTAGTGTTGTCTCTGCCTCTTCTATACCTTTTAATAACTTCTTCATATCGTCCAATTCTTTCCTAAGGTCCATCTTTGGCGGACGAGGCATCGATGAAGTGTGTTTATCTTGATGATTCCAACCTTGTGATAAATGATACATCACATATTTTCTTAATTGGCTAGAGGAATTAATACAGGCTATAACAAAGCGACTTTCATGTAAATATGTCATGGATGTTTACGGCACATGAATGATGAATTAATGAATTGAAAACTAATCTTCCTTAAATTCAAAGAAATGTCTTTAAAATAAACGTTACAAAATATGCACTCACCAAAATCATTCTTTTTAACGATAACAAAAAAATTGTTTATTTCATAATCATTAATCGGAATTATAAAAACAAAAATATGAGAAAATGAAAAATTGAGTGTTAAATTTAAAGGAACAAACAATTTCAGAGACGGCTCAAATATCGATAAATATAACGATGTCTATTATTTGAGGTGCCCCAAAAATATTTGATAATTTGAACCAGCCGTTGAAAAAACGATATAGCCCCTTATACGTTTTATTCCAGCCAATGCCGATGTTGGCTTTTTGTTGGATTGTTCGTGTTGGCTCTAATACCTACAACCAGCCGACCCGTGTATTGATTATTTCAACTACCCCTTTCAGCGGATAGGTGATGAAACGGACCTTAAAGGTATTACAAAGTTTTGGTATGGGGTCATGAATTTGGGACAATCAAACATATTGGAATCATAGGCGATTATACAATATTTAATGATCGTTGTCGCGGTTAAAATCGAGTTTAAAGTGATACAATTGTAAATAATAAACTCTTTATGTTGTATAGCGCCCTCTCAAGACTGATATTACTTTAGCTCTAAAACAATGTTTCTTTAATAACTACGATCGACCAATTTTCTATTCCCGTTTGGAAATTACATATCACAACTGCATATTCTGAGATTTTTTCATGGTCGCAGTTACCATGGAATGGCCTTAGGCGCCATTTGAAATATTTAAAATTTACCGGGAGCAACGGTAAATGTTTGATTATTAAATTTCTCGAAAGCAGAAAGGTTTAATGGGCTAAATTTTCTAGTGCTTACAATACACCCACAGGGGCATCGAAATATATCAACATTTTAAAAAATTACTATCAATCCAATTTTCTAAATTTCCCAAAACTTTGCATTACCTTTAAAAAGGCACTCATGTTTGACCTGTAAATATGATATGTCAGGAAAATATATATGTTGTTTAAAGCAGGGTAAATTTAGTATGACATCGCAGTTATTGAAATTATAACTACACATTCACTTATGTTTTCGAATGTAACAGGCCTTATATTATATAACAAGAGTACACTTATGGAATCAGTCGCTGGCTCAAGGAATTAAAGGTAAATTCATTTACGTTATCATTGATTTGTATCAGAAAGCCAGATCCTGTGTAAGATCACTTATCGGTGTTAGACAAGGTGACAACTTTAATACCCATCTTACTTTTTGCAATTTACAGTTCATTGATCTCGAAAGGGGCGTCCTGAAAACTGGTAGAGGACTTCCCCTTATTTCAAATATCACATTTGAACTTCAGAATGAGGATACGGTTGTCTATTTTAATGTGATTGCATTATTGTATCCTGATAATACTATATTTATTGCAGAGTCTAAGGAAGACGTGCAAAAATCACTAAATACCCTGCATAGGCCTACTTATTGTTTTGACAGAGGTCTTAATATTCATGCATCAAAAACCAAAGCTTTTATATTCTCAAGATGCAAGTGATGAATATCTCTCTTTTTATGTAGACAGGCGCGTAGCCAGAGGGGTGGGGGCGGTCGCCCCCCCCCCCCCACAAAAAAAGAGAACAAAAGAAGAAAGGAAGAGGACGTACGAAGAAAGAGGATTAAGAGTCGAAAACTTTACAACGAATCGTCTTCTTTCTCTAATAATTTATGAAACGTCAAAGCTTCCGCGTTTCGCGCGGGAGCGGGGAAACGGAATTCAAACAAGGATTTAGAGTCCAGAACGGTAAAACGTATCGTCTTCTTTCTCTAATAATTTAATGAAACCTCAAAGCTGCCGCGCTTCGCGCGTGAGGGGGGGGGGACCGAATTCAGACAAGGATTAAGTCGACCGAGAATGGTTCAACGAATCGCCTTCTTTCTTTAATAATCTAATGACACGTCAGAGCTTCCGCGCTACGCGCGGAGGATAGGGAACTTGATTCAAACAAGGATTAAGAGTCGAGGACGGTACAACGAATCGTCTTCTTTCTCTAATAATTTACGGAACGTCAAAGCTTCCGCGCTTCGCGCGGGAGCAGGGAAACTGAATTCAGACAAGGATTTAGAGTCGAGAACGGTAAAACGAATCGTCTTCTATCTCTAATAATTTAATGAAACGTCAAAGCTGGGAAACTGAATTCAGACAAGGATTTAGAGTCGAGAACAGTAAAACGTTTCGTCCTCTTTTTCTAATAATTTAATGAAACGTCAAAGCTTCCGCGCTTCGCGCGGGAGGGGGATGGGGACCGAATTCAGTTAAGGATTAAGAGTCGATCGAGAATGGTACAACGAATCGTCTTCTTTCTCTAATAATATAATGAAACGTCAAACTCCCTCCTCCCTGCACCCACCCCCTAATGAAATTCAGATACCGCCATCCAATTGACTTTTCGGTTTCCTCTCTTCAAATTGTTTTTAATCACTCATGCGTGATTGCATCGTATAAGTTACATCAATTAAAAGAAGAGGATCTAAGCTTTACAAATATTTGTCATTTATTAATTATATATGTGATTAGATTATGATAAAAAATCGATAATTCTCGGTTTCGTTTTTTCTGGGACGCACGGTATAATTATGGTCAATTTTTTGGGCTAAAGTGGTAAAACCAAAATTAGAAAAGCATTGATGTTATCATTAAAAGTCTAACATGTCTTAGAAGAATTTGTATACATTGTGGTTTTAATGGTATATGGTCATCTCAGATGCCTAACACCTCTTGGATGAAAGCTAATGTGAAGTAAAGATTAGATGATCATATTCAGAGTTGGTATACCAATATTGACACATCTAGCACCGGTGACAATTAAGGAACTGTTTAGAACAAGCAAATCTGAGCGAGTGAGAGAGCCGCCGCAAACAGTCAAGTTGTCAGATAGAAGGGTGACGTCGTGTTCAAGAGGCAACAATGATATGTGGTCGCAACCATCTACAGCTGCAAGCGCCGATGAAAGCGAGGGCAGCAACAAAAATCAGACTCTCCGTCTGATCAGTCCGGCGGCTCCTCAGAAGAAAAGTGAAAGTCAAGAGTGACAGAAAGAAAAGACAGAGAAAGACGCGATAGAAAAACGAAGAAACGAAGGAGAAAAGGCTCGGACAAAAAGTAGCCTGGATACAAGTCAGTAAAACAGCTTTGAGATATTATATTGATGATGAAATGTGTTAATTTTTTAAATCTATTTTCCCTAAACGTGAGAGGGCTAACAAATAAGCACAAATTAAATTTGTCGGATTTTGCTCAAAGTTTCACTACTTTGTTTCTCTATTTGTTCAGCTTTAATTAAACCAACTTATTATCATGGTGGACTTCCTCTTTGCTTAACAGGGGGTATTTTTCTGGGCTGGGGTCGATGGTCCAGGATTTAATCGTCCTATATTAAACCGTTGTAACAAACTGTCTTGATAACACCTACAAATGTAGACCTTTACGTCTAAAATATACTTACACCTAAGAAATATATCCCCAAAAATGTGCTCACTTCCAATCATCTTAATTTGGCAGCCTTTTTTTTTAACACTAACTCAGTAAATTTTTTTGTCAGCTTGACCGCTATCCAGAACACATGTCGACTAGGTATTATTTGAATATATTACCCTTAAACCAATTTAAAGACGTAAATATTATATTTATCAGAGGGAAACCTAATGATTTATGACAAAAATGATGTGTTGGCAGCCACTTCAAATTATCGATGAAGGAGTGTTCTGTTTTATCAAATTCATGGACAGATACGCCTCGCATCTTTCAATACAATCTGTACGAATGTATTCGAAGAGTGACCGTCACTGCTGACTTAGAATGGATCAAATACTGCCGAAACATCGGGAATAAAACAAGTCAGACACTAGGACTTATTTGAAGGACCTAATTGTCATCGTGTACAAAGAAATCAAAGGCCACAATCTATACTGGATGTGCGAAAGAGGCCTGAAACCAGTATACAGCTTTATTCATAGGCAATGTTACTACAGGTTTACAACAGCTTCCTCAGTCCTTCGTTGGTAAAGTCCTCAGACGCGGCGTCTCATTGTTTCACAAAATCCAGCACCATCTAGTTATTCCTAGGTCACATTTGCTCTACGGCTAGGATACGGCTGCCGTACGCCCCTGAAATCGAGAGATACTTGCGGCGACCGAAGAAAATCTGCGGTGTCCTCAATCTTTAGAGGCCGTACGGGTCGCTTAGATACGCCGTACATGCCGTAGAGCGGTTCCACGGTGACCATACGTCGGGCGTACGGAGGCATTACGTTTGCCCAGCGGCTGCTCTAGGGTCTCATGAATTATAATTGACTTCTGCGGACCCCAAACAAATTGCGGTGGCCGCAGGAATTCCATGGGCACCCTAGGTCAGCCTTAAGGCGACCCTACGGTGCACGTACGGTGGCCTTGAAAAGGCTTGAATGCGCATTGGTATTTGTCAAAAACTTAGCACCATCTAGTTATGCATAGGTCACATTTGCTCTACGGCTAGGATAAGGCGGTCGTACGCCCCCGAAATCGAGCGATACTTGCGACGACCGCAGAAAATCTAAACACGTAAATTATTTTTTTCGCAAACAGTTGCAAGCGTTTGCAAAACAGTCTTAAGCCTTTGCAAATGGTTGTAAGGTGGTGTCGCTAAAGTTCTTTTTGATTCGCCAATGCTAGCGACCACGTGACCATATGGTTCCAATTGAGTACAAGGGGGGGGGGGCGGGTGTTTCATTAACTAAAATGGATTTCGATTTTAAAAATCAATTTAAAGACCGAATCGGTTTTTGCTTAAAACTGATACTAATTAGTTTTTCATAAATGTGAATGGCCTGGTAATCAAGGTTAGTCAATTCTGGGTAACTGACCCACAAAATGGCATCGCTAAACTACTGCAAGTGAGGTCCTTGAAAAGTAAATAAATTCCGTTGTGCTGTTTTGTTGTTGAAAATATTAGTTCTGTCGATAAAAACTCTGTCATGTTGGAAGAAGAAAAGTATTCCTTTCATTTGTATTCAAATAAATTTGTGTTTAACCGAAAGATATTTTTTGATAAATATCAATTAATATCACTCCCCAACTGGGCTAAAGGTGAACGAATTGCACCGGTTCATTCATTTCAGTCCCATTCATATAAATTCATGCAGGTCCAATTGCAATTGTCTACCGACGTTATATATTAGGTTAGGACAGGTACAAATTTATTAATCTAGTTTATTTTTGCAGTTGATAACGTACAGCACGGCCTTAGAAGTCATCATGTTGTATGGTTAACGATGGGTCTTGTGCTTATAGTTACACTAGTTAGTGGTTGGGGATTTGGGCTTATAATCTAGATTTACTTCGATTTCTGGCATTCTGCCGGTAGCCGCGCCGGTAAGTAGTGCCAGTAGGCCTAGATGATAATTGGTATATCCCTTGTTTTGTTTTTGTTGATGATTAAAATCTACATTATCATTGTTTAACGTTAAAGGGAGGGTAGCATGACGAGACTATGTGTCTTTCCTGTGGCCCTACTCGGGGCCAATCGGGTATAATACGACTACCGACAACGCGACCGCAGCATTCACGTGTGTGCACCATACGCGAAACCGAAGCGTGATGTGAACTTCGGTCTGTTTCGCGAACGCTAGCGCACTGAACATGTACATATGTAGAGATTAAGTATCTGACAACCGTTAATCGAGTCATTTCGTTTACGTGCAATTGTCCACAAGAAGACGGAGATGGCGTTAACCAGTATTTGCCATGCTACACACCCTTTAAAAATGTATTAAAGAAAATTAGACTAGTGTTAGACCCAACTTAGATCTTAATTTAGATTTAGTCTACATGGTACTTGCTGAGTCTTGATAGATCTAAGGCAAATTTTGACCTAGTCTCTAATGAAGCCTTTGTACAGACTACAGGACTAGTCCTAGATGTGGACCTAGAAAGTAGAATCTAGATCTAGACTACTGTATTTTGTAAGATCTAAATTAACAGGGGTAGTCTGTACCTAACACTAACAGTAGCAAGTTGGATTCTACTAGACAAGATGACGAATTTTATTTACTTTTGTAGTAGATTTTTCTTTCTAGGCACGTGTATCAAAACTATTAAGCTCTAGACCTAGGCCTATATTATAATTTTTTTCTTAATTTAATATTTCTTTTGAAAGAATCGAACTAGGAGATGGAGTGGACCTCGAGTCGTATCCGCCGAACAGACCTTTAGTCCAAGACTCAGTAGTTCTTTTTTGCAATGTCTCCGCAGTCTCTGACTTGGTTCTCATCGTACCTCGGCCTCAAGGCTCAAGGAAAGGGTTTGCAGAATGTACTCAAGCTCAATGCCTAGGTGAAATCTTTAAATCCTACTGTGCTAAGCGGCCTTGTGATCTTCTTAGTACATTTGTACACCAATATTTAAAAACAAAGGTAATGTTTTCTTTTGGTTCTTCTAGACCTACATATAGATAGATTACTAATTTGTTGTTGAGTGTGCAATCTTGATTTTCATATATGATTAAAGGGTTAAGGTACTAGATTTCATTACATTTTCTATGTACAATCACAAACTGATAATTCCATGTGAGGGGAGGTCAACCATGACATGTCTAAATCATAGATAAATTACTACATCAGCCAGACTGACAATTATTGTACAAAGAATAGGGCAGCAATTAATGTATAAATATGTGATTAAACCGACTTTAATGAGCATATGTATGATGTAAGCTGTTCTGTTTGTTATACCATTTAAGGTATCTCTTACCCTTCTATTCACTGATTTTACCGGCAGATTATAGTCTACTCCATGATAAGATAGTGCTACATTACACGTTACAAAATTCATAGGAACATAACTTTGACTAGTGAATGTTATCGTTATTTTTCTTTGTTATATCAAAGCATATGAAAAGATTTGTTTTCTGATGCCATATCAGTATTCAAGGCCACTGAATTATATTGCTTGTACATTTATCTATCAGTTTATATATTGTAATTTCTAAGACTAAATTGGTGCCCGCCACCCCCTCCATCCCCCTTTTCCCCTGACTTAGTTCTTAGTTATAATGATCCGGGATCACGCCATGCCTAAATGCTTATGTTGACCAAAGAAATGTATGAAATGGTTGTTATTATTATCAATATCTTAACTTTTGCCTAAAGTATTATTTTTCTTATAATTACAATTGTCTTTATTATACTTAATAGTAGTAGTAGTGGGAGTAGATTTAGTACATTTATTAATACATAATAATTCACTCACATTAATTTTATGCAATCACACATTTACAGTAAGAATCTACCATTAAAATCGACAGGGTCGAGGGGGACTTGTTGCTAAAGTCACACAGGTTTAAATCGGTGCCATACAGCATAAAGACTCTCCCATATCCATCCTACGAACCGCCACACTGTAATGACATGAAAATAACAACACGTAACAAGTATTGAGTTTAGCTAGCGACGTCATTCTTTTATTCGTTTGTATTGTTATTTGGGGGCCATGCGATAAAATGGCAGCTAAAAATGTATGATGTTCGAAGGGTTAGATAAATCTTAAAATATAGCAATCTAAAGTGAGTTTTAGTATACAACAGTACTTAAAGACACATAGAAGTCAGCTCTCATGGGGAAATCGACACCGTTCGGGTGTTTACCCAATAACAGGTGTTTTAAATCACCAGGGTTAGCCTTCAGTTTTATGACCGTAATGCTTTGGTTTTCCCTCACCCGAGGACTCTCCGAGAGACTAGGGGGTAATTCTTGAGTGGCCTACGGGTTTGCTGTGTCCAGATTTGTACTCGCATTAATGGTATTTCCACCAAGTCTGGTGTCAGCGAATTATGACCTTCTGCACATGGAACTGACGATCCCCTCCCTTTAAACGAGACCGAAACTAGATTCACTTGATTGTCAAATAGATTTCCAGCCATGTATATGTATCCAACAAAAAATAATTAGTTTTCTGTATACCCTAAATATTCTGTAAAGTCAGAATTCACTGGTGATATTCCTTTACAAGTTTTGGACCCATGTTTACAAAAAATTGTTAAATTCGTTAGCTATTTCATTGTCAGATGTTATCACTCTATTTTCTTGAAGCTTGAAGGTAATTGAATTATACATCATATGACACCTTAATTTTTTCTTTAAAACTCGATTAGAAAGTACCGTACACTAATACACATATATATGCTACATACAGTGCGTCCCAGAACAAACGAAACCGAGAAGTATCGATGTTCTATCATAACTTAACCACAACTATAATTAATGAATGATACATATTTGGAAAGCGTAGAGTCTCCTCTTTCATGTGATGCTACTCAGACGATGCATATTTCACGCATGAATGAGTAAAAAGCAATTTGAAGGAAGGAAACCAAAAAGACATTTGGCGGGCGGTATCTGAATTTCGAAGAAGAATTCACATTTCTAGAAAGTTGAGTTTCTGCCCTTTCATATGACACCTCAATCAGGAAAAATGAGCGATGAATGACAAAGTTCTGTTTGTTTAAAGTAGTGCTTGCATTTCCATAATTTTATTAAACGAATTCGTTTTCACTGGCTGCCTGCCGTCTCAATAAACGACATTAACAAAAGACTTAACTCCGTTTCGTTGACAATCAGCCGTAGACGAGAGTCTTCATGCATGGCTGATTGTCAACGAAACGGAGTTAAGTCTTTTGTCAAGTCTGCTTTTTGCTACGGCAGGCACCCAGTGAAAACGAATTCGTTTGTTAAAATTATGAAAATGTAAGGGCTACTTTAAACAAACAGAACTTTGTTATTGAGGTGTCATATGAAAGGGCAGAAACTGAACTTTCTAGACATGTGAATTTTTCTTCGAAATTCAGATACCGCCCGCCAAATGTCTTTTTGGTTTCCTTCCTTCAAATTGCTTTTAATCACTCATGCGTGAAATATGCATCATTTGAGTAGCATCAACTGAAAGAAGAGACTCTAAGCTTTCTAAATATGTATCATTCATTAATTATGGTTGTGATTAAGTTATGATAAATCATCGATACTTCTCGGTTTCGTTTTTTCTGGGACACACTGTACATTAAATACTTAAGTTGCCATAATTCATCACTGAAAAGTGGTAAAAGCCTCTCCTTCGAGCAATACATTGTACTTGTACATGGACGAAATCTTAAAAAGTCAAAGTGCAAATTTGAAACTTTAGTTCTTGCTAAAATTTGTACTTGCCTTAACTAGTTCAGTTTGCCTTCTGGCTATAGAAAATAAATTTACTCCTAAACAGGTAAAGAGGCACGCAATAAAGAAAATGTTGAGTTCTGGTAAAGGTGAACCAAAAATATTAGCGTTTTCATTATGTTTGTGTCAGTTGGATATAGGATGTTATATCGATATTCGATAGGATGAATTTCTTCTTAAAGTTTGAACCAAATATGTGTGTTCAGTCCTACATTGTTTTGAGAGGGAATCAGTACGACGTAGTTTCCCGCAAGATAAAACCGACTTTTCCTTATTTTGATGAATTCGAAACATGACTGAATACAACTTAATCAAACATTCTACTTTGCTTCTAGATAGTTTATTTCATACTGTCCAGAACTAAACCTTCTCCAATTAATCCATTAAAGCAACAGTCGAGTATTTTTTGTCTTATGCGCCATTGTAAATAAAACAAGGATTAATTGCTTTTTTAGAAGAAAAACAATGCAAGATATCAATCGATGCGCAAAATATATATGAAGACCTGGACCCGTCTTATAAAATGCTGCGATTGATCTAAATCTAATATTGAAACACGAGGTGGCGCCCTCGTCTAGTTGTATGGATACTTGTCATTTTGAGTACATGTCATGTAGCACTCTCAGAAAATTACCACCGATACCTTGTTTTAAATTTTATACCAAAGACCATCCCTCCAAACATTGCCAAAGGCTTTCCTTAGATCTATAAAAGATATATATATATATAAGCTTTTCTTATCGTTCGTTGCACGGCCTCTTACATATTTATCTATTAATGTTTTTAGAACAAACATGTGGTCAGACGTTCTGTAGCCCGCTCTGAACGCAATTTGATTGGGTTTATACAGTACATTATATTTAAGGAAGTGTACTCAACGTTGGTTTAAAACTGAACAAAATAATTTGCCAAGACAACTGGATAGACATATTCCTCGATAGTTTGAGGGGTCACATACATCTAAATCATTTATCATATTCCAATATTCCTTAGGATTTTCACTATCCAGATTCTCCAATTTGTCAATGATCTGATTTCTCTCTTTGCGAACTATATCTCTCAACTTATGTTTCAACATTTTTTCCTTAGCGTAATACAGTTGGCTGAGGCCCTTTATCAAAATGATTTCTACACACTTGTTTGCATAGCGTTTTTTACACGACGCCCTAGGGCATAACTATCGACACTTATTATTCTTCTTCTTTTCTTCCGTTTCTTTCTCACTCTGTGTACTTTTCCTTTGCCGTATTTTGGCTTAATCGGCAATTGTTGAAATACAGTTTGTAATGTCATTCACTGCGCTTTCGATACCTTGACTATTTGGATCATAAACCATTTCGTTTATTTCCTTTATTTTATCTAATACGAGGGGTATTCCCAGAGCTTTTACAAAAGCATCGCCGCTTATATGGGGCTTCCATGTGTAGGCTTTCGGGTGTGGTTTTAACTCCTGGTTTTCAACTCTACATGATTTCGTATTTGTATAGATACTCGATTTAAGAGTTGTAAAAGTGGGGCAATGATCTAAAAAGGTATTCAGGTCACAAAAGTAAAGAATATCGTCCATAGCTTCTTTTTCAGCTAAAACGTAATTTATTACGCTCGGTATTTTGGCGTTTGACTCGTAGCATGTGAACTTTCCAGTCAAGTCGCCGAATTAGCGTACATTGACAATTCTCAGATCACATCGAATGTACGGCGAATACATATTTTCTAATACTAATTCTAGCGTTATTTTTCAGTTTTTTATTGTGTACATGAATTGTTTGTGCATTTATGTTTATGTAATATACGTTTCCTTTTTTAAGCAGATCACCTCGCAATACTTGCTTCGATTCTTTATTTCGTCCTTTACTAGGATAATATATACCCGTTTTTTGTAATTGTTATTATCATCTGTGGTATTCTAACTTTGAAATGCTGTTTTAGGTAAAATGAAATACAATTTGTTTTTTAATGAAATAACGTGGATATCGAAAAGAAAACTAATATTTGTTCTCATTCTCTGCAAAGTGTTTTATGTAATCGTTTAAGTTAACGATTTGATAAGAGGGGAAGAAGAAGAAACAGAAGAAGAGGCAATAAGTGAGTCATTTCTTTTGATAAATGAAAAGCATACAAAAACGTCATCTGATGTTTCCCAAAGCGGTCTGTTTGGGTAAAAGGATGAACGGATGCATGTTTTAAAAAATGTAAAGTCGTTCAAAAAAGAAAATGAAGAAGAATTAAATTTTCCTAGCATTCAATACTCTACAAAAACATAATCTTGCAAGCAATTTTATATTGATGTATATATTATGTGGATAGTGAAGGTGGTAATTACTCAGCTACTGTACATATTTTAATGTTTATTTTAAAGGATGAAAAAAAAACACCTTAAGAATTTTAGAATTAAGAAATAATTAACACTTAAAATATCCCCTTTTCTCTCTCACTCCTTTAATGTAACGAATAAACCATCTTACCTGTACTGTCTTGCACTTCATTTTCTTTCTTGTCAACGTCGATCTGCACAACAAAACAAGAAAATAAATAAACAATTTACATAACACAGTTGCGTCCGATGCTTTGTCAGTACTACAAATTAAGGGAGGCTATTAAAGATAACATAATTATTTTAGTTCTTTTAATCCTACAATACGGTTTTCCTAGTTGTTTCTGTTATTGAAATAACATAGGAGAAAAACCAAATTGAATCATTAAAAGCAGTACAGGGAAGGTTTACTGGCTCGTTTCTGTCTTTTTTGTTCTTTCGAATAGGCAAAGTCTCTGCCCTATAATAGACTTGTGTATTCAATAGAACGGTTTATTTGTCCATCTGTTTTTCCTTGTCAAAAAATTTCATGGCTTTTGGCTTTAATGGCAGAATTCTCCCTTTAACAATTTGTACGAAGATCACATGTTCTTTCTTTTTTAATCACGAGTTTGCTCGAGCAAATTGTTTGAAATAATCTTGTTTATGACATATCTTAGTTTCTCTGATACTCCTGACCGTTTAATAGCTGACTTGGGCAGTGGTACTCCGGTATTGCAGTGCATTTAAAAAGTACACACTTTGAAAATATGCTCCAAAATGAAAATTTCTCAATATCAGCTTGTTTGCGACTGCGACACACAAAAAGACAAATAACCACTTCAGTCTTGAATTGGCGCAAACCGCATAGCAGGCATCAATTGTCCTTTAGCTGTCAATAATTGTAAATTATGCACATCCACTCACATAACATTGAAAAGATCGTCGTATATTGTTCGCACTAAATGTCAATGTTTGTGTTAAGCAGTTTCACAAAATGTACTGCAGGAAATAAAATGTCAATAAATCATTTAATTGTCATAAAAGATGACACTCAGCTGTATGCGACATTTGATCCAAGAGTGGCAACTGATGAAAAGGCCATAGCTGCAAGGATGAACTCGTGCCTTGCCGATATACGTCAATGGATGGTGAAGAATTTAATGAAACTCTATGATGACAAGACTTAATATATTATCATTTCCTCATCAAACATGAGGAACAAGATCAGCTCCATGGACCTCCAAGTTGGCAATGTGTCTGTCTCTCCTACGGTAAGCGCCCGTAACCTTGGGGTCTACTTTGATCAGTCCATGAAAATGGACAGGCATATTTCACAGGTATGTCAGACTGCTTACTTCCAGCTTCGTAACATTGCAGCCATTGGACCATTGCTTACGAGGATGGCAGCAGAAAGCTTTCTCCATTCACTCATTTCCTCTAGACTTGATTTATGTAACCGTCTTCTAGCTGGCCTTCCTTCTGCAACCTTGAACAGACTTCAAGCAGTATAGAATGCAGCAGCACGTTTGCTTACTGGGCTGAGGAAGCATGATTACATCTCTCCTGTCCTGGCTGAGCTACATTGGCTTCCTGTCAAGAGCAGAATTGAATTCAAGGTCCTGCTGCTCATATTTAAGGCAATTCGTGGTCAGACCCCAGGATATGTGTCATCTTTAATCGAGCGGCGTCATCTTTGCCCTGGACTTCGCTCATCTGGCCTTTCTCTCCAGGTGCCCATTACTCATCTCAAGGGATATGGAGACCGGGCATTTTCCTCTATTGCTCCTCGCCTGTGGAATTCCCTCCCATCATTTATTCGCGAAATTGACAACCTGGACCACTTCAAAGCTTCACTCAAAACTCACATCTTCCTTCAGACATTTGAACGCTAATTTTATTGGAGGAGCACGCGCCTTTGAATGTTTTTTGAAACAGATATATGGCGCCATACAAATGCTGTTCATCATCATCATCATCATAAAAGAGATTTGAAAATCCTTGTAACCTGGTGCCTTTGTCACAATTCTTCCACAAAATTTTCTTTGTTTTAAGCATGTGAGGGTAATTTGTGTCGAATATGTTTTTACGTTGACGTCTAATTGAAGAAAATAGCGTATCCAGCATCGGGTGAAGCTACTGTTTATATGTTTATAGTATAAACACTCTTTGATCTAATTATCATTCGGTATAATTACCAATTAGTCTGACGGAACTGGCTACAGTTCAATACGCGTGCCGTTCATTTGGCCCAACACATCCAATTAGTTTCGCCAATTGCACTTCCAATGGTTTATCGCAATCTGGTCAAAGGTCAATTGATCCAACATCCAGATCGTCCAACTTCCTTTAGTCTATACCAAGTTTGTCCTCTAGACAGGTGGTCCAATCAGCATTTCGGTCAATCATAATTAGGACTAATAACTATAGTAGGGCCAATCGAAATTTACTCTATAACCATTTAGTTCTAACTGACACTTAATCCGATCGTTTTTTTGTTGTCACTTGATCTAATAGAGGTCAATGCTCTGTGAGGAACACCATTGGCTCTCTGTTTCGGCACTGGACATTGATTTTCGTTGATTTGCGTTTTTTCCTGATAGTTTACTTCTTTTCTCTGCTTCGCCATCACCTTGTAAGGTAGTATTTCAAAAGAAACTCCGGTCACATATATTTTCTGTTTCTGACTACTCTTTTAACTGTTAGCCTGTCTACCATCTTAAAATAATGGCGTTATTTCATTTACACAGGCTAAGCTGATCGGACTACGCCCCAACTCTCCAGACCCGAAGCCTAAGGGATACGAGGGAAAAAAAGAGGCACGAGGACTCGAACCTAAAATCGTAAGTCCAACTCACCTTTGCCAACGATTTTGCTTGACAGTGTCAGATCACTAACACAGAAAGAGATTAATTCACGCTTGTATTGGCTATTTTGTTTGAATATATAGGGAATCATGCCTGTCATGTTTCTCCGAGACCTGGCTTTATTATGATATTCCCGTAAGTGCAGTCAAATAAATGGAATGTTATATTACTAGGGGAGACAGGACCGATGAACCATGACAGCATTCAACGAGCCTGTAAAAACAAAGGCATGCCCACAGCTGAGGTTTTCAGATTATAACAATGTTTTACTGTCGCCTACATAACCAAAACAGGTGAGGAGCGGGAAACCTGTCACTAAAGCTCGAGGGGTAGTGAAGAAACAAAGAAACTTCATAATAATAATACTTTAACATCACCTGATTGCTCCAATGTTTTTGTGAATAATCTGAATGTATTTGTTTGAGTAGATTCGAGGTTCCTGACTTTAAAGTAGACGATGAGAACGTGAAGAAATTGCTATCTGAAATGGTCTCTAAATCTGTTAAAAAACAGATCTTATGTTCGGAATGTCTTGGGTAAGGTAATGTTGCATAAAGCACCTGGCCCTGATGGGATTTTCAACAGAGTAATTAAATGTTGCAATCAGCAACTCGCCCCTATTTTGACACAATTGTTTTTAAATTACTTTGGAATGTGGTTTCATTCTACACATTTTTGAAAATGCCTACAATCATCCCGAATCCAAAAGGATATAAAAATAGTGAATAAATAATTTTCGTCCCGTGGCTTCAACATCCAACGTTATGGAATGTTTGTAGATGCTTATTATGACATATATCTTGAAACATCAGCTTGCATATCTGGATCGTAGAGGGGTTCATGATATTTTCATTGTTTATCTCCATAATGAACATGGTTGAAAACGCTAGTATCACACGTTAACATGGCCGAAGATTACCTGAAGGAGACATACACTTTTAAACTGAACAAGAAGATTGATTTCATGTGCTTCGTTAAATTATCGTGATAATGAGGGCAAATTAATTGATATCATTATAACATAAAATTAAGTGAAGATATCTCCGACGGTGAAGGTAAGAAGTATAATTGTATATACTTGAATGGGTTTCAATGTTTATAAGCAGTGATTTCAGCGTTTTTCAGAAGTGCAACATATTAAAAGAGCAAAATAGAAATTCCAGTAATACTTCCACTATAATAAAAGCAAGTGGCACCCTATATTACGATAATACTGTTTGCATTTACCCTAATAAGGCCGGGGGGGGGGGGGCATTATGTCCCCCCCCCCCCCTGTCGAAATTTTGCCGCTGCATCAAAACCCCTGAACCTTTGGCGCTGAAATTTCATGAGTTTTTTTCCTCATGTCTACCGCTCATTTTGATATCAAAATTTGTTATAGGCGGACCTATGATTCGGGTGTTAGGTGACAAAATATCATCACATGTCAATTAAAATATGTAATTCTCACAAATGTGTGTGTGCAAGTATATTGCAGTTATATGATCTTTATCAACATCAATATCATGAGTGATTTATTTCATGTTATGCAGTCATACATTCATGATTATACTTGTTTAGTATTGGCAAGGCATTTTTGTATTCACATAATGAAATACATAATAAATTAAAAACAATAGAATACATAAGAAATTGGTAATTATAAATATAAAAGGAACTGACGCTTTTCACCTGCAAAATATTGTACAACCTCTTGTTCCATATGAAAACAACATGTAGCAAACATATTTGTGCGTGTGTGTGTGTGTTTATTTGTATGTTTGTAAGTTGTTTGTTTGTTTTATCATAGTAGTTCTTGATGGTGAATGTTGTGAGAGATTTTAACCACTGAAAAGCATTCAAGAAATGCACTGTACAAAGATAATTGCATATGTGCATAAATTTGCATAATTAGTGGAACAACACAGAATTCACATTTATTCAGTATTATAAACTATTATATTTCTATTAATAAATGTTATTGCTCAACTAAAACATCAATTTCAAATCAAATCTGCCCGTGAATTGTTCAAAATCACGCATTTTTGAAAATTTCCCCAAAAAAATTGCATATTGTCATAACAATATTAATTTAACAAAAATGAATAAAAGAAAATAAACATTAACATCTTATTCGACATACTTCAATCTATCACCATGCTAATTTTCACATTAATTGGACCTTCCTAGGCCGAAATTTTAGGGGGCTATAATGCCCCCCCCCCCCCGGCCGTATCAAGACCTCAAATAGCCCGGCCTTTTTAGGGTTAAGGGGGGGGGGGGGTGCAAAATAACTTCAACTTGCTCGCTTTACTCCCTAACTTTTAACGAAACGTAAATAATTTTGAGGAAGGGGACTGTGGTGTTTTTTTCATTATTTGTCCTGGGCACAGTAATCACTATATACGCCACTGATACTCCCCCACAAAATGGATATACAAACCTTAGGGTCGGTGTTCTTTGAAGGTGTCTCCATCGCACGAAACTGTTCCGGGAAAGTTGTTCCAAATTTTGTACCCCACATACTCTCCACGAAGGAACGTAGGCGTTCTATGTCTTCGTCATACATCTCAGACAGATGCTCACAAAAAATAATTCCTGCCGACATCTCGTAAGCAGTTGGTTGACCCGTCATTACCATTTTCAATCTCGTGTCTTGTGTGTGTTTTTTCACGTTTTGAAGTAGATAACAGACAATCAGCACACCCTCCTTTCCTGCAATAACAATAATTATACAATACATTTTTTTAACCGATCAATTTATTTTCTCGATCTGTGTTTTGAACGACACAGATTGATAGTCATATTCAGACGCAAGTTTAAAATCAAAATCAATTGATTGGTGAATTGTTTACATCCAAATTCCAAACAGAGAAATGTGTGTATATAGGAACAATCCATCTTATTGTATGAATTGGCCACTTTGACTCAAATTTATCTTCTGCGCCATTTCTGTTATGAAATCAAAATTTCAATGAGCAGGAAACAAAAATGCCCGTTTTTATGTTATAGCCGATTTTCCTTCCCACATTGCCCCGAAAATGTGTTTATTTCGGTCCGCGGTGTCAAAACGCCCACACGCGCCGTAATTTTTTGTCCGCGAATCATTCATGGGGCAATGTGGCAAGGAAAATCGGCTATAACATAATAATGGGCAGAAGGCGACAGCCAAATCTGGTATAAACTTAAAGCTTAGACTTCAGAGAAAATGGTAGTAATACAATTGAAAGCGGAAATCCTTTGAAATCGAAATATTTCCTCTGGATTTATTTTAAAAAACATTGATAATTAGTCGATTTTTCAGTGAATTACCCTAAAATATAATATGAAGATTGTGTTTCTATCCATTTTAACCCATTCATGCAACAAAATTAACTATCAGGAATATGTGAGAGCAATTTCAGATCATTAACTTAAAATCTTCATGTTAAATTAAAAGATTTATAGATGTAGTCACTTTTGCACTAAAACTGTGAATATGTAGGATTTTGCTGTTTAAAGGGATAGTTGAGTTCTGTTTTCAGACCGAAATTGCCTTCAAAGTGCATGGTTATTGCTCTTATTCTTATCTATGACATTTCTAGTGCCTTTTGAGGACCTAGAAATGCTATAAAGCAAACACAAGTTGGCAACATTATGACGTATCTTGCGAGCTCCTCTCTTATTTCATCTGTGCTTAAAATATAATAAAATTCAATTATCTTCGTTATTAACTCTTATCCTGCCACAGGGCTAATCCCCCCAGTGCCAGATTTATAACGAGATAATCGGATTAAGGCGATGGTACTAACAATAGCGCGTGCAAAACACTAGGCACAGTCCAATGGGCATGAACAATAACTGCTATTACGAATGTTTGCTAGCATGCAAGAAGCAGCGTAACAATAGCGTGCACGCAGCCTCATGGCAGGCTATGAGTTAATGGCGGAATAGATTTGTTTCCATACAGGAGTTGTATGGAATCATATTTGAAATAAGTTTATATAGGAAGCATTTAGATTTTCTTGAGGGAAAACAAATTGCGGATTTTGTTTATATCCGGAAAAAGTGAGGGGAGCTCGTAGGATACTTCACATATTTAAACCTTTTTGTTTGATTGATCGCACATCCAAAAATTCATATCTTACTTATTTTCGATCATTTTTTCTCAATTTTTTGTACAGGTTATAGCGATGAATAAGACCTCTCTCGTCGGTGGCGCAAGTCCTGAGGAAAAAAAATCGCATCCGGGTATGTTGCTATACAGCGGATGATCAAACAGGTCGTAGTATTTTTTTTCCAGAGCTTTCACGCTGCGTACAATCTATTTGTTGGTATACGTCGAATCATGTATTGTTGTGTAAGCTCCATGGTCGAACTCAGCGTAATAGCGAATGCCAACGTTCGCATATCCTTGGCCAATTTGTTATTGTGGGTTCCCACTGCCGATCAAACCAACCCGACCGAGCCCAATCAAGCCCGATCACCCATTTTCCCCCTACCAATCACAACAACAATCATGCCTAAACACAAGCTCTTCCCGACCGCTATTCGACCATTGACGACCCACATTCGACCATTCACGACTCCTACTAGACCAACTAGACGTACACACGTTCTCTACACAATCTCGACCCGAGCAGATCGACCTGTTCGAACAGGGTTCCAAGATGCCTCGTGAATTTAGTGGTTGCACAATACATTATCGTCTGCTGATAGTACAGTACTCAATTTTGATCAACGTTCAGTTCATCTCAAGAGATGTAAATCGAACAGTTACAGTTGTGGGCAGGGGGGGGGGGGGGGGGGGGGTTGGGGGCCCGGCCCCCTGGCAACACAAATAAGAATGTGTGCAAAAAAAAAACCCAACACAATAGTGTTCGTCCCCCCCCCCCCCCACCCCAAAGCCACCGAACGAAATATTTGACGACGTAATGACTTAAGAACCCTGAGCTTCCAGGGGCTCTGCCCCCTAGATTTCACCTAGGGCCCAAAGTCAGGCATCTAGCTGGATGCTCATCTGACGGTGGTTTAATGCCTAAAAGCCCTGAGCTCCTTGGGGCTCCGCCCCCTGGATCCCACAACAATTAGTGACCTCCCCCCCCCCCCCCAAGCCACCGAACGAAATATTTGACGACGTAATTTTCGAAATTTCGGGGACCCCACCTAGGGCCCCAAGGCGGACGGCTGGATGCTAATCTGACGGTAATTTAATGCTAAAAAACCCTGAGCTTCTGGGGTCTCGACCCCCAGGAACGCAAGCCAATTAGTGTCATGCCTGTGTCACAAAATAATTAGGCATCAAAATATGCTCATCTGACCGTAATTTATTGCCCAAAACCCTTAAGCTTGGACCCCACGCCAATTCGTGACCTGCCAGTGTCACATATAAGGTATCAAAATATGCTCATCTGAGGGTAATTTAATGTATGAAACCCTTCAGCTTCTGGGGGCTCTGCTCCCTTGACCCGACACCAATTTGTGTCCTGCCAATGTCACATATAAGGTATCAAAATATGCTCGTCTGATAGTAATTAAATGCCTATACCCCCTGAGCTTATGGGGGCTTCGCCCCGTGACCCCCGCCGAGAAACGTTCAGTGGGGCCTGCATGTAAGAGTGGGTTGATGGGGGATTTTTTTGGTGGTCTACTTCCCCCGAAAATCGTTTGCCACTGCCGGTGTCACCATTACGTAGCAATATTTGGCTTGCATACTTTCAAATTTGCCCCCCCCCCCTAAAAAATCCTGGATCTGCGTCTGCGTGTCGCAATCATATGTTACTATCAATTCTACAAGCGATTAACATAATTAGTAACAATATACCGGTATGAAGAAAATGTGATTATATCAGCACGTAATTGTGTCCTTGGTTGAGTTGCGATCGGAAAGATCGAGTGCGGTTGAGAAGTGCTCGGGATGTGATCGAGAAGCAGTCAAGAAGTGAGCGAGTTTGGTCGAGTAACTGTTTAGGGCGGACATGTATCGATCATGAAGCGGTTGAGTTGTTGATCTAGTTTTATCGGGAACCAATCGTGTAGAAGTTGTGTATAAATCGAGATGATCGGGCAGTGATCGGCGGAAAAAAATCCACCCCGACCAAACTAGACCTCTATACGATCGATTCCCGATCAGCTCGACCTCTACTCGACCAATACACGATCGCTGTACGATCGCTTGCCTTCTCGACCCCTACACGATATTTTTTGACATGCCAAAAATTGTCGTGTAGGAAGCCAGATCGATACCGATCAAGGTAGACCGACACCGATCGCCCTTGCCGACCGAGCCCGACCAGGCCAAAATAGCTTGATCGTGCTGGGTCGGGTTGGTTTGATTGGCAGTGGGAACCTACCATAATAGTGCGAATTTCTAAAATATTATATGACATTATTTTTGAGTTTTCAGCTCTAAAACAAATAAATTAGTCGTCGCGGTAGACAGAATTGATTTATACATAAATGCATGTCAGTAATATAATACATTTGTGTCAAGATTATGTTTCGTTTCCTTCCTTATAGGATACACTTAAAGTCTAATATAAACAGGGTGAGTTTTATAAGTTTCTTGTTTCCCTACTGTGAGAAAAGGAATGATATTTAATACAAGCGTTAGTCTTACCATATTTTGTGTTGAGAGCAGGAATCAGATGGTTGTACCTAGCATCAGTTACATCAGTGAGAGAAAGCCTCCCTTCACTAGCTGGATGTACTAGTATGATTCCATCCCAGTCTGGTGGTGAAAATGTATTGAGATCTCCGGATGTCAGTTCCTGGAATACAGGGATAGTTTTAGTTGTTTTGATCGCCGCATTTACGAAAGCTTTGAGTGAGTTGTCAATTGAAAGGGAGAGGACCCCAATCGTTAAATCTTGATTCACTGCTGCCATATCGAAAGCCTTTATGAGGTCTTTGTAATGGGCTACATACTCTTACTGTGTGGTGTAAATCTAATTATACGTAGCTGAAATTGAAGCGACGTTCAGCCAATCATGCCCATCCAATTGAAAGGGGGAGGGTGCGAATTCTGTCGTTGAGTAAAGCTAACCAATAAGCGTTGATTTAGCTCATTAGGATTCATGCAGTTTTTTTAGTATATATCACCTGTGTCATTGATGAAATTGCAAACTGTTATCGATGTTTTACTCACGACACCTGCCATTCCGTCCATAAAAAACCGTATAGCTGTATATTATACATTGTATTATTAATATTACAGTATGGGCAAATCCTCAAGTACTCAAACATCGCAAGACCAACGTGAGAAGAATTGGAACGATTTTAAAGAAGAAGAAGAAAGAGGTTTGAAAACACGGAAAGATGCACTGCAGAAAGACGAGGAAAAAATTAAACAGGTCTTAGATCTGAGACAAGAAATAGAAAAGCAACGCACCAGAGTGAAAGGGTACAAGCCAGGCGACTCAATGGAGTTTAGCGATATGTCTTTTCCCGATATCCTAAATGTTGGGTTATTTGGCACAACAGGGATCGGAAAGACATCGCTTCTAAACTCCCTAAAATATGCCTTGAAAGGAGAACTAAGAGACCTTCATAGGGAACAAGTTGCTCCAGTAGATTTCCTAGGAGGTCACACAGTACGTCGACAGGCAATTCGGCTGACTAAGCACATCGCATTCATTGATAATCGTGGAGTCGGAGCTGAAGATCTTGGGGCCCCAGGAAACACTGACGAGATGATTAGGCAGTTAGGTAGGATATTGCCTTGTTTTCTCTGTGTTATACATAGTTATTACCTTTGAGTTAATATACATGGCTTTTTTCAACTCAAAGATAAACTAGGAGTCATAATTTATAACTTGTAAACTTATCATCAATTCGCCCTTTTTAACAAAAAATGTTCATTGTTGTTTCAATGATTTTTGGATAAAATTATGTTCTTCAAATATTTAACATTTTAAAATACCATTACAAAAAATCATAAACACGCAAAGTTCTGCGTTGTAGCTTATGAACAAAAAAATAGAATAAGGGTTGTTTTACAATCAGGGTACACACTTTGGCTCACTTGGGGTGAAAAAAGGGTTCCTTTGATTATTCTGAATTTGTGTTTGAGTGTTGTATACATGTTACTTGTAAAGTCTGTAAAATTTCTGGGCTACAAGTGTCAAATTTTTTTTCTAACCTTGAAACATGTCCTTAATGAAAAAAATAGAGTCAAGTGTCACCTGACATGACATTATGCAGAAAGAAGAAAAAAATGTTTCTTTGGGTGAATATGAATGACATACGGTGATAACTTGCACGATATGAAATCAGAATACTAGAAATGCAATCGTGTCACAACGATGTGCGTGCAATGACGCCATGTTTCTACATGTCAAACGAAAGAGCTTCTCTCGGACTACCCAGAGCAATTTGTACAAAGTCTGTAGCTTCTGTGATATTGGAGATAGGTAGGGCGAAAGAAAGGCCTCAACAGTGACCTTGGTGGGATGGTAGTGACTATGCCTACGAAGTTTGAAAGAAATTGGGATAGGGGAAAGAACCTAGAAAGGGCTTGCAAGCACTGCGTGCAAAAACCAATGGGATTCGGTGCATGTTCGTCATTGCAATAAAGATCGTTCTGGGGGCCAAAAGCGTGAACCCGATATGCCACATAGACAATGCGTGTAATGCATGGACGGAAAACGTACAGGATCTGTATTATGACCGGAGTTAAATTGTTTTTTCTCTCTCTCTTTATGTCTTTTTATGGGCCGTATTTGGTATCATTAGAAAGAGAATTTTCTATGATAATCGTATTGAAACACGTGATGTAAAATAGATTTATAGGACCAATTTCAAAAATCCGGCCACAAGGTGCCCTGCGTGTTGGAACCTGGCATGTCACTGCAAATTTTCAAGGAAAAAAAAGGACATTTAAGGGGCGAAAAGCAGTCTGAAAAATTACGTCATAGCCGATACGTGTTAGATTCGGGCGGAAACTCGGCGAAATTCGTGTAGTGACCTTTGTTCAAATGCGATTTGCTCACAATTTTCTGTGTGAACATATACTATACTTGGTATCATTCAAAAGGGCACTTTATTGCGGTCAGTTTGGCACCATTGTTATCTGCGCGCAATGTATTGCACGCATAACACGCGCTATTACGTAATGCATAGTAAATTCATCATTTTGGGCGATAACTTTGAGCTGACGTCACTGAAATTTACCAAACTTGGCAGACAGTTGTCATATGGATACATATGTCTGCAAAGTTTCATTGACGTAGGTCTAAGGATCGTAATTTTAGAGCAAGTTAAAGTATTTCTCAGTTTTCTTGAAAACTGCATATTTGGAGGGCATTTTTCGCAAAGTCGGTCAGTGTTAGGGTATATAATTGTGTACATGGCTGGAAAGGGCATATCTTCAAGTATCTAAATCCAAAAAAGGGTACGGGTTTGCCAAGGCATAATTGAGATACGGCCACAGAAAGAAAGCCAATTCCCAAAACTTTAGAGGGCGCCATTTATGTTTTGCATAGCCATTGGAGCGTGAAATTTGGCATGGCTATGTGCAATTATAAGATAAAGATACTGCGAGAAAATAAGACGAAACAGAATTGGTAAAAGAAAGTTATTTTATTTTTTAGATTTGTAGGGGTCCATTTTTCAAGAATGTTAAAGATTTTTGACGGAGTCGGTTTCAGATTTGAATTTTGAGTACGAAGATGGCATTTTGAAGGTCAAGTTATGCGTCGCAGATGAAAGAATATCTCTTAGACTATCTAAACGAATTTGTTAGAAGTTTGTAGGATCTAGGATAGTGGAGAGAGGAAGGAAGAAAGAAAGGCCTTAAAATGGACCAGAAACGGACAAAGTGGCGCCTGGACGGTTATGCATGAGTGATTTCGAAAATCGAAGAATGTAGTGACCTTGATGAGATGTTAGAGACTATGCCTATGACATTTGAAAGGAAAGGGACATGAGGAAAGCACCTAACTAGGAATAACAAACACTATGTGCAACACGAATGCGATTTCCTGACGATAAGGAAAAGGAGAATATTAATG
This sequence comes from Strongylocentrotus droebachiensis, assembly GCA_035222895.1. Taxonomy (NCBI): domain Eukaryota; kingdom Metazoa; phylum Echinodermata; class Echinoidea; order Camarodonta; family Strongylocentrotidae; genus Strongylocentrotus; species Strongylocentrotus droebachiensis. Next base: position 432,318 of record JAVYIG010000540.1, on the reverse strand, counting down.
GGGCAGAATGTGAACGAAAACAAGGCAATGACGAAGGTTCGTCATTGCAACAACTCAATTTTATGAGTGCAAAATGGTTTTATTCATATAGAATTCAGTTTTGCTTCTTTTCATACCACAAAATGATAGACGGACAGCATGAAGTTACTGATTAAAAACAATCTCAGAGCAGTTTGAACGTTTATTCTAGCCTGCATGGCTACAAATGTTAAGGGTGATTTTGCATGCCAACTTCCACAACTGCCTGATTCAAATATTATACAGTTATTGACTGGCAGGGGGTGTAATATAACATTATTTAAACTGCTGAAGGGAGTTATATTTCCCAAGTGGTTATATTTTCCCAAAGCGCGCAGCGCTGAGGGAAATTTATGGTCACGAGGGAAAATATAACTTCCTTCGGGTCCAAATAATGTTATATACCCTGCCAGTCAATAACTGTTATATTAGATAGCCTTGGTTTGATGTTGTTGTTGTTTTTTTTTTTTTTTTTTGGGGGGGGGGGGTCCATATTTTGTTTTGCCCGAGAAAAAAAAATTCTGCCGATTTTTTTCCCGATCATATTTGTTGATCAGCTCCCGATCCGATGATCGGTTTAAGAAGCCTCTTTCTTTATACATTTTGAAGCTTATGCATGACAAGTAATTTTAAGCTTTGTTAAAGTGCATTGGATTGGTAAGACTATTGCATGAGGCAGTGATTTTACTCATGACGAACCAGCTGTAACAACAGTGCATCATTTAATGCTAACAGTCAAATTTAACATACGACAAAATGTTTACAATTCTACCTTAGAAGGTACCTAACTTTTAGGCTAATACATTAAAACACATCTAGTGAGAACCTAAGCAATCTCATTTTATGTATCAAGAACATTCTTGTGCTGCAACAGATGACAACTACTACCTTCATTATAGTGAACCTAGGTAAATCAACTACAAGCTCTTGAACACTTGCTGAACTGCATCACAACAATCGCAATTGAAGCGATAATGTATACGTGTTATGGGCTTTGGTGGTATATGAGGACTAGGACAAAGAATCCCCAGACTCAATAGTATAACAGCAACAAATTACCCACTTGTTCTATGTGATTAACGTGAATATGAAGACTTTTGATGGAAGTATGTAAATATGTCAAAAAATTACCATCCTCTCCAAAACCAAAGAGACTATGTATATAGATGGTAATGATAGTACCAGTTCATCATTGTATAGTTGTTTAACACTACTGATAATGTGGAAAGGTATAAACACACACAATAAATGCAATTAAATGGATGGAAAGTTTTAATTCTTCAAGATATAGATTACATCATGGAATGATAGGGGGTGAATGTAGGTTATAAATGGATAGAATTCAAAAACCTCCCATTAAATAACAGGAAGATGTTAGATTGTAATACCCACCTTGTGATGAATTAAAATCAGGCTAGTTTTTGTAAATCCATGCTCTTGTAGACTTTTGTTATACAGTCATTTATTTATGGGTCGGAGAGGACATTTTGTTTTGACACCTATACAACACCAGTGTGAATATTAAATTAAAGAAACATTATGTATTGCACATGATAAAACAATGTTTGGTCTACTAATAAGATAAGTTGTTTTCAAAATGTGGCTCTTCTTGAAGGAGTGCTGATAAAAAGTGTCACGTTTTCGGAGAGGACACTTTTTGACACACCCCCGACAAACAAATTCGAAACGCGCATTTACCAAAAACTGAGTAAGAGTGGGAAAAGTTAATAACATAATTGTGTAGGATTTTAGTTACTCTTTTCAAAGAGAAAAATATAATCCATTGAGTGCAGTCTTACTTAAAATTATAACGCTGGTTTCGAGAAAAAAATTGCCCATTTTGCACCTCATTTTTGTTGCACAGGCAACAAAAATTGATTTGCCAAAATCTTACACCCAGTTTGGTTCTTACATAGACCCATTGAAAGAGTTAATTCTGATAGTTGATAATGTTTAATGAGTATAACTGTCGGATATGCACATGTTCAAACTTTGCAAAAAATGAAATGAGACAGTGAAAATGCGAGAAAAAAATGGCATATAATTACAGATTTTAAAAAGTAGGCGCTTGTTTCAAACAATTTCTTTGCTGTTGTAGGTTAATCTAATGGTGCCGAATAGTTGACCTTTGGACAATTTTCCTTGGCTGTTCATAGTTTTTGTTTCAATGACCATCAAAGTGACCTTTTTTTATTATGTACCCTAATTGTAAAACAACTCATAACGTGTAACATTGTTGTACGTCATAAAAATAGCTTCTCCCCTTGCTATTTGCAATGTATTTGAATGATTTTCAACAACTCATTAGGAATTCAAATGACAATGTCATTCGATTTGCACTGAGATTTAGCTTTATCTAAGGAATCGTAAAAGGTGTCAATAACTTCGTCACCACTATCTGCCGTTGGTGCATAAACCACTATGATTGAGATGTTAAAAGGGTGTCCCTGTAATTTCACTAGGAGCACCCTATGACTTACACAAGTTTCAAGTTCAAGTTTCAAGTTTATTTATCTTTCTTTCATAACACACATTATAAATATGACATGAATATAAAGGAGTGAACAGAATATGGCGTTACAATAGAAAGATGAGGTGACCTTGGTTGAAAGCAAGGCTTGTGGATTTAAGGTCCCTCATGAGTAGTTTAAGAGTATGTCCTAAAAGAACAAACTCGTCAAATAAAAAAAAAATTGCGTACATTTAAATGCTTACAAAACTAAACTAACTAAACAACTGAGAAAATATTAAACATGAATAAGTACAATAAAATCTACTGACTACTAAATAATGGCTATAAACAACAGGAACAGAAATATACTACGAGCAACAGGACTGAAACACAGACAAAAACTAAACAAGACAGACAGATGAATAGATGTGAGAAACGGGAGTAGAAGCGGGAGTAGAAACCAGTGTCCCAACACACTCTTTGAGATATCTGGATCCAGCAGTAAACCCACACCTCTTTCATGCTTTTCACCTCCTGCATAAATCAATCCGTACTCATCTATCACAAACTCGCCGTTATTCAGTCATCTTGTTTCATTTAGTCCCATTGGCCCGAATTCACAAAGGAGGTTTAGATTTAACCCAGGCTAAATCTAACCATGGGTTATTTAGCCCAGGCTACATCTAACCCACGGTTTAAACCTCGCTCGGTATTCACAAGCGAGGGTTAAATAACCCATGGTCTAAATCTAACCCACGGTTTAACCCACGGTTTAAGCATGCCTAAGAGAGCAAAAAAATGAACTGAGCATGCGCAGAATTGAAGCATTGAACTGAGCATGCGCGCTCAGTACACTTGGTTACTCCACCTAGTTCACCGTCGTCTGCTAAGTCCAGATTCAGTTGTATTCGGGCTATTCATGTATTACTCTTCGCCTACAAGTAGAGACTGAAAACCGACCGATTCCAAGTTGAGATAAGACTTTAAACCACTATTCACATACTAAAACAGTTCTCTGACAGATGTCCTCAAAATATTTCCGCATTTCGCATAAATTACCTCAATAATTCCTCACTATCATTGTAATTTATGGCCTATAATCGTCGGACATAATTATGATCAGCTGGGCAGCCGCGCCAGAGCGCATTGTTGCTCACAACACACTAAACATCGACAGGAGACTTTTCGTGGAAGAGTCCACAAAAACCTTCTGTAAACGACCCTTATACCAGAGTGAACATTTTCTATGATGTAGTGTTCATTTTAGAGCTATATGATCACATTTTCGTTGATTGTTATGATGATTTTAGAGCGTAGGTCACACTTTAGTTTAGCAATTAATCAATCCGAAGTAAGACTCGTGTTATATATAGCGTAGACTCCGTAGAGCTAGAGGCAGCGAAAGAGATCGATGACGTTTAGTCCAGAATGTGTTGATGATGTAGAAAGAAAGAGCTGAAAGGTTACGATAAATACTATCTGATGGAAAATATTGGCATTAATGCATAAAATGCATAGATGTATTGAGACAAAAACTGGGCTTACTGGTCATATGAAATAAGAGGACAGCAAAAACAAGGAAGTCTTGACATGTGATAAAGAATTATTAGGCCTAATTCGGGGGGGGGGGGACATTAAATGTTTTCTTAGGGGGTGGGGCTTTATTGGGGGGGGGGGTTTAATTTTGTTCTTAATTTTTCTTAGGGGGGAGGGGGCATTAATTATTTTCTTAGGGGGGGGGGCATCAATTTTTTCTGAATTTGTTTATTTGCTGTATTAATTCTTTTCTTAGGGGGGTGTTCATTTTTTTCTTAATTTTTCTGCTGTATTTAATTTCTCAAGGGAATAGTGATTTAAACAATAAGAAAAGTCAAACTTTTTTGTAATTTTCGTCTCTATTTCTCACTCTTTCACCTTCATTGTTTTTGTTTGTTTCTTTTTTTTCACCAGCTCTCTACCCCACCTCTCTTAAATAATCTTTTTATTTCGTTAGAACTCCATTTTTTTAAATCCCTCTCATACCCCTTTTCTTTCTCTTTTTTTCTCCACCTCTCTCTCTCACACATACCCTTTCTCCTTCTTTCTTCATCTCTCTCTTATCTTTTGCTCTCTCTCTGTGGGTGTTTGGATTTAGCGAAACATACTAAATCCATTTTAATTCATGGTGTGTACTGGGTAATTATAAGTAATAGATAACAGCAAATGGTATATTAATAATTAAACAAGATAAACAAAGTAGGTCATTCACTTGTAAAACGTTTACCTCCTAACTTAATGATTTCACGAGAAAAACCACACCATCAAACAAGAGAAATGTATATTTAAATATTGACGATTTAATATGGATAATCAAAACAAGTATTCAAGGTTATTGACGAAGACAATGTTAAAGTCGATGATGATGTCAGTGATGATAATGATGACAGCGATGTTGTCGGTGGCGATGGTGATGAAGCAGTCAAATAACGATTTCAGTGATGAGGTCGATGATGATGAAGATGATGACCATTTCCCTTTCAAAGTGGTTGGTACCTTTTGCAAAAATGTTTTTGGGAGGAACTATATCAACCATTAGATTTCAAATCATACGGTCTAATTGTTTCAGACCACAGTACTGCATGGGTGTACGTTTCGTTCAGAGTAACTAAAGGGTGAACCAATTCCATATCGGTTATTTAATTAATTGGAATAAAAGTAAATGGGGGCATCTCCAAAAAAGGGTAACATTTTCATTTCATTAATAGAGTATCTGTTGTTCCTATTAATAAAGATGTAGACATGAGTCCCATCAATTGCACCTAGAAAACCTGGCAACCTGCAGTACTGGTAGAACTGCTGCTGTGTTGCTTCTACTTCTTCTCTTGATGTTGGGAACTTCATGAATTGTTCCCTTCTTCTTGCAAACGCTTCTGACTTGATGACTCTGCATACAGAAGACTGTGAAAGCTGTGCCTCATCACCATGCATCTTTTGGAATGACCCTGTAAAAAAAAAAAAATCCTTTTAGTGAAATATCAAATATCAACATGGCCAGATCAAATTCTCAAACTGAGAAATGTTTAATGTCCTTAAAATTGTAGAATAGATTTTTTTATTAAATCAGGGCTGTCAACCCTCTTGCATTTAGAGGGAGTCTCACGCCACCATGCCCTTCCTCCCGCTTTGATGTAGAATCTCCCAGTTTATGAAAAAACCTCCTGCAAAACATGGTAACCACAATTTTACCCTTTTACCTTTTCGCTCAGCCCAGATTAAATAGAATTTTAACATAACATTCCCATACTAAATAAGGTAAATTACTCACCAACAGCATAGAATCGAAGTGCTGTCACTACCTGTATAGTCTAGGTATTGGGTTGTTTCTGTCTGTCGTCCTCCTCAGCTCTTCATCCACCAAGTTGAAAACCAGGACCTGGTCCGGAATGACTCATCATCATACACTTCAAAAGGGTTCATGGGTCACGAAGGCCTCTCAGAGGTCTGCCTATCAACTCTCTGTTCCGGTCAAGCCGGCGGAGATGGTGAATATATTCAGCCATGCTGTCTCTGTCACAACAAAATAGAAAAAAGTGAATTAAAATTAGAACATGAAATGAAAAAATATTATTCATTGTTTATCAAATAAATCCTATGATATTACATGTTTTGCATTCTTTGTATTGACAGTTGTAGACAATCTGATTTTGAATAGATCTAGATCTAGCTTTCGCAAACTCTAAAAAAAAATAGTAACGATAGAATCTAGGCCTAACTGTTAGACAGTAGACTCTACTTTGATTGCATTAAAGAAAGGAGTGCTATTGATTCATACTATTACTATTATTAGGAAAGATGATGTCACTGAACCTCCATAAGAACGTAGGGGCCAATTCCTGTCATGTTTTGTCTAGTGACTTCCGTTAGACCCTATGGCCTAGGTCTAGACCTAGTTCTAGATCTACCGGTACTATTTTGAAAAATATTTTATTCCATTTCAATTTCTAAATCTAGATCTAGAATAGATCTAGACTAGATCTAGGGTCTAGATCTACATCTTTTACAATAATTAACAAAATACTTTTCATAAATTCATGCCATGGTTTGGCGTGCTTTGTCCTTTGACTAATTTCTTGAGACTGAGGACTAGATGATACTAGATCTAGATCTAGGTCTACGCCTAGCCTAGGGCTGGGCCTACGTGTTTGTGTGTCTCACCACCACCGACTTCGAGGTCAAGCTCAAGTCTTATTCAGTCAGTACTGAGTGTCAGTGTAGGCCTAGTACTAGAGACTAGTCTAGATCTAGGTCTAGACCAGGCCTCTGTATATAGTGTAGGCCTAACTTTAGACTAGACTAGTAAAATCCATCAGCGTGGAAGAATTTTCATTTTCATTTCGGCATTTTTCGTTCTCCTCCGTTAGATGAGAAGCAGCATCAGCAGAGCAGAAAATGCAAATGGAACTGTCGCTACCCCCCCCCCCCCCCCCCCCGAGGCCAGGAATGTCTCAATGTCATCAACATATTTTTCTTCCCGAATCACACAATTGTTTGATGTAATAACTTATTTCGTATTGTTTAGCTGGCACATTCGCAGTTATTGCGAAATTGCCTCGCCTCGCAGGATTACATAATACCCCCTTCACATACACGGATTTTTCTTACGAGTCCTTACGGATCGCACACATTCACGGACCTTTCACGGATCCTTACGATTTGGCCATTTTTACGACCGGTTTAAGAGTTATTACGAGCTGTTTGCGGTTTATTACGGATCGTTACGAGTTATTACGATGTATTTACGGCAACAATCCACGATTTGTTACGAGTTGTCACGGATAACTACGAGCAACTAACGTTTTAGTTACGACCTGTTTACGTGTTGTTACGAGTAAGTTACGAGTATTTACGAGTCCTTACGATTTTTAGCCAAAAAATAATAACTGAAAATGAAGTGTTCGAATTTGCAGCTTTTATACCTTTCCCCAAATCGTAAACAGTTCGTAAGCATACGTAAATAATACGTATCTATTCGTAAAGTATTCGTAACTGCACTTCAAATGCTCGTAATAACCCGTATCAATCCGTAAATCCATTGTAAAATGACCCGAATAAAATCGTAAACAACACGTAAGCACACGTAACCATCCTTAAACTGCTCGCAATAATCCGTAAATAATCTGTAAACAAATCGTAAACTAACCATAACGTATCGTTACAAAAATATGTTACGATTCATTTACGGATTCTTGGGAGCAGTTTACGGATGGTGACGTGTTGTTGCGAGCGGTTTACGGATGTTAACGGATTGTTACGAGCTATTTACGAGCTATTTACGGTCAAATCAATCCGTGGACAATCGTAAGAAGATTTTTGACATGTCAAAACATTTCCCTTTCCTTTCACGGATCCTTAAGAGTGTCTACGAGTTGTTGCGAGTTGTGACGAGTTATTTACGGATACCAGCGAGTTATTTACGGATGCTTGCGATTGACTACGAGTTGGCGATCCGTAAGGACTCGTAAGAAAAATCCGTGTATGTGAAGGGGGTATAAACAACACAACACAAATACACACGCATGGGTCCGAGCTGCGTTAGGTCTTGCGACAATGTTCGCAAAGGCTGTGCAACTTACGATTAGATTATTATTCGTGCACTTTTTACGCACATAAAACATGTTCAATTGTGCTTTCATTGTAGCTGAGCTGAGAATATGGTACAAATATGTTGTGAATAACTAAAAATACTTACAATGTAGGCTATCACAGTTGAAAAAACAGCAACTTTGTGAAGGTCTCTTCACTTTGTTTCACCACAAATTTGTCAACAAAATTTGTACGATCGTCTGCGCTAAAAAGCCAAAGCTCGCTGGTATGACGTCATATGACGCGTTAAACCGTGGGTTAGATCTAGCCCGCTGTTTAAAACCCCCCCTCTGAGCAGGCTAAAAAAATGACGTAATATGACGCGATTTAGCCTGGGTTAAATCTAAACCTCCTTTGTGAATTCGGGCCAATATGTTTACATTTAGCCTCATCATCTCTTGTTTAACATTTTCCAGCTTGCCGCTCTGATACAGTGTTCTCACATTCCATGTTCCAACTCTTATGGTATTCCTATTGCGAACAGTAGCTGCCTGACGGTCGGGGCCCACCTGTCGCCCATGGGACACCCTACCGGGCGAGGTGCTTGTCCCTTGAGGTAGACGAGCCCCCTTCACGCCTTTGTCTTTTGCTTTAGAGTTGTGGTTCATCATGATTGTTCTTGAAATAATAGTGAAGTGGTTTTCCGTTGCCTTTTTCACCGTAGTAGTTAGCCGTATCTGGGATTATCCAGCACGCCAGACATTATCAGAGGTTCACCGTTGTCCTAAAAGGATCTTCCGCCGAAACACTCCTACTGCATCGCTGCTGCCTAATGCAGAGCAAGCTAGGCTTATTTAAAGGCGGCCTAAACTCGCCTTCTTAATTCAACGTCTTAGGGGATATGCACGTTTTTACTATAAGTAAAATATTTGTTATCAATTCAAGGTCTCAGAAGATGTCCAATGTTATGTGGGCTCAAGGCTGTCCAGTCTGTGAGGATTTGGTTTTCCTTCAACCTTTATATAACAATGTTTACAGCTTGTCGAGACAGGGACACTTGTTAAAAGGGACCTTACATCACAGCGGAAATATTTATTGTTGGCTCATAACTTCCATGATTTTACTGTATCAACAAAGTCATCTGTGTTTGTAATATGTTTACCCCTAAGTTGAACAATTAATTGAGTTATTTCGGCAATACACTTGGCAAGATCACATGAAACAGTTTCAATGGAAGAATCGATTGTGCGTAGTTGCGATCAAAAAAAAATTAATGTGACACGACGATAATCAAAATGAGAATGAAGGTGACGTTGATGAAATACATGTATGAATTAAGAATGATGACAGTGATACATATGATGAATGCAATGGTGATGCTGATGGTAAAATTAGATTTTATTTCATTTTCTTCTGCATTCATGTAAGTACAAAGTTTTTCGATAGCAATAATAATACAAAGTAAAATAAGTATATTTCTGTCAATGAATCATAAATTAGCAAATATAAAAATAAAAAAAATAAAAAATTCTATCATTGTAAGCAGATTGCTTGATAATACAACAGCCCCAGACAAACCTTATGAAACAGATTAAAACATATATTCAGCAGAACGAATAGGTAATTGAAATACAAATTGTATTGATGGTAATTTTGACAATACAGATGAGGACGATGATGAAAATGATAATGAAGATGATGGTGTGATGATGATGAAGATGATGATACTGATTTGAATGAACGAAGAGATGACATGATAAAGACTGAAGAGTTGACACAGAAATGTTGGCCTTAAATGAGTATAGGAAGCAACATGATTTAATAGTTTTACGGAGAGAGTTCCATAGGTCTGGAGCATCGTGTCTTATGGATCTATGGGCAATAAGTAATTTAGGGTTGACAAGATGCAAATTTGAGGAATTACTGGTAGGTTAGGAGTGAATGGCTTTATTTACATTGTAAAAGTTTTTAAATGAAAGAGGGAGCATTTTAATGGTGACGATGACAGTGACAATGATCATACCAATGGTTCGATGACAGTGACAATGATCAAACAAATGTCGACGATGACGATGACAATGATCACACAAATGGTGACGATGACGTTGACAGTGATCATACAAATGGTGACGATGACGAAGACCGTGATCACACAAATGGTGATGGTGTCGATGAAAATGATCACACAAATGGTGACAATAACGGTGACAATGATTGCACAAGTAGTAACGATGACGATGACAATGATCACACAAATGGTGACCATGACGATGACAATGATCACACAAATGGTGACCACGACGGTGACAATGATTGCACAAGTGGTAACGATGACGATGACAATTATCACACAAATGGTGACCATGACGATGACAATGATCATACCAATGGTTCGATGACGATGACAAGGATCACACAAATGTCGACGATGACGATGACAATGATTGCACAAATGATGACAGTGACAAGGATTGCACAAGTGGAAATGATAACGATGACAATGATCACACAAATGGTGACGATGACAGTGACAATGATTGCACAAATGGTAACGAGGACGATGACAATTATCACACAAATGGTGACGATGACAGTGACAATGATCACACAAATATCGACGATGACGATGATAATGATCACACAAATGGTGACGATGACGTTGAAAATGATCACACAAATGCTGACCATGACGTTGACAATAATCCCACAAATGGTGACCATGACGATAAGTTTGAGACCTATGGAGGTCTTAAATTAAACGTTATAAGTTGCCGTGGCCTGACTTGGGGCCAATCTGGTATAATACGGCTACGGACGACGCGTCCGCAGCAATAGGCGATTGAGAAGAGCTGCCCGTGTAAGGACATGGGGTTATCGTTGACAACGATAACATAGGTGACAGGCACCTTGGCAGAGATGGGGTCCACATCAATAAGGCAGGACGTTCTTTCCTCGAATCTACGCCACTTTATTGAGCGACCTCAAGGGCCACCTACACCTACTCAGCAAAGGTCCTTCGCTGAAGTTGTTGGATCTACAACGCAGGATTTCGAGATGATTGCTCCGAGAGGGAGGCTAAAGTCTGCACCTGCTCTTCCAATGTTTCCACTGACAAAAGCTCAACAGGGGTGGCACGAGCATCTACGTCTCGTCATGGCAACATGCAGTTAAACTCTCTCTCTGGTACTGGCATACTACATCATAATCTTCAGGAACAATCTCATGAACTGAATAAAAGTAACATTAAACAGTTGGAAGGTGGTTCAGTTCCTCCGTTTAGAAACAGGGGCTTAAAATTTGCCCATTTGAATATTCATAGCTTAGTTGCTAAGATTGACGAACTTAGATTACTTCTGAGAAATGCATCATTTGATGTTATTGGTTTAAATGAAACATTTTGTGACTCCATGATTGATGATTCTGAATTGTATATAGAAGATTATATTTTATTACGTAGAGACCGTACGAGACATGGTGGTGGTGTGGCTGTATATATATCCAAGAGGTTCAATTATAAAAGAAGGGATGATTTGATTTCATCTACTTTAGAATGCCTTTGGTTTGAATTGCATTATCCAAATAAGTCTCCCATCCTGGTTGGAGAGTTTTACAGACCTCCAAATTCTCACGTTGATTTCTTTGAAGAATTAGACGGAAATTTGGACTCTGCTCTCTCGGAAGATATGAGCTGTATTATTTTAGGTGATTTCAATTGTGGTTGTATGCCACACCAACTTGATCTGAATGCTGAAAAGTTAATGTTTTATACAAATATGTATGGGCTAAGTCAGCTAATTGATACTGCCACAATAGTTAAAAATACCTCTTCTACTTTAATTGATTTGATATTTGTATCAGACAAGGAACTTTACAATGAATGGGGAATATTTGAAACTAGCATAAGTTGATCATTATTTGGTGTATACGGTTCGCGATTTTAGTTCAAAGATCCATAACAAATCTGAATACGCAGAACTTCGCTCGTTTAAAAATCTTGACGAGGAGAAATTTTACAGTGAATTGAGAAGTACTCCTTGGCAGGTCATAAAAGATATAGATAATGTTGATGTTGCGTGGGATATGTGGTTGACTCTATTCAATAATATAATCAACAAGCACATACCAGTATGTAAAAAGCGGATAAGAAAAAAAGGCATGTCCATGGATATCTGACGAGATTGTTAAGCTTATGACGGAACGTGATAAAGTTCTCAAAGCTGCTAAAGCTAACAAAAATGATGATATTTGGGACACCTACAAATATCTAAAGAATACAGTTATTCATCTCATGAGGAAAAGAAAAAGAGAATATAATGCAGACCAGATCTCGCAAAATCATAACAATAGCAAACAAATGTAGAGATGTTTGAGAAACCTCGTGCCTAAGTCATTACCTATATTTCCCAATAGCATAAATGTTGATGGTGCTAATGTGTCAGACAATGCAAATATTGCTGAAGCTTTTAATGACTTTTTCATTTCTAATGCTACTAAGATTACAAAGGACCTGCGAAGGAATAAGTCTCAACTGAGAGTAGACGAGGACAATAATATTGGTCCAACTCATTCGCAATTTAATTTGAATTTGATTACTGAGGATTTTGTATTGAAACAGATTGATAATCTGAGTATAGATAAAGCAACTGGTGAAGATCACATCAGCTGTAAACTTTTAAAGATGACGAAGAATTTTATCGCAGAGTCTCTTTGTGATATCATTAACAAATCCCTGTCTACAGGAGTTGTTCCACGTGAATGGAAAAAGACTCGGGTAGTACCAATATTCAAATCGGGAGATATTTCTTCTTTGAATAATTACCGCCCCATTTCAATATTAACTATCGTGAGTAAAATTAAAGAAAGGGCTGTCCACCAACAACTCAGTGAATTCATGGACTTGAATCAATTATTACACCCTAATCAGTCTGGTTTTAGACCTAAACATTCAACAGCTACTGCCCTTACAAAACTTGTAAATCAATGGTCGTTGAATATTGATGGAGTTGCCTTCATAGATCGTCGTAAGGCTTTTGATACTGTTGACCATGAGCTACTTCTACATAAACTAGCTTGTATAGGTTGTAGTAATAGGACTATTTATTGGTTCAAATCATATTTAGGGGATCGACAACAAGTGACCCGATTCGAAGGAGCCAAGTCGCATCCATCAACCATCAAATTAGGTGTGCCACAAGGTTCAATTCTTGGTCCCCTTTTATTTTCAATATATGTTAATAGTCTTCCTGAATGTACTCCTGAAGGTATCATAGATATGTATGCTGACGATACGACACTTACCGTCAGTGCAAATGATGCAACTGTTGTGGAAGAAAAATTAACTGTTGCATTAAACAGAGTCATGGCATGGATTAAGGAAAATCGTCTTGTTCTTAACATTGAAAAAACTTGTGTCATGTTAATAGGCTCTCCTGCTAATCTCAAGAAAATTGAATCTTTCACCATTTCATTAATTTAATGAAATGGTGAAAGATTAAAAACGGCAATTTGATCAAAAGAGTTCAATTCACCAAATGCTTAGGACTTTTGATAGATGAAGAATTGAAATGGTCTAAACAAATCGAAAACGTAAGTAAACTTACCCCAAAAAACATTAGCATGATAAAGAGAGCAAAGAGTATTTTGCCTTAAAAATCCTTAAAGGAGCTACACAAAGAAAATTTACTAACAACTGATAATTAGAACAAATTACATATGGATGGAAAGATTTTCTCTTGAAAAACACGAATAATTTGCTGAGAAATCATATAGATATCATGGAAAGGCGTAAAATGCAATTTTTCAAGACCTTTCTTAGACCCCCAAGCGCCCCCGAACGTAAGCCAAACACACGAGCGTAGCGAGCTCTGAATAGTGACGTCACACCCTGGACAAACAGCCCGGTACCGGCCGCATACCGGAGTCGCGCGTGTATTCGTCTGCAGCTAGACAGCCGTGTCCAGGGTGTGACGTCACAATAGTGACGTCATACGAAGGACTGCTGAAGGCAGTAAATCTGGATCTCGAAACTAACATTTTTGAAAGCTGATTTCTGCGGGCCCCAAACATATTTTGAAGAGGAAATTTGTTGTATTTGATCAGTAAGGCTTCCCCTTCGCAATGATATGAATTTTGCATCAATTCAATACACTTTTGCTTCTTGGTGTGACTCCTTTAAAGTTACTTTATAACAGTCTAGTGTTGCCACGATTAGATTACTGCTCTGTTGTATGGTCAAACCGATTTCATTCTCATACAACTAAGCTGTAAAAAAATCAAAAGAGAGCCGCAAGAATAATATTGAACAAGACATATGACACACCGTCGGCTGATTTGTTCACAAGTCTTAAATGGATGACACTAGACAAGCGGTTTGAGTTAAGTCGCGTTATGATGATATATAAATGCGTTCATAAATTAGCACCTTCTTACCTTCAGGTAGGCTTAATCAATCCTAATGATGTACATAAGCATCATACAAGGCAAATAGACAGTGGATGTTTACGTGTGCCTAGATTTCACACTGATTGTTATAAGTGTAGCCCAATTGTTTCTTCCATATTTGAATGGAATAAGCTAGATAATTCGTTGAGAACGGCTTCCTCTGTCAATTCATTTAAGAGATTGTTTAAACAAAGTTGTAATTTGTGAATGGCTCAGCCGAACAAACACTACGTGCATGTTCTGTAATATTTACATGACTTATTCACATAATTGCGACTTAATTAATATTTCCCTATCGACATTACTGTTTACTAGGTTAATGATATATGTTTATTTTGCAAACGAGTATTATTTTTGTAACTGTTCTGTATAAATGTTATAAACGATGTAAATATGTTCATTCAGGGCCCCATGGAAGACCACTACTTGTTGGTGAATTGGCTACCCTGTCAAAAGATTAGAAATAAAAAAAATAAAAAAATAAATAAAAATCACGTGCGTGCAACATACGCGAAACCGAAGCGTGGGGCAAACTTAGGTCTGTTTCGCGAATACTGGTCATGTAGAGATTAAGTTAAAGTTAAAGTTCAAGTTCAAGTTCAAGGTTAATGTTTTACATTTTACAGAACATATAAACATAGCCTACATATAAAATATCAAATTATATATTAAAATTGTAGTATAAATGAGCACATGTCAATGATTCTCAATATAGTAGATAAAGTAGAATATGAGGAACATATTAAAAAGCAGGGCTTGTATAATATAGGTTCCTGGAAGAAAAACAGTAATGTAGATACAAACATCAGTAGCAGTGGAGAAACACGTAATTTAGAGGGGAGGATTTAAAACACAATGAAACAAGGACATTTGTATACAAAATAATGCATTGGTACAAATACCCATGGTCACCCGGTTAAAAGCGTAGTCAAAATGCGTGGTCGCCCGAGCAATTAAGTTAGCATAGCACAAAGTAATTTCTTTGTACATGTATGTATTACAACACCGGAACAGGCATCATTATTTAACAATTAAGATTAGCATTGAAGAAAAAAAGGACTGTGGGGAGGGCAAACAAATTATATTAGATGTAAGAACTTAAAGAAAAACTCGAAGTTTGAGTTTAAAGCAATTTGACAATGCTGCTTCCTTAACCTCCGAATTCAAACCATTCAAAAAAGAGGGACCGGTATACATAATTGCTTTTTGGGCAAAAACTGTCCGTTTTAAATCAAGTCCATTCGTTTACGTACAGTTGTACCAAAGAAGACATAGATGGCGTTAACCAATACTTGCCAAGCTACACTCCCTTCAAGAGATTTCCCTTGAAATGCATTTTATCCAAGAGCGTCTTGGTAAATTGCTAACAGGCATGCCATCATACCAGGAAATCTTCATTTCTATTATCTCTTGTACACGTTCGTAAGATCTATTGTACATCAAAAGGCAGGAATTCATCTCGTTATTTAAAATACCTATTCTTATTCTTTGGGGTTAGTTCTCCTTTAAAATTGTATTAGTTTTTCTTCGCCGAAATAAGCCCATTGGAAGCTCTTTCTTAATTTAATGGGAACTTTTATTTATGTTTTTTCAGTATTTCTTCTATTTTCAGTCATCAATTCTTTATCTTTTATCGGTTAGCAGAGCAAGCAGCTTCGTAGCACTGAACAATTCTTCCGGCAACGGCATGGAAGATTGAACGAGTGTCTGACCAGTTCCAAAAACTTGTTAGATACCTGTCTTTAATGCTCATATTTAAAAATAATCATATTGAGTTGACATGTGACCAGGGGCCACTACTTGTGTTCTTCTAGGTCAATCCAACCCTTGTAGAATTTACAAAGTAAGTCATATACAAGGTAACAAAACATGTACATAATATTCGATAGATACAACAGTATAACAAAAAACGATTTAATGGCAAGCCATTAAATAAAAATAATGCTAACAATAATCTGCAGTAATGAGGAGGAAACCTTGGAAGCATTATGCTTGTAATTAAGGTTCCTTTACATATTACGTTTGTTACATAATATATAAAAACAAAAACAAAACAAAAGAAGAACAAAAACGGGTGTGTGGTGCAGCCAGCCAACAAGTGTTGATAATACAGATGGTCTCTATCATGATGACCTTAAGCATTCTCATAGTTTTATTGTTTTGTAAGACTTTTTCGATAAAGACCACTTTCATTGCCAGATTCAGTGTGTTTATATCAGAAAGTACTTTAAAATTCAGATGGTCTGGAACATGCATTGCAACGCCCCACCTCTTTTATTCTTACGGTTATTGAATATAAGGTTACGTTGAAAAAGAGAAAATAGGGAATGAGGCTGGTCTTGCAACCATGTTTCCGTAAGACTGATAATAAGTTACACTGATCAATATTGTCCAGCAATAAAATTAACGGCTCAAAATTTACATCACATTTTTATGTGCTTTTAACATCTTGAATAAACTGGTTTTGAGTATGGTATTGAGATTTGTTTACATAATGAATATCATTAGGATCAAACTGAAGTAACATTTCATCGAATTTACTTTTGAGGATATCTGAAATACATTTCTCGTATCGTTCGTCAGATGAGGTAGTTAAATCAACATTATGCAAACTGTGACAAAATATGTCTAAATCAATATCACTTGTTTCAGCAAAAGTTAAGTCAATCATCATTGCGTTCACATGAGTGTAGGAATATCAATACATTGCATAAAGTGGTAGTAATTAAACACGACTGGCTAGCTGCAGAACACCTAATAACTACTAACAACAAACATGGGAGGGACGACAAACACAAACAGAAAACAAGAAAGAAAATGAAATTTACTACATTTGTCGTCCATTTGAGGACTATATTGTACATCCTTAAGATACGTAGCGATTTCCGTTTTGGTTTAACCAGCTTAGATCCTGAATTCGAAGTAGAAGAACAGCAAGAGAAAGTACAAATATAGGTTGATTGCTTACGTAAATTTAAGTTAATTAACATATTAAATGAATATAAAAAGAGATGGTGGAACGAAATAGAGGGAGACAGAGAGAGAGAGATATTCTTTTTTTCTTCACAGAGGGGGAGACCTCTTGGTGCCCAACATAAACATTTAAACTTAAGAAAAGACGTGATAACGTGATACTTTAGGTGTATAGACCTGTACATCCAGAACATTAAGAAATTGCAGGCTGGAATCAAGTACATGGTACACGTGCATGTATTTCAGCACAACAGAATACCCAAATATTCTCCCTTCCCCTCCCCCCTATCCCGGCTCACAGACATCCAAGACAAACTCAGCAACTGACATTCAATGTCGATTACCGAGGAATATAAAGACATATATCCTTTAAGAAACAAAAACAAAAATCATACGAAAATTTTCGGCTATCCCCTTCAAGAGAGAGATAAATGGGTAAAACAATATCAGAAGTTACCGATATTTTCTGGTACATTATTTCGCCACATCGAATATAAATTTGCTGCCCCTGATTTGTAATAACACATTACTATAAATATCACCTACAACCTCTAAAAATAGTTATTTAATTATTAACGTTAAAATTACCTCAATAACAGCTTGTTATTATTGATTTCATATTACAGAAGGAAGGAGTTCCTTTGTTGAACCGATTGTTTGGCGTGACGCAAGTGAGGTTAAGAAATTGAACAACACTGAACAACGTCATCGAGAACGAATTTACTGCGCTGTCCTTGTATTCGAGTAAGTATCGAATCATCAATATCGTCGGAAACGAACCGCTTACATGCATTATATGTATTTATGAACTATTTAATCAAGTTATGGTAAACCAAAACTATAGACAAGACGGGGATTTTCAAATTGAGAGCGTTATCAAAGATATCCCACAAATAAATATATGGACTTTGGCAAAGAGAGGATTATCATAAGACAATAACGATGAAAATGTATACAAAGTTTTGATAACATTTTCTACGAAGGTAATATATGGAGCAAGAAAAAGCAAGCACTGAGAATCAGTCGGCGATCAGTCTGAGTACTGTCGCCTACTCTTTGAAGACAACGACGAATCTTTGGACTACCAGTTTGGTCGGTAAAACGTTTCCGATGCAACGGCGTAAACCTCTAACTGACCAATATCAGCAAGGAATTTAACTTGATTGAAATATGTTTGCTTCCACTGCTGGTTCATAATCTAAATTCGTCCAATACTTTTCCATTGAAAGACCAAATTAAATATCGGTCCAAAAGTTTAATTAAAAAATGTTGATCTAATCATTTTTGCATATTATGTTTCTATCCACCATCAAATTGGTTAATCATGTAGTTCAAATGCTTAAATTCACTTTCATTTATTCTTTCTGCAGTGCTCGGAAGTCAAAGGCGTACTTCGAGGTAGCCTCTAAGTTCGTTGAATGCCTCTACAAATGGCAAGGTAACTCGCCTTTTTCATTTGAATATATGTTTGTATATGTATATATGTATGTATACATACATATTTAAATATATATATGCAACAATAGAAATACCCATATAAAAGTTAATTTGGGGTCAGGCAGAATAGTACGTAGTTTTGTAACCGTGAATTCTAGTATTATCGCACAGTCATATACTTTGGAGTGGTCTTCTGTATGTCGCATTTAACAACATTTTCATACGTTTTTCCTGATGATCCGCTCTAGAAATCGCTAACAATTTGTGATAAATCACTGTGATTACCGTTGGAAAATAAAGTAAACAAACAAACAATCAATACCGCGCCCGCATGCACAGCGCAGCCGCGCGATATAGACCAGACGCGAATTGAAAATCTCAGAATATGTTCTTGTGATATATAATTTCCAAATGGGAATAGCTAATCGGTCAATTTTAGTCAACAAACATGTTTTAAAGATTAATTAACATCTTGACCTTGAGAGGGAACTATACATCATGAAGGGTTTATTATGTATAATTTCATAACTTTAGGCTCGATTTCAACCGCGACAACGATCACTGAATATTGTAGAATCGCATATGCTTCCAATAATATGCATTTGAATCAAATTCAAGACCCCATACCAAAACTTTGTATTACCTTTGAATAAAATGCTGCAAGCTACCTATCTGGACCGAATATCGGCTGTGTATGCTTTTACAAAATAATCATCATTGATGTCCGTTCACAAGACAAGAAATAGGGTAGGTGTAGGGAATTGGAGACCCTAGAGCACATTTGCATAATTTACATAAACATGAAAAATGTTACACATACAGAAAGTTTTGTCTCTCTTCAATAACTTCTTCTCTTTATTTGGTAACAAAATTGTGGTCACGATGTAACTGATTAATAAGATAACAATGATTAATGACTTCATCACCAAAGGTCTCTCATTACCTACATGTGAAGGTAATAAGGGACAGTTTAGGGTTAGTTCAAACACTTTTTGAAAGAGATACATGCAGCCAATGAACTTACTGTAATTTTGCAACGATTTTAAAGCAATGTGGCCCAAAATATTTCTGTACATGGACAATTAACCAACCAACATCGGGTCATTGACTGTCCTCGGCATACTCGACATTCACAACAAACGACCCCCATCTATCTCTCTCCCTCTTTCTTTCTCTTCAAACTCTCTCCTTTTGTTTTCTTTTAACCTTCCCTTTTCTCTCTTCTAGCATGTACTTGTGTGATGATTATTGTTGTCTCGCCGAAATCTGACTCTCTTAATTTTCATTAATGTATTACATGTAATTAGGAATAATATGTTTATTTAATTATGATCCTTCCATTTCCTGCTCTCTCTCTCTATATATCTCTCTCTCTTTGTACCTCCCCTTTTCTCCCATCTTCTCTCTCTCTCTCTACTCCATTCGCTTTATCACTCTCACTTTCATGAGCCATAAACCTTCCCCTGCTCTTGTATATCTTCACTTAATGTACATAAACGAACGTGATATAATTATGCTGTATTGTCATAATGTTACAGATGTATTTACTATGTTTCGTTATACTATTGTACATGTACATAATTTAATAATATAATAATATAATATACTCACTGTACCTTTGTAAATTGACCCTTTCAGCCTTGTGCTGCTGGTCGATCATTATACACCAATAAATAAATAATAATAATAATAATAATAAATCTTGGACCTGGTGTCCCCCATTGCCTACACACATTTCTGATCAGACACCATTCATAATGTGCTATGCAACACCCCTTCACAACACACAATGGCCATACGTTTTCTGTGATGGTTGGCACACTTCCTAAACTTCATTTTAAAACTACTTTTTTAAGAGCCACCCCTAAATATCTACATACATCACAACATTCATTCAGTGAAAATTGTGTTTTTATATCAGAGCAAAATGTTACCATCAAAATTTGTTACCTTGGTCAATTTTGCCAAATTTCTCGGAGAAAGGGCGCATTGTAGTCTTCGAAATAAATTGGATATATGCAGTAGTGTTGTTAAAGGACTCAAATGGCGCTATAGCAATATTGGAGCCAACACGGACAGACAGTGATGGGTACAAGCTTGGTGGTCTCCAATTCCCTACACCTACCCTAAGTAATTTTAAAGACCATAGTGCACACATATTCATGTTGACATTTTTGTTGGATGCACCATTGGTGCTTTGGAAGTGTTGTTGTCATTAATCTTCTCGATGCTAAATGTGACAATGTTTCTTCATGGGGCTGTTCGAATTTTCATAGGCCGATAGGCATGCGCTATATATTTTATTCTTTAAGAATTAATACAGTAGGTTTCTAAGTTATTTTGTCATTTTATCCACAATCAACATCAACAACAACAATAATAATAATAATAATAATAATAATAATAATAATAATAATAATAACAATAATAATAATAATAACATAAAGCAGCTACATTGCGCAATCTCTCTAGTAAAACTTATCCGAGGCGCATTATAAAATGAAGAAAGTTAGGAAGTGTGTTTATATATACATTCACGTACTGTATGCTTTCGAAGCGGTCTTCGGGTTACATTTAATGAATCAAAGTTTTCTAAAGAACGTATATTAGAAGGGACTTCCATTGTTTCAATCCGGTCGTCGCAATGATTTCGAGTACTTTCTCTCTTTTCCGTTGATGCCGTTGTCACAGAAGATCGGTACCGGTCAGGCGATTCGTTCCGCCTGAACTAATCGACGAAATATTTTCCCGCCGATTCGCTCCACCTCTCTACAACCAAGCTGGTCAATGCTACAACACGCCTGTGTTCACGAATCATTGCACGCAATTTACGTATTTAATGGTAAAACACCCGTAAAGCAAAGTGTACTCTTCTCGTTTCAGTGATTTGCCTTCGCAGCCAGTCAAACTTATCCAAATCATCTACACCAACGCAGTTGCCAATTTTAGAACCTTTATGTAAAAATGTTGCTTCCCGACGATGTCTTCGTTATGCTAGGTAGCGCTACATGAGACAAAAACGTTAGATTACAAGACATTTCAGTGGAACGCTCTTCTGAAATACCCTCGCTGTGCTCGGATTATTGTGTATAGATTGTCACCCTGTCCGTAGGTAAACACGGGGAAACATGGTTCTTGAGAATGGTTATAATTCCCCTAGTATGACTTTGAAATTGCGTAGAATGTTGCTTAAATGAAAATTAAAGACATGGACTACAATAACATATACGCGAAACGATGAGGAGACTGCGTATACATTTGCAGAAATGAAGAGCTTGATTCCGAAAGCGGCTAGATCCATATTTTATCAAAATTGAGCTTTTTGTCTTAAAATAACCATTTCATACATGGGAACAAAATGCACTATTTCACATTCTAAATTTTCACCAGGAAGTATGAAAATGTGAAGGTACAATATCATGTTTCATTCCAAAAGGAGCTAAATCCAAATCGGTTTCATTTCAAAAGGAGCTCAATCAAAGTGACCAATCAGATCGCAGTATAGAACACACACCTCTATCCTGGCTTGGCCTTGTTTCCAGGAATAATGTACAAACACGCACATGCGCGCGCACACACACTAGTACACGCACATAGCTTTCTGCCTCAACGATTTCACAGTTCTGCATGTGATCGTCATTGGTCTGAAAATAATACAGAAGCTAGGAAAATATTGTGTAAAAAATGAATCCCTGAAAAATGCACCTCATTATTATGTGCTTCATAAAAGGAAGGAACATCTAAATAAGCAGAAATGCGAGAAGGGAGGGAATGCAATGAATTATTGATACATTTTCTTATTGGGGGGGGGGGATTTGTGGGGGCTGCCCCCTACTCTAGCCCCTACTGCGTGCAGTCATGAGACAGTGGCAAAGCAATGGCCTCGTAACTGTGAGTCCCCAGGATAAAAACCGTGTCGATGTGCTATTATTATTGCCATTTTGTGAGGCATTAATCATCATTTACTGTCAGTTATGATTTAAGGTCGTAGGTCCCCTAGTTCGTTAGCATAGTAGCATACAGATGCTTAAGCAGTCACGCAAAACAAACATTTACACGTTATTATTCAATAAAATATGAGAATGTAAACTATTATCTAGATCTCTTAGGAATAAATCATTGTCAAAATCATTCCATAAATTGGGGTAAAACAAATATTCCAACTTCATGAGCAACAGTGTATTCAATACTTCAGGTGCATCATCAATATCAGTCAATCCATATTGACAAGTAAATGGGTTTAATTGACTGTACTTAACTACTTAAATACACAATGTGCTGTTTTAATTTATGTTGAATTATTATTTCAGTTTATTTTTATCTGAAGTTTAACAGAACCACCCCTGTAGTTAGCTTTGTAAAATTACTTCATGAAACATTCCCGTGTATTTTGATATGAAATATGACATGATTTTGAATTGTAGGTTTGAACTTGAGGGTAACAAGCTCATAATGACAATCTAAAAGAAGGTTGCAACTTGCAACATTGATTGTATAGGAACCATTATGCATATTTTGTTTTTAATACTTGCCTGGTGCAAGTGATATAAATTTATCCATGTTAGAAGAAGAGAAAAGAGATGACTGTATATCCACTCTCAAAGCAGTTTTGATTTTGTTTAAACTTTGATAGTGCTTTTTACTTTTTGAGTCATGATGAATATTGGTCCTAAAATTAAAACTTTAAATCATAATATTTTTGTTTAATTGTTACATTAATTTAAGGACTGCACGAAGTGTTCTTTGTGTTGAAAAAATGGTGAGAGAGAATATTCTTGAAAGTTAACATGTTGCATGGTAGGATAATGTGTGTATAAATTATTTTTTTCTCTCCAATAAAGTCACTGAAATGTATTCAAATTTAGTAGCAAACCTTTCCTTTTAAATAATAATAGTGAACTCACAACTACAAAATTTGTTAAAAAGAAGGTTAACAACATATCACAGTTTCATTCCACAAATTGCTAAATCCGTTTCTTTCCAAAAGGAGCTTAATCCATGTTTCATTCCAAAAGGAGCTAAATCCACGAAAAAAGACAATCTAAACAATTAGTAAATATCGGAAATAACTGGTAGATTTGTTCTAATCATATATAGGTCGAACCGAACAACAAAACATCAAAAAATGACGATCAGATGAAAAGGTTGCACTATCGGGGAGACAAATGTTTAGTATGGCTTGACTGAACATGCCCATATTGATCGTATGCCATTTTGCAATTGTAGGCGTTCTTCATTTTGCGGATGCGGGGACAAAAGCCTAATCCATATTCATTTTTCGTTGCCATTTTATTAACTTCCATACTGTCAAATAGTATGACATTACATGCCTGATAAAGCGTACATAGTATAGTATTAATGACTGCTTTGAGAGAAATAGTTGTTTTTATACGCTCAAGGGAAGGTTAGAATTGTGCTATTGCCCGAGGCGTGCCGAGGGCAATAGCCCAATTGTAACCTTCCCGAGAGCGTATAAAAACAACTATTTCTCGAATATTAAAGCAGTCATTAATACTTTTATATGCCGAAAACAAAAGAGTCAACTAATGACACCACCTTGCCCTTTCTCTAGTTTATCTGCACGGTTGTTTTTTACGGAGTGTATCTTTGAGAGTAGACTAGATCTAGATTCTAGTCTAAGCAAGATATTTTTACAATTTTTGGGGTGGGCCGGCCCTGTGGGTAATATGGAGAAGAACCTGCGCTTTCATATGACACCTCACTTATTGAGTATCACCTTCAGGATCACAACAGATAAAGGTTTGAATCTCGAATTGAAAAAAAAAAATTTTTTGCATGGTCGCGCAATGCACGTAGACTGCATAGAGACTGCATTGCGTGCAATCTCTATGGGAAGAATTTTAACACACAACATCGGGTCCGCGATCAGACACCCTGACTACTAGATCTATTTTCGTCTACGTCTATGCTTTTTCAGCAACTAAACGAACATGTTTATGGATAATTTCACGTACCCTTTTTGTTGTTCTTGCTGTCAGCGAGTCTTGCATTTGATAAGTTGAAATCTTGGGAGAGTTTCTTTAGCCATTTTTGTCTTGTTTGGAATTGTCTTGTCTTGTATGAAAATACCGACCAATTCTTCGCACACGTACGGTATCCTCGATCGCTCAAACCATTTTTAACATGTAAACCTATGGGTAACCATGGTTACTGGGATTTTAGAACTATTTTTTAAAACTGTTACATGGGTTTGGAATTTTACCGAGAATTTTACAGGAACAGTTAAAGTTTATGAATGCAATTTCGACCAATCAGATGGCTGGATTTCTTAAGTGAGGTATATAATATCTTATATTTTTATTAAGATTTAAAATGGAATAATTAAATGAATAAAGAGTTGAAGAAATGAATGAACGAATGAATTGATAAATTTATTAATAAAAGATGAATGAAATAATATAAATGTATTAATTACTGATGACTCCTAGATGACATTACGACGCAAAGGCTACTATCGGTACATATATGCTAGGACAAGGTGTCTTGGCCAATTTTTGTCCACCAAGGTGTAAATGGGTACCTGTTCATTATGTTTTAATAATAATTGCAAGACCGGCAGGAAGAATGGTATTAATTTGGCTACCCAGGGTAAATGATATCATTTTTTTAAACATGATAAATAACTATCTTTAATACAGCTTTTTTCCCTGTTTGGCGTGACGTGTAATGTTTGTTCATCTCCATGCTTATTTTGTTTAACCTATCTGTCTAGGCCGTTTCCCGATTGCTGTCGTTACTAACGTTGACCGTGCCACTGAAGAGGATTTAGACAACATGTATCTTGTCCTGGGGTCCACAGGAATAACTGATATCTACAAGGTCGCCAATATCTCTCAAGATAAGGAACACCTTGAGGATGAGTACCAGTTTAATCTCCTCAGAATGATCGAAAAATGCGTGGGAGATGGAGATCGCATTTTTGAGCTTCGTACTCGAATTGAAGAAGAAAATGAAACACGCAATGGGGCACGAAACTGTTAACATTTAAGCTGTCTAAGCCTTGTAAACTTGTACTGACTACGTAATAACGATGTGGGTTTACAAACCGGCTCATTGGTTTGACCAGAGTGTGTTGTTTGCATTATTGACTCTATTTTACATGCATCAATGGGGAAAGTTTGTGACTCACATAATGGTCTTTAGACCAGGGGCCACTCAATCCTAGAGAGTGTACCAAATTTATAAAGGGATGCAGCTTTTGGTCAGATTCTTCATTCAACTGCACTCCATCCATGGGGCAGTTTCACCTACATGTATTTTGTTAGGTATTATTTCTCTAGATTTGTATTTTCTGATGTGTTCTGATGTTAGTTTATTGAGTAACATAAGTAGTAATTAGTGCTGCATGAATACGAAGTGGCGACATATTATCTGTTTACAAGAGGAATAAAAATATCAGTGTATGTGTATATAAGATGATGACATGAACAGAAGTTAACATTTAACAGTTTGGAATGACAAAATTAGTAACAAGCATTATCGAGGAAATATTCGTTCATACATGTAAGATCTTCAAAAAGACGTTTAATATTATAATTGTTATCGCGATATTCAACATCCTCATTATGATTACGGACAGGTATCCAGACAAAAGAGTATTTGCCCGGCTCTAGAGCAACAAAATATGATGTACAATTAAATCAGGTAATTACATATTAAGTTAGGTGATTTCAAAAGTGTTTATACGATAGTTTTAGTACATTTGATATTTTGTTAACTTTGGTATATTCTTTCTTAATGTATATTCCCTTTGTTTTGTCTGATCTTACTTACTACTTCCGCTGTAAAATTAGTTTATAGGTCTTTTCTTTAAAATAAATTAAGTACTTTTAAGCGGAGGGCCAATATTGGAATGCTATAAACTATCTGCTCTACTAAATGTCCAATCACTATCGTCCAGTAAATATATACCAAGATACTGGCAAAAAATATCTACCTAAAAACACCTTTTCGGCTGTAAATTTATGTTTCACACACTACATAACTCAATGAAATTGATATCAACATACAAAGGTATTTTAATTTGTCATGGTGATTAGAGGTTTCACTTAAAATTAATCTTTAAAACTCGATTTAAACACACCAAAAACGTAGGCTTATATGCATACGTTAAAGGTAAAGACCAGTTTTGGAAACGCCCCCTCTCAAAAACTGAAATGGAAGCTCTTATTACTAATCAATTGAAAGAATATGTTATGATTAATACGTGATCATACATATTTTGCCGAGAAACCGCCTATTATTTGATAAATTTGGTACATTATTATAAATATTTGAACCTGATAGATATAACGCACGTGTCGCGTAGTCCCAAATGCATCTTTCTGTGTACATTGCTTGTAACTTTAACAAGACTGGGTCAAATTGCTTATCATTTTGATGATTCCAGAACATTGCAGTACACACCAGTACTTATATGCTAGATGATCAACCTTTTCTGATCGATTCCACAACGTTTCTTTCACAATGCAATCGCATGACCATAACTGGTATTTATCTTTTATACAAATATGTGTCAAAATGTCATTTGTGTTGAAATCAAATCAATAACTTTTGGTTGCTATAACTTTTTCACTGAAAAGAGGTATAAATCTTTTCTTACCACAGGATATTGTCCTTGTAGGTACGTCTCTGATTTTGATATATTTAAAATATCGTTTTTTGACAGAATTCAATATTTCGAGAAAAAAAATCGCAAGAAATCAGGTTTTTTACTTAATTAATCGCAATTCAATCGAAATTAAGATTTTTGTTTTTCTTTTATAGGAAACCAATGTGGTTCAATGTTTTTCTTAAAAAAACATTTTTTATAAAATACTATTTTTCGTCAAAAGGACCGCTTTTTTGGACGTCCCCTTTGAAAAAGGGATGTTCGCGAAAAAAAATTATATATAATGTGGATTATGATCAAATCTTTCAAATGATATTTGACTTTGGCCCTCTGTTTACATCTGAAATGATGTAATTATTATTATTTGTATTTGTATTGTTATTAAAGATTAAAACATAGGCTAGTTAGTATTACATAATATGTGAACAGGCAATGTATAAAAAACTGATGTTACACTTTTCTGCACAAAGAACATGGAATAGGCTTTCGATATGGTGAATTAAAAAAAAGCATTTGGATAAAATCGCATTATAAAATGCTTTTCATTTGTTCTGTGATTCTAGTCTATTTTATATGTTTTTGATATTTTAAAAAGGATATATATATATATAGTTATGTCTATATTATTATTATTATTATTACTTATACGGCGCTTTTCCCATGAGGCCTAAAGCGCTTACAGTAAATGACAAATACATAAATACATGTAATAAGAAAAACAATCTTACAACTACAAGCTGCAAAAAAGTGTTTTCAAGGCCTCTCTGAAGGTAAAAACTGATGACGACTGTCTAATTCTAAGTGGTAGATCATTCCAATATTTTGAGGCAGATAAAGTAAATGTGCGAGTAACTAAATATGTGAGACGGAGAGGATCGCTGGCTGACTTCAATAAATTCAAACAGGTATCTAATATTGTGGAGCTTGATTATTGAGTATTTTGTAGACAAACAAGAGTAATTAAAAAAAATAAAAAATCTTCAAAGGGATCCAGTGTAATGATCTCAAGAGTGGCTGAGATGGATGGTCCTTAGAAACCTGAAATATCAATTGGCTACCCAATTTTGTAGTCGTTGCACACGATCCAAGTTAGTCGAGGGAATGGTAGAGAGAAGCTCATTACAATAATCACTACGGGGTAGAACTAAAGAACGCACAGCATTATGACAGGCAAGCTGGTCAATAAACCTTCTCATTCTAGCAATATTCCTAAAATAAAACGTAATCATACTACAGATATGAGAAATAGGGTGAGACATCGACAAGCAAGAATCAAATACAACCCTAAGGTTTCTTATAATTTTGAAGGCCTACCCATAGGAAAGTGAAAAGTATGCCGCAGACCTGCCGCAGACCTGCCGCAGATCTGTCGCAGACTTTTAGTCTGCGGCAAAGAGTATGCCGAAGTATGCGGCAGAAAGAAATTTTGCTGCAGACTTGCCGCATACCAGTATGCCACAGGAACAGTCTGCGGCAGATCTGCGGTAGGATGAAATTTTGCTGCAGATTTGCCGCATACTAGTATGCCACAGGAACAGTCTGCGGCAGATCTGCGGCAGGATGAAATTTTGCTGCAGACTTGCCGCATACTAGTATGCCACAGGAACAGTCTGCGGCAGATCTGCGGCAGGATGAAATTTTGCTGCAGACTTGCCGCATACTAGTATGCCACAGGAACAGTCTGCGGCAGATCTGCGGCAGGATGAAACTTTGCTCCAGACTTGCCGCATACTAGTATGCCACAGGAACAGTCTGCGGCAGATCTGCGGCAGGATGAAACTTTGCTCCAGACTTGCCGCATACTAGTATGCCACAGGAACAGTCTGCGGCAGATCTGCGGCAGGATGAAACTTTGCTCCAGACTTGCCGCATACTAGTACGCCACAGGAACAGTCTGCGGCAGGTCTGCCACAGAAAAGTGGGAAATTATACAGTCTGAAGCAAGGCTATAGGCGGCCATTTTGAAGGACATGCAGTCCCATATGAGGTTGCAGGCTGAGCCCATGATCTTGTAAATTCCTGAGTTAATTAGCACTGTTAATTGTCTTTTTAGCTTCTGTCAAACCAAACAACTAGCTTCAAGTTCAACTGGTACCATAAGAGGAATTTATTACATAAGAGGAGACTGAGGAATTAACAGACTGTTTCAAACTCTTTTGTTGTGCCATTGGGCCAATTGGGCCCATTGGCCCCATTGGCCTATGCCCCATTAGACTTTAATGGGACCCCAATTGGCCTGAAGTTGGACTTCAATTGGTCCAATTGAAACCAATTGAAAACCTTTTAAAGTCTAATGGGGCAGATTGGTCCAATTGAAATCCCATTAAAGTCTAATAGGGCCAATTGAAACCAATTGAAACCAATCATCTCATGCATATTCATTATTACTTTACACGTGTGACAGAAAAATACATTTATCATGATTTGTTAAGCAAATTAAGACAATGCACATCATTTTTGTGATTTCTATTTTCCTTTTGCCATTATTAACCAATATATTATTTTGTCTGATCATGTTACATTTACATTCACGTTTTAGCAATAGATATATTGATTATATGATTACTAACCAAGAAACAATATACATATTTAGTATATATATGTGTACGAGCCTGTGTCACTTTAAATGTTAATACTCTTGAATACACTTCAAATGATCTATGTGATGGAGTTAATACAATTGAGAATAGAATATACCTAATTGGTAATATCGATATATATTGGTATTACCTAATTGGTAATATCGATATTGCCAATATCGATTATGAAGTATCAATCAGTTTATCACTGGTTCTTCTACATGCATACTTTATTGCCACGTACTGGATATGAAAGAGTATGCGGTAGGTCTGCAGCAGGTCTATATGAGATATGAATATTCATGATGAAGAGTCTGCGGCAGGTCTGCAGCAGACTCTTCATCATACTGAAAGAGTATGCGGCAGGTCTGCAGCAAGACTCTTCATCATACTGAAAGAGTATGCGGCAAGTCTGCGGCAAGACTGCGGCAGACCTGCCGCAGACTCTTCATCATACTGAAAGAGTATGCGGCAGGTCTGCGGCAAGTCTGCGGCAGACCTACCGCAGACTCTTCATCATACTGAAAGAGTATGCGGCAAGTCTGCAGCAAGTCTGCGGCAGACCTGCAGCAGACTCTTCATCATACTGAAAGAGTATGCGGCAAGTCTGCGGCAAGTCTGCGGCAAAACTAATTTGCATGTGAAAAAGATGACTGTCTGCGGCAGGTCTGCGGCAGATCTGCGGCAAGTCTGCCGCAGGAGTATGCGGCAGGCTCATTTCTTTCCTATGGGTAATGGTGTGTCATCTACATCCAACTGGACATTTGAAAGACTGCGCAGATTGTGAGCTGAAACAGCAGCAAAAAAATTGAATCATTCAATTTTAACTTATTTACTAGTACTACCATCCATTGCCTAATTATTGAAATAGAACTTTGAAGTTTGATAAGTGCGTTATCAAGAGCTCCTGGAGTTTCCACAATCTTTATGAATATGGTGAAAAGAGCAAGAGCTTATCCACTGTTGTGTGTACTGACTTCACCAAAGCTTTCGACAGGCTGGATCATAACATTCTTATTAGAAAATTGATCAAACTCAATGTACGGCCGTGCATCATTGAATGGATTATTAATTTTGTTGAACACCGTCAACAGTGTGTCAAATACCAAGGCACTACATCTTAATACTTACCTAATTATGCTGGTGTACCCCAAGGAACTAAATTGGGCCCAATCCTCTTCCTAGTGATGATCAAAGATGCTTGTGAAAACATACCAATCGATTGCTATAAATATGTAGATAACCTTACTTTGTTGGAATGTCGAAAAGTAACCGATCCCTCTGACTTACCAGCTGTCCTCTACAGTTTGGGTCAGTGGTCCTGTCAAAATCACATGAAGTTAAAACCTTCAAAGTGTTTTTCACTTAGTGTGACATTCTCCAAAAATCCCCCTGCCGAGCCAACTTTATATATTGATGACTCACCCTTGCAAAACTTCCAATCTGTCAAAATTCTTGGTGTCATTGTGCAATCCAATCTGAAATGGGATCTCCATGTCACTGAAATCCTCACAAAATGTAACAGACAGTTGTATTTGTTTTATAGGCTTCTGAAACGATATGGATTGTCTGTAGCTGATCTGAAACTGGTATATACGGGCTATATTCGTCCTGTCATGGAATACTGTACCCCAGTTGTTAATGCTGGGCTTACACAGAAACAAATAAGAAGATTGGAGCAAGTAAAAAATAAAAAATAAAAAAAAGAGTATGTAGAATCATACTGGGTCCACGATACACAAATTATACCAATGTCTGCCAAATATGTGAACTCTCAACGCTTGAATCCAGAAGGGTAAAGCTTTGTCTGGATTTTGCTACATCCTTAGCTAAGCACCCAACATGTAGTACCTGGTTACCTCTTCGGAAAAACGTACCCATCTCCTAATACGCCATTCATCTAGATATCAACAGTTCAAGTGCAAAACCAATCGTTTCCGAAATAGCCCCATACCTTACTTTGTCGATCTTCTCAATATAACCAAGCCCAATTAATCAAAATAGATTTAATATACATTTGTTTATGTGTATTATACTCCTTTCATAGATGTTATCCATAAGATAATAACAAACCAAAATAACACAATTCTGTTCCCCTTCCCTTCAATAGCCACTTTATATCTGAAGGAAAAGCAATGTTAGAGTGCCAACATTTTTTTTTTTTTTAATATCATTTCTCTAAGCAATAATACAAATACTTGCAATATCAATCTTCAACAATGTTATGAAAAGAAAATGTACTTTTCTATTTTTTATATTCGTATATTGTCTTAATAACTCTTTAAAAACACATGTATGCAATTTATATTTTTTGCTGTACATGTATTTTCTACAACTTCCTCTTTTACTTTTTTTCTTCATGTTTCTCCTCTCCGTTTTCCTGACTTCATGTTATATTGTGTTTCTTATTTTTGCGGCCCAAGCAATCTTATCATATAGTAATTATATATTTCAATATTGACAAATCAATTGTAACTGTATTTTATGTTTGAAATATCGAATAAGTGTTTTATTTGTACACATGATCAATTCAGTCATTGGGCTGCGACACATGTTTTTTAAAAATAAACCTTGATTCAATTCGAATCAATTCAGGAAAAATATAACTGTATGTCATCAGCATAAAGATGTTAATTAATACCATGCTGTCGAACACTATCTCCAATAGAAAGAGTTTAAATTGAAGATCCTAAGGGTCCAAATATTGATCCCTTTGGAAGTCCAAATTCTGAGGTTGTGGGATTTGACAATTTGCCGGCAATGTCAACTTGGGAATACCATCCAGAGAAGTATGACTAACACCAGAACAAAAGTGTTGACCTAACACATGTTCTTTTGAATAAACGGGATATAAATATTTGATGATCAATCGTATCGAATGCGGCTAATAGGCATAACAGTGCCATAAGAACTGTCTGGTTTGGATCAAGAGCAAACATTGCATCGTTTATTACTTTAATTAGACCTGACTCGATATTGTAAGCAGATTGTAAAGAATCAAAGAGATTATAAGATGTATTGTGATGAACTAATATTGTGCACATCCTGCTATCTTAATGAGTTTACCTGAATATGTTAAATTTGACACTGGTCTATAATTTCTAAGGTCATTTTGGTCCAAGCCTGGTTTCTTCGAAAGTGGTTTCATTATTGCTGATTGTGCTCCGTTGGGGAAAGTACCTGTGGAAAGAGATTGATTGACTGTGTTTGTGAGCGATGGCAATAAATGATCAAAGTTCTCTTTCAGTAGCCATGTTGGGATTGGATCAAGTCTACGTGATTTAGTAGCACATGACATAATGATTCTGGACAAATCTGATTGTGTTAGCAACTAAAAAATATTAAAAAGAGGAATGTTTTCATTCTATCACTTTCTTTTTCTGTCTTTCCTTATGTTATCCATTGTTTCTTCCTTCTATCACTTTCTCTGATGTTATTCTTTGTTTTAATCATGCTATCAATTTCTCTTTCTGTCTTTCCTTATGTTATCCATTGTTTCTTCCTTCTATCACTTTCTCCGATTTTATGTTTTTCTTTGTCTTAATCATTCTATCACTTTCTCTTTCTGTCTTTCCTTTTGTTATTCTTTGTTTCTTCCTTCTATCTCCTTCTCTTATGTTATTCTTTGTTTTCATAATTCTATCACTTTCTCTTTCTGTCTTTCCTTATGTTATTCTTTGTTTCTTCCTTCTTTCACTTTCTTTTTCTGTCTTTCATTATGTTATTCTTTGTTTCTTCCTTCTACCTCCTTCTATTATGTTATTCCTTGTTTTCATCATTCTATCACTTTCTATTTCTGTCTTTCCTTCTGTTATTCTTTGTTCCTTCCTTATATCTCCTTCCCTTATGTTATTCTTTGTTTTCATCATTCTATCACTTTCTGTCTTTCCTTATGTTATTCTTTGTACCTTCTATCAGCTTCTCTTATGTTATTCTTTGTTTTTATTATTGGGCTCGAAATGAGCTAGAATCAGAGTTGATGAAAAATCGCTTGAATGCCCCCCCCCCCCCTCCCTCCCCCTCCACCGCAGTAACCGTGTTTTGTAACGGCGTTTTGATTTGTGATTCATTTTGTGATTCTAGTTTCGGAAAATCGCTTGAACGCATCCTAAATAATGTAAAGCATTAGTGAATTGAACTTTATCGATCGTGCGACAGTTGCGTTAGGAAGAAGTAAAGGAGATTGGCTCTAATTTCTGTTTAGCCAGCGAAAAGCAAATTATGTAATGATCATAGATGCATTATCGACTGTATGGCAGCTAAGTATCACTGAATCATCTCGGGTAAAATCTCAGTCTGAGAATAGTGTGACCCAGGTTATGTGTTGGACCTTGGACATGTCGGAAGAATCCAGCTGATGTTATAATATTCATGTGGATCACTTAATTTGTAGTCATATCTTCCCAAATGGACATTAAAGTCTCCTAATAACACCAATTTTCATGGATACAGTGATATCTCACTTTATTTTTCATCAAATTCGTTCAAGAAATCAGAACCTGTAAATCCATTTGCTGACGAAGGTGGTGGTCCGTACACAATGAAACATTCGATCGTACATGACAAATCGGTAATGTGTGTACATTCAAAAGTGGAAATGGAAAAACTAAAAACTGAGCTTTTCATCATCAACCTAAGAGTGGACTTATACAATACACCAATGCCACCCCACGTAAACTTGTATTTCATGGTGAATTTATAAAAGCATACCCTATAGGAGTGCACTCCCAAATTACCACATCATCCTGGGCACTCAACCAGGTGTTGTGTGGGGCGCGCGGGGGGGGGGGGGGAGCAGTATGGTTGAAATGTGAAACTATAATTTGTTAATGTGAATATTTTTCTTCTGTAAATGTGTAACTTTATTTGCACAAAAACAGAAGTTATCCATATAACTTCCATATATCGCAATTCCAGTGTGCTACCTGATATTGACATGGATGGCACAACAATCACTCTTTCCCAATATGCCAAGGATCTGGGAGTCACAGCGGACAACGTGCTGAATGTGAACCAGCATGTACGCAACGTATGTCGTATCGCAGCTTTCGGGATCCACAAAGTTGGAAAACTGCGAAAATTTCTGGATCAAAGTTCAACTCATCGTCTTGTTAATGCCTTTGTTACTTCCCACCTTGATTACTGTAATGGACATTCACAAACTTGCTCCCTCATATCTCTCGGCACTCATCACTCCTAAAACTCGTACTTCATCTATGCGTCTCCGATCATCGTCCCCAGCACATCTTCATCTAGCCCCAGGCCCTGGCACCCACACCCGCTATGGCAATCGTGCATTTTCTGCTTGTGCCCCCTCCCCCAACTTTGGAACAATCTTCCCCATGAAATACGTGAAATTGTCATTACTAATCGGGTCAAGATATTTTATTCTTATTTTGTGTTTATGATTTTGCTTCTTAAATAGTCCCCCCCCCCCCCTTTTTTGTTGTTGTTTAATATACTTGTTATATAAACTGTGTAATACAAATGTAAAGTGTACAAAAAACAAAACAAAACAAAAAATCTTTTTTACTAATAGGATTTAAGTTTTTTTCGGTTTGGGATGCTTTAATTCAGTCAGGCAATCAAGCTGGATTATTGTGACAATCTAAAGGATGTGTTATTTATGTTCGTTGTTATTCGTAGTATATGATTCGATTTAATGAACTAACTTATGGTTATATTTCATGCGATGCGAGTAGATGCATGTTGTAACATTTCCCACCATATATGTACGCATGTGCAATTCAGCCACGGGCTACGAGACATGTTTCAATAAAGCCTATATTTAAAATATATACAAACAAGTGATTACTCCTCTAGCTGTAAAGACAATATCGTCCCTTTCTCCTTTTAAGCTCTGCATATTTAAGTAAATATTGTAACCGGATTGACTGTTATCCTTAATACTTTAGAAATCGATTCATATACTTAGAACCTAAGTGAAGTGTTGTTGTTTTTTGATCGAGGTTTAAATGAAGATTAAAACAGTTTCAAAGGCTAACGATTCGTAAATTGGAGATATCATAATATCATCGCCTCATGATAGGTTGTCCCATCGCCGGAGTAGTCATTTATTATTTGCTTTGCCTTGATATGAATGATGATTTGGTGAAAATAAATCCGTTTGAACACAGAATGTCTGGGTAAGCCGGCGAATTGTAATCATCATGACAATATAAAAACAATCAAGTATACACATGAGAAAAATCACGGGGCAATATGTTTAAATCAGAAAGACTCTTTGAACATTTCAGGGTGGAATTTATTTGTTTTTTTCATTAGGGTTTATTTCAAAATTAGAATATATATTATGTATTTGCATATTTAAGCTTTCTTCGTTTTTTTTTCTTTAAGTGGCACTTTTTTGAAGTCAAAGCATTCTAACAGCAAACGTGATACATGACATTTCCCTTCTCTTTCTCCCGCTTCCTCTCTGTGACATTCTCCCTATCTCTCCCTCTTTCACTCTTACTCTCTCTGTCTTTCTCCCTCTCCACCCACTCCCCCTTCTCCCCCTCTCTTTCTTTCTCCCCTATCTCTCCCCCTTTCTCAATCTCTTTCTCTCTCTCTTTTTTATGTAGGCCTATACCTTTTTAATAGTACTCTGGGACTTATTAATACCTAGATTCTTTGAGGTGATCTCTGTTTCCGGATGAGGAAAGAAAGATCATGATAGTTCAAAAATAACAGGAAATAACACCCATCGCGTATTCGACCTAGGCCTACTTTGTGAAAATATGGGGAAACTTCACAAACATGATCTTTCAAACAAAGTATACTATCTTTGCTGCTGGCAAACTTGTACCAATCAGAGGTCCTCATAGTTTGCATACACAATGCTTTGACAGTCGTTGTGCGTAACAGTGTCTTCACAATGAGACTATACCGAGGGCATAGTGCAAAGGCTCTACTTAACTGGTTTGATGCAGCCAGAGAATGGGGGAGCTAGAATCTGCTCAATGCTTTAAGATTTGCGGAATATTGTAGGCCTATATAATTTCAAATCATGAGTCAAATGTGTTTAAATATCCGTATCATTGGGAATAACGACAGATTCACAACTTTAAGCAATTTACCTCTTTTGTTTGCTTGTGCCAAAAGACTGTTGCTCACAGTCGTGTAGTGACCAAGATAAAAGTCGGGTTTTCAGAGAGTCCTACCTTCCCCTTCTTCTCGTGGACCTATGCGAGCCGGAGGTGAAGGGGTTGTTTTTCAAGGTGTTACACAGCCCCTTCTCCCCCTCCCCAAGCTCGAGGTGATATTTCATTGTTTGTTTGTTAGATATTTGTGTTCTCAATTGTTTTAATTTTAACATTTTGTTTGGTTAATTTTGTGTTTGGTTTGTTCTGTTTTCGCTTGAACTGGAATGTTCGCACATCTGTGCTTAGGCCATTACCTTATACCCTTAGCTCCCCTAATAAACGAAACAAACATCATTTCCACAGGGCCCTGCCCTTCCCGTCCTCCTGTCACTGGTAAGATAATTTTCACTGGGGAATGTGAACAATTCACACCTTTTCTCTTTCACGTGAGAATGTAAGAACTTGTCCCGTGAAGCAATTAGTTTTATTAATTCCTTGTTGTTATAGAAAAAAAAATCATCAGAAGATTTGTGTAACCAGAATATCGCATAATCTCTCATAATCTGTTCTCTGCCGATGCTGTGTTTAATTTGTTTTTAAAGCTATGCGATTCCGCTTTTGGGAACAACACACGGCTCCCTCTCTCTGACATTCTCTCTATCTCTCCCTCTTTCACTCGTACTCTCTCTGGCTTTCTCCCTCTCCACACACTCTCCCTCTCTCAATCTCTCTCTCACTCTTTTTATATATAATTTTTTAATAGTACTCTGGGACTTTTGAAGACTCTATTAATACCTAGATTCTCTGAGGTGATCTATGTTTCCGGATGAGGAAAGAAAGATCATGATAGTTCAAAATAACAGGAAATAACACCCATCGCGTATTCGACCTCGGCCTACTTTGTGAAAATATGGGGAAAATGCACAAACATGATCTTTCAAACAAAGTATACTATCTTTGCTGCAGGCAAACTTGTACTAGGCAGGTAGGCAGGTAGTTTGCATACACAATGCAAATTTATTCAACTTATTCAATCAACAGCATCATAGAAATGCAGTGCGCCAAATGCAAAGCCGAAGCGTTAAAACCAACGAGCTGAATGTTAAGCACGAAACGCAAAAGTGCAAAAAAGAAGAGAGTGGGTGAGAGAGATAATGAGAGACAGAGAGGATAATAACCCAGGTAGCAAGCCCATGTGGGACCCACATGGGTCCCATATTCTCTGAAACATGGGCCCCATATGATAAACCCTCTGGGGCCCGAATGCATCTGCACCCAAGAAGCATTATGGGACCTTATTGGCAGGGCCCTGGGAACGATTTAAAAAAAAAAAAAAAAAAAGCGTCATTTGTGGCTGTCGGCTGTGTGACAATTTCGTACACGAAGCATAATGATATACATTAAATATATCAGACAAAAAAAAAATTTGCAGGGGGTGCTGCGCACCCCCTGAAGAATTTCCAGGGGTGCTGCAGCACCCCCAGCACCCCCGCTTCCCAGGGCCATGCTTATTGGTAAACCTATATAAGACAGATGGGACCCAGATGAGACCCATACCAAACTGGGCCCGAATGGGTATGCCCAGCTTAATCCCATCTGGTACCCATATATTGGTTAACCCAGATATATCCCATGTGGGTTAACCCAGATTTTTCCCATGTGTTACCCATATGTGCATATTTATATTCTACCCATATGTGTACGCCCAGCTCATTCCCATCTGGGACCCATAAGGGCTGGCCCAGATAGATCCCATATGGGTTACTAAATATTGACCCCATATGGGATTTTTCCATTTAGCCTAGATGGCACAAGTGACCCAAATCATCACCATATGGGCCCCATGTGGGCTTGCTACCTGGGGAAAAGGAAAAAGAGGAAGAAACGGGCAGAAGAAAAAAGGATGTATTGTTTTCAAACGTAACAGGCATGAGATAGTTAAAGTGCGGGTTCGTAGAAAATCACAAATATGGCAAATAGCATATTACTAGAACCTGGTATGCTAACAGATGGCCATCATGCAAGTTTTAGGTCAACTACATATCGGTTGATTTATACAAATACAAATAAAACAACCTCCATAGCATCTGGGATATGCGAGAGATTCGCCGGAAAATAACTATGTTTTAATGCCATCACAATATGAACCAACCCTGCCCAAGCAGACGACATCCCATAAAGAATGAACATAATTGCAATGCTTTTATTTCTGAAATTATACTGAGTTTAGTGTATATAAATGTGATGGAATTTTACACCATTCAAAAAGGGATATGACCCCCATTCTGATAACTAAATTATTTTGTTTGTAAATAAACAGGATAGATGTTAATGAACAATCAAAGAAACCACACTTTCAAATTAAAAAACCTCCGGAATGATAACATGGACGGCATTTGTTCCCTCTTGAAACGCCGAGCAAGCCTCGGTGTATGCAGCTGAAAATACAATGGCGTCTTATTTTGTTTACAAGCGACGGATTCCTTATTTTTTATCCTTGCATTTTCTATCAAAATAATACCATGCACGGGGTTGAGAGTGAGGCAATAGATTAAACATTTCGCCTGAGGGTAGTGAAGTAAGAGAAATAACTGAAGAAAAGATGACAAAACAGGCACTGGAATTGTGTCACCTTTGCAATGATGACATTAAAGTTTGTTTTTTTAATCACTGATGAACCTTCTCTTTAAGGTGTTTTTGAAGGTTAAAATGTTATTAGGTTTGAAGTTTTGTTTATAACACCCTTCCAATGATAATGTACCTTCTAAGACTGGTTATAGTTTTTGAAGAAAAAAGTAGTGCTCTGGTCAGGGCCTTTGGGGAATATTATGCTTATATTTTAGAGCGTATCTGGTATGATAAGTTTATCCGGGTGAAGAAGGAGACAATGAAAGTTTGTTGTTTGGTAGTTGGAACGTAAGTTAAGAAACAGACAGTTTGTATGAGATCAGGAGTGGAAATTTTCTGTCATTTTGGGAACCAAATTTTGCATCAGTGATATTCTGTTTCATTGAATTGAGTTTCCCGCAGAGAGTATTCAGTTGGTTTAATTAAAGAAGGACGAGAGTCAAATGAAGAACCAAAAGCAATATGTTTTTCTTTTACTAATAAGAACTATGTTTTTTGAGATCTCCTTAAACAGAATATTGGAATGGGTTTTTCACGATGAATGTTGTTTGGAGACATCAATATTCATAAAATGTATGTTTCTATCACCATGAAATAAAGAATTTTCTGTCTACATGAACCTTTCTTGGTTGCCTATTAATGCATTTGCCCACTGGTAACATAATACTTTCACAATTAGGTTGATATCCCTCACCATTGTTTTTTGTTGTTGAGAATGTCTAAATTTCGTTTAAAAATAGATGATATCAGTCTGGTAGACTTACACTGCAGGCAAGAGTCAGGACTAGTATTTAGCATGTTATTAATTTTATTACCACTCTTATATTCTCTGAAATGTTATCTTTATTGAGGGTGACTTGAAAAAGTTAATAACTTGGAAGGGAGGGGAGCAACCTGCCACACGCTTCTACCTCTTGGCTGCTTTGATCCATTGCCAACAATATTTTTGCACCTATCATCCCCCCAACCACGGAAATAAATCGACACCCCTGTCCATAACGCCTATGCTACATAGCACATGTGGGTGCCATGCACTCTCTCCGCACTGAGGGAGTTAATGTGTCCTCTTGCACACGTGGCCAGTGGAAAGTAAATGTTGCTTGGGGGAGTGGGGTTATTAACATTGATAAGATAATGTTTTCATACTGCCCGCATGCACTGCCAAATCATGATAACACACTAGTATTGTACAAATGCACCATGTGTACAATACTAGAATGTCCACACTCACTCATACAATGATACTGCGGGATAAAGTAAAAGGTAATACAAAGTTTTTTGATTTGGGGTAATGAATTTGGTTCAAATAAACATATTGGAAGCATATGTGATCCAACAATATTAAGTGAACGTTGTCGCGGTTGAAATTGCACCTAAAGTTATGAAATTGTAAATAATAAACTCTCTATGTTATATATCTAGCTCCCTGTCAAGGTCAAGATATTAATTAAGCCACAAAACAATGTTTCTTCACTAAAATCGACCGATTAGCTATACTCGTTTGGAAATTCGATATCACAACTACATATTCGGAGATTTTCATAGTCACAGCTACCATTGTACGGACGTAGGCGCTAAATTTTATCAAAAATTTACCGGGAGCACCGGTAAATTTTTATATTCAATTTTTCTCGAAGGCAGAAGTGTTTTAAGGTCTAAATTTTCGAGTGCTTATGATACATCCACAGAGGCATCCAAATGTATCAAAATTGTAAAAAATCGCTATCCACCCAATTTTCAAATTTTCCCAAAACTTTGTATTACCTTTAATCTGAACTGAACATGTAACAATGTGCTTTGGCAGAATACATGGTTAATGGCAGATGTCCTTGGCTACATAATACATGATGGACATATAGTACATCCTCTCCCGGGATATCTGTTTCACGATGAGGAAAGAAAGATCATGAGAGTTCAAAATAACAGGAAATAACACCCACTTCGTATTCGGCCTAGACCTACTTTGTGAAAATATGGGGAAGTTCACAAACACGATCTTGCAAACAAAGTATACTATCTTTGATGCAGGCCAACTCATATGGGCGGCCATAATGGGCAGAATTAACAACCACAAAAACAAACAAAGCTTCATTCAGTCAAGCAAAGGTCAGAGCAAAATAGACAAAGTACCCAGAAGACAGGACAAATTAACAAACAAAGGATAAACCGAAACAAGAATAAGATTGCAGACACACGAACAGAGTGCGTTTTGGTTTACGGTAAGAAAAAAGACATCAATCACGTAAATGAAAAAGAATTAACTAAAACAGTCATAACAACATCGTACGGGTGACCCGACATTTGCTCCTCCGACATTTGCTCCGTCGACATTTGCTCCGCCTACAGTTGCTCCGCGTACATTTGCTGCACCGACATTTGCTCCGCCGGCAATTGCTCCGCCGACAACTATTGCTCCACTGATATTCGCTTCTACAACACTTGTACAGCCGGTATATGCCAATGGAGCAATTGTCGGCGGAGCAATTGTCGGCGGAGCAACTGTCGGAGGAGCATTTGACATCGGAGCAAATGTCGTAGAGCAAATGTCACGGAGCAATTGTCGTGTTTTGCGGAATAACTGTCGGCGGAGCAATCGTCAGCGGAGTATGTGTCATGGATTCATCGTACGAACTGACCCTCAAAGGAAAACAGAGGGCGTTTTGGTTTACGGTAAGCAAATAGACATCAATCACGAAAATGAAAAAGGATGAACTCAAACAGACACATCGGCATCGTACGAACTGACCCTCAAAGGAAAACAGAGAGCGTTTTGGTTAAGCGTATGTATGACCGAATCTCTTTGTCTGGCATTCTGCCCCACGAAAGCATTGATCTGCACATAAAGCAAAACAAGACAAAACCACACACAAATGAAAAAACGTAAACAAATATTTCGTATATATGTGCTCATAGTCTTCTAAGTTCCTATTTTACATGTTTGATTTTTTTTTTTTTTGGACAACCATTTTTCTTATTTTAAATCTCCTTTGGCTCACACATAACCAAGTCAAATTGCAAAATAATGATATCTGATTATCCGTGGAACCCTGAATCTAAACAAAATAAATGTACAGAGTAAGAAATATGTATTATTGATATGCATTTATTCTTTACATTCTACAATGACAATTTAAACCAATATACTTGGCAATATTAATAATTTACTAATGCGACAAGTACTCGAATACTCGAGTACGGTTTCTCGTACTCGAATACTCGGCCGATATTTGTTATTCTTTTATATTTTGCCCGTTCACCTTGCACTGTCCAGGCCGACGCGTTCCCGTGCCCGAAGAGCACCGGCATGGTACAGTGGGTAAAATGTTTCCCAGCTCAATCATACACGGGGTGTCACTGTCAACTCACGACTCAGAAACCGGGACCAAATCTTCGGATTTCTGTTTGGACTCGGAGGAAAATTTGTCTGTCATCTTTAGTTTTAAAAACAACATTGTTACTAATATTTGTGAAGAGTTCAAAAGCACAAATCGGCGCCTTCAGAAAGGGATAAAGAGATAAGGGAAGGGCAGATAGAGGAAGACGGAAAAAAGTTGGCAGACAAAGAGAGAGAGAGAGAGAGAGCGGGGGAGGGAAAGAGAGAAATATATTTGAGGGAGAGAAAGAGAGAGAGAGAGAGAGAGAGAGAGAGAGAGAAAAGGAGAGGTAATTCCTGTGGAAAGGTATGGTTAAAACTAGTTATTCAAA
This sequence comes from Strongylocentrotus droebachiensis, assembly GCA_035222895.1. Taxonomy (NCBI): domain Eukaryota; kingdom Metazoa; phylum Echinodermata; class Echinoidea; order Camarodonta; family Strongylocentrotidae; genus Strongylocentrotus; species Strongylocentrotus droebachiensis. Next base: position 388,806 of record JAVYIG010000540.1, on the reverse strand, counting down.
ATTGATACTACTTTAACCACTGTCGGGTCAGAACTCGAAACCTCAATAAAATTAACAATTTCGTTAATATTTTAGTGATGTTCAACTTTATTATTCATACATGTACTTTTCAGTCTCTTTTTATTCTCCCCTTTTTTTTTTCTCTCTCTATTTCGCTTTCTTCTCTACCCTTTTCTTTTCTTCTGATCGAAGATGATACTCATATGGACCAAATTAAATGTTCCCGTTAGGTGTGTATGGGTGTGGGTGTGTGTTTGTGTGGGTGTGTCTTTATTTTATTTTTTATTTTGTTATTATAAGTGAATTGACAATTGACTTATAACTTATGTTTATGTACTTTAAAGGGAACCAAAACCTTTATACTAAGTTACTTTTATTGTAAAGTTTAAGATATTTGAAAAATATCAGTGAAAATTTGAACAAAATCTGGCAAGGAATAAGGAAGTTAGAGCTTTTTTAAATGACCAGTCACTAGAGGGTGGTATTCAATTTGATGACATCATCTGTGGACAACTCTCCATGCCTTTTGTACATCAAATTCATGTTTTTCCTTCTTTCTTGTGATTGAGATAATCTACTCCCCTGAAAGCAAGATATAGAATGCAAAATAATATTCTACCTTACATGTTATGAAGTCGGATCAAGAACACAAATAAATATGAATAAAACGAAAAAATTGTGAAAATTTATGTACAAAAGGCATGGAGAGTTGTCCACAGATGATGTCATCAAATTGACTACCGCCCTCTAGTGACTAGTCATTTCAAAAAGCTCTAACTTCCTTATTCCTTGCCCGATTTTGTTCAAATTCTCACTGATTTTATTCAAATCTTTTAAACTTTACAATAAAAGTAACTTAGTATGAAGGTTTTGGTTCCCTTTAAGCTTATTTTCAATTTTTGCTCAGTTATATTATACTGCATATGAGTTTTTGTTTAATATTGTTTTTGTTTATGTATAAGCAATCATATTGAAAACGTTTTTATTGTATTCAATTGTATGTTTTTATTACACTATTGGAGGAATAAAACAAAATTATTTATTTAAAAAAAAGTATTTATAGATAAAGAATTAAAATAAATATTTCTTAGACCAAGAAGTACTATACTCATTAGAAAACAACGAGAATTTCAAATTGCATTATTGCATGGAGCCATATATACTAATGAGCATCTTCATAGATTTGGTTTTGTTGGTAATAATTTATGTTCGTTTTGTAAGCAGGAAATAGAAACATACAAACATTTATTTTTATCTTGCTGGAGCGTCCAAAGGATATGGCAGGCTTTAGTACAACTTTTTGATCTAGATGAAATTAAAGATTTAGAATGGCGACTTGTTTGGTTGGCGGGTAGATCATATAGAATAAACATGTGTAATACTTTAATTTTCATAACATTGAGATATCATTCAATATAGCATAACTTCTAATAATAAAACTCATCACTTAGCGTCTCCATTAACAAATCATATAGACATGATACAATCATGTTAGCATAACCAATCCTATACTACTACTACTACTACTACTACTACTATAGTGTAAACATATAGAGCGCACACACCGTCCAGAAACGCTCATGGCGCTAAAATCATATTAAGCTGCTTACACTCTTACGCTCTGAGGCTGAGGATCATTTGTTCATATAGATCTTTATAATGATTTTACTCTCAGCCTTCACTAATCCATGAATTAACAAGTCATTTCTTGACTCAGATATTCACATTAATACTGAATAAACTTATAACACTACCTAAACTATTCATGTATTTTCCAATAGTCATCTGCATCACTTTGATCCAATACTTCCTTTCTCGGCGAGATTACTGAGCTTGAAAAGATACATCTTTAACAACTCATATTCTCAACTCCTCACAATATTCACAGAACTAGCAAGTAGTCTTAGTCTGCACTAATTTTATAGCACGAACAAAACTTACAAACAATTTCCTCTTACTGGAATCTCATCTACACATACATGTTCATATAGAGTCCATTTTCTATATAATTAACAAACAATAGTTTATTAAATGCATTCCTTTCATGGTTACATACAAAGTAATTTGGGAGTGAGAAGGGTTAAAGGTATTATAAAGTTTTGGTATAGGGTCATGAATTTGGTCCTAATGAACATCTTGGAAGCATATGCAATTTTACAATATTTAATTATCTTTGTCGCGGTTGAAATCGAGTTTAAAGTGATGAAATTGTAAATAATAAGCTCTGTATGTTGTATAGCGCCCTCTCAAGACTGATATTACTTTAGCTTTAAAACAACGTTTCTTGACTATAATCGACCGATTTGCTATTCCCGTTTGGAAATTATATATCAGAACTGATGTTCATGGTCGCAGCTACCATGGAATGGCCTTAATTAGGCGCTATTTGAAATATTTGATGTTAATCAGGAGCACCGGTAAATCTTGATTATTCAATTTGCTCGAAAGCAGAAGCGTTTTAGGGGCTAACTCTTGTAGTACATCCACAGGGGCATCCAAATATATCAATAATGTAAAGAATCAATATCCATTCAATTTCAACATTTACCCAACTTTTCATTACCTTTAAACAATACAGAGAGAGGGGGAGAGAGAGAGAGAGAGAGAGAGGACTGGAGAGAGAGAGAGAGAGTAATTCCCAATAACATTTATCCTGAATTATCATTTCTAAGAAATAGTAGTAAAATGAGTTTCACATTGTGATTTTGCAAGTCTTCAATTACAACATTACATCAACCAACGCCACACTTGCTCAATACTAGACAATGTGACAATTAGTTTTTCAACAAGCGCATTCCCCCAAAGAACTTGCTTGCCTTCTAATTTTGTAATCAGGCCTCGACTCTACTCTACTCTAGTCTATTAAAACAAACTTTCATTACCCAAAACATATTAGTTCATTCCCAGCCAGAAAACCACTATCTAGCAAGGGTGAAAAGGGCAAACAGTTTCTACAGAGCTTTCTATATCATCCCTGAATCAAGGGGGTACCAGATCTAGAAGCCTAAAGCAAGACAGAGTATCTGTCTTAAAGGGAAGGTTGAGTTCTAGGAAGAGGTACAAAATAATTTGTGAGCGTTATCATTGTTATTATGCAAGGGTGGAAGAACATCAGATTAAACATGTTCCCTGAAAAGTATGGCTATTCAAATGCCTTCATATTCTAAATATGACATGAAACAGCGTAAAAATCCGGGGTAGGTTTTTTTATCGCCATGTGCTCGTGTAGTCCCATATACATCATTCTGTGTACAGTGCTTGTAACTTTGCTAAGATTTGGCCAAATTACTTATCATTTTGTTGATTCCAGAACCTTGCAATACACACGAATACTTATATACTAGATGATCTACCTTTTCTGATAGATTCCACACCGTTTCTTTTACAATGCAATCACATGACCAGAACTCAACTTTATCTTTAAATAATGCACGATCATATAAATCTCCCCTTGGTTCACTTTCCGGCCTTCATGCTTCCTTGATGCTAGTTATCTTTTCCATGCAAACGCATTATATTTCTAACGCCTACGCTACATAGCACCTGTGGGTGCCATATGCACTCTCTCCACACTGAGGGAGTTAATGTTGCTTGGCCCGGGAGTGGGGGTTATTAACCTTGATAAGATAATGTGTTCATACTGCCCGCACTGCCAAATCATAATAACACACTAGTATTGTACAAATGCACCATGTGTACAATACTAGTATGTCCACACTCACTCACCATACAATGATACTGGGGGATAAAGTTAATCTGGACTTGAACATGTAACAATCTGCTTTAATTAGAAAAATACATAGTTAATGGCAGATGTCCTTGGCTACATGACGGCAGGGCCGTCGCCAGGGGGGGGTGCGGAGGGTGCGAACGCACCCCCCTTCAGAACAAAAAAAAAAAAAAAAAAAAAAAAAAAAAAAAAAAAAAAAAAAAAAAAAAAAAACCCGGAGGGGGGGGGGGGGGGGGGGGGGGGTAGGGATACTTGAGGGCTCTTTTGTACTTTCTAGGCCGGCGGGCTATATAACTGCATGAAATTGAGTTAATACGTTGTTTTTTGTGTTTTTTGTGGGTTTTTTTCATAAAAAGCACCCCCCCCTAGAAAAAAGCTGGTGACGGCCCTGTGACGGAAATATAATACATCCTCTCCCCGGATATCTGTTTCATGATGAGGAAAGAAAGATCATGAGAGTTCAAAATAACAGGAAATAACACCCACCTCGTATTCGGCCTAGGCCTACTTTGTGAAAATATGGGGAAGTTCACAAGCACGACCTTGCAAACAAATGGGCGGCCATTAGGGGCAGAAATAACAACCATAAAAACAAACAAATATGCTTTCAGTCAAGCAAAGGTCAGAGCAAAATAGAAAAAGTACCCAGAAAAAAGGACGAATTAACAAACAGGGAATAAACTGAAACAAGTATAAGATTGCAGACACACGAACAGAGTGCGTTTTGGTTTATGGTAAGAAAAAAGACATCAATCACGTAAATGAAAAAGGATGTACTATAAGCAGACAAAACAGCATCGTACGGGTGACCCAGCCGACATTTGCTCCGCGACATTTGTTCCGACGTCAAATGTTCAATCGGCAGTTGCTCCTTCCAACAGTTGCTCCGTCGGCATTTGCTCCGCCGACAGTTGCTCCGCCGACAATTGCTCCGCCGACGATTGCTCCGCCGATAATTGCTCCACTGATATTCGCTTCTACAACACTTGCTCAGCCAGTATTTGCGAATATCGGTGGAGCTATTGTCGGCGGAGCAATTGTCGGCGGAGCAACTATCGGAGGAGCATTTGACATCAGAGCGAATGTCGTGGATCAAATGTCACGGAGCAATTGTCGTGTTTTGCGGAATAACTGTCGGCGGAGTAATCGTCGGCGGAGCATGTGTCACGGATTTTATTGTACGAACTGACCCTCAAAGGAAAACAGAGGGCGTTTTGGTTTCAGTAAGCAAGTAGACATCAATCACGAAAATAAAAAGTGATGAACTCAAACCAAAAAACAGCATCGTACGAACTGACCCTGAAAGGAAAACAGAGGGCGTTTTGGTTTACCTTCTTCTAAGTTCCCATTTTACATGTTTGATTTTTTGTTTCTGGACAACGATTTTTCTTACTTTAAATCTCCTTTGGCTCACATATAACCAAGTCAAATTGCATAATGATGATATCTCATTATCCGTGGAACCCTGATCCAACAAAATAAAAGCAAAGAGGAAGAAATATGTACTTTTATGGATATGCATTTATTTTTTACATTTCACAATGACAATTTAAACCAATATACTTGGCAATATCAATAATTTGTTAATTACTACTCGAGTACGATTTCTCGTACTTGAATACTCGGACGCCATTTTATATTTAAAACAAATATTTTTGCCATTTCACCTGGCACTGTCCTGGCCGACGCTCTCCCGTGCCCGAAGAACACCGGCATGGTACCGTGGGAAAAATGTTTCCCAGCTCAATCACACACGGGGTGTCACTGTCAACTCACGACTCAGAAACTGGGACCAATTTTCCGGATTTCTGTTTGGACTCAGAGGAAAATTTGTCTGTCATCTTTAGTTTTAAAAACAACATTGTTACTATTATTTGTAAAAAGTTCAAAATCACAAATCGGCGCCTGCAGAAAGGGATAGAAAGATGAGGGAAGGGCAGATGGAGGAAGACAGAAACAAGTTGGCAGACAAGGAGAGAAATATATTTGAGGGAGAGAAAGAGAGAGAGAGAGAGAAGGAGAGGGGAGTCCTGTGGAAAGGTATAATTGAAACTAGTTATTCATAATTGACACTACTTTAACCATTGTCTGGTCAGAACTCGGAACCTCAATAAAATTAACAATTTCGTTAATATTTTAGTGATGTTCAACTTTATCATTCATGCATGTACTTTTCAGTCTCTTTTTATTCTCCCCGTTTTTTTTTCTCTCTCTATTTCGCTTTCTTCTCTATCCTTTTATTTTCTTCTGATCGAAGATGATACTCATATGGACCCAATTAAATGTTTTCCTTAGGTGTGTTTGGGTGTGGGTGTGTATGGGTATGGTTGTCTATGGGTATGGGTGTGTATGGGTAATTGTGTGGGTGGTTATTGGTGTTGGTGGCTCTTGGTATGGTTGTCTATGGGTGTGGGTGTGGGTGTGGATGGGTGTGGGTGTGTAAGGTTGTGGATGTCTTTAGGTGTGGGTGTGAGTATGTACGGGTGTGTTTGTCTATGGGTGTGGTTGTGGGTGTGTATGGGTGTGTTGTGTCAGGGTGTTGGTGGCTCTTGGTATGGTTGTCTATGGACGTGGGTGTGGATGGGTGTGGGTGTGTAAGGTTGTGGATGTCTTTAGGTGCGGGTGTGAGTATCTACATGTGTGTTTGTCTATGGGTGTGGGTATGGGTGTGGTGTGTATGGGTGTGTTGTGTCAGGGTGTGGGTGGTTATTAGTGTTGGTTGGTATGGGTGTAGTTGTATATGGGTGTGGATATGTGCGTTAGGGTGAGGTTGTCTTTGGATGAGGGTGTTAGGTTGTGAGTGAGTAATGATTAGGGTGGTTATTGCTGTTGGTTGGTATAGGTGTGGTTGTCTGTGGTGTAAGTGTGTATAGGAGTGTGTGCGTGTGTGAGTTTGTATGGGTGTGTTTGTCTATATATATGGATGTGTGTGGGTTTGGGTGAGTAATGATGTGGGTGATTATTTGTGTTGGTGTGGTTCCCTATGGGTGTGGATGTGGGTGAGTAAGGTTGTGTTTGTCTTTGGGTAAGGATGTGTGTGTATGGGTGTGTCAGGGTGTGGGTGGTTTTTGGTGTTGGTTGGTGTGGGTGTGGTTATTGGTGTTGGTTGGTGTGGGTGTGGTTATTTGTGTTGGTTGGTGTAGTTGTCTATTGGTGTGGGATAAGTGTGGATGGGTGTGGGTGTCTTTGGGTGAGGGTGTGAGTGTGTATGGTTGTTGGTGAGTAAAGATGAGGGTGGTTATTGGTGTTGGTTGGTATAAGGGTTGGTAAGGGTGCGGTTGTCTTTGAGTGTGTGTGTGTGTGTGTGTGTGTGCGTGTGGTTGTATATGTGTGTGAGTATGGGTGTGGGTGTGTATTGGGTGTGGCTGTGTCACGGTGTGGATGTCTCTGGGTGTGTATGGTAATGGGAGTAAATGGGTGGATAAAAGGCCTATTAGAGATGAAGCAAACTCTACTAAACTTCATCATCAAAAGAGGGCGTCCGTCCATTTAGGCCTGCAGTGTCATCTAATATTCAGAGTCAACACTTGTGACCCACACATATGTTCAAACTCCTTCTAAGTTCCTATTTTACATTTTTAATTTTTTGCTTTGTTTCTGGACAACAATTTTTCTTATTTCAAATCTCCTTTGGCTAACATAAAACCGAGTCAAAGGAAAGAGGGGTGGGTGGGGAGGGAGGGGGAGGGGAGGGAAATTGAATAATGGTGATATCTGCATATCTTTGCAACCCTGAATTCAATAAAATAAGTGCAAAGAGTAAGAAATATGTACTTTCATTGATATGCATTTATTCTTTAGTTTTCACAATGACATGTTAAACCAATGTACTCGTCATCATAACGCAATGCCATTTTGGTCTAGAGCAATTATACATAATGAAGAAACTTAGACCTTACATAAATGAACAAATAAGTATCCATTCATATATCCATTTTGAGTCTAAGAGATGTATACAAAAATTATCTTCAAAGAATTTATATTTACAATTGTCGCCACGAATCCATTAATATTGATCTCCCACAAATTCCTTACCATGCCTAGATCATAAATGGCTAGTATTCAGAAATATGTACTATAAACTTTAAGTCTGGTTTTCGCACCATCTAAATGGGGACAGTTGGTTAACTGATATATAGAGTGCCATAATTATATATGATATTTAATTCCTAAAAAGTTTTCAAAGTAAAGTTTGAACATTGATATCAATTTCTTTACTGCATTCATACTTGATTTCATTGAAAAACCTGTACAATTCCCTTTACATCGATGTCTCATCTCGAATGATGAAGTAACCATGAAATGCGGGTCTAAGTCAAGGTGGAATGCTGCAAAATGCTTTTTTTATCATGAAATTCTTCATTTGTTTGAAGGATGGACTGTGTTTTCGCTTATGTTGTTGGCAATAGCTAGCTCAGATTGCAGTTTTTTTTTGTTTAGGAGTTTACGTAATCAAAACAAGATTATTTCATAAGCTACATTTTTTTCCCATTTCAAATACATGTATACTCAAAATGTCTTACAGAAATTATTCTAAGATAATTTTTCCATATCTTAATGCATTCAACTGCTTTCAACAATGGCTATATTTTGATCTTTTCTTCTTTTTGGGGGTAAATAATTTGTTAGTAAAATTCAGAAATTTGCATGGAGTAATGAGGTTATTTATTGGCATTTCACAAACCAGATATTAACTTATATCAGGTTTAACTTTTGGGGACTCGTCCAATATCTGTAAAGCAAATCTCCATATTATAAGTAATACCCCTTTTCCTACATTTTCTGACAAACAATTGTACTTTGGTTTTCACCTGTTCACCTGTTACATGTATTTCAATAGTTAAAATCCAAATTGCATATCGCTAATTACATATATTAGTTGGTTGGATAAACATGACATGCCCTAACTAACAACAGGTAACGTCATTTGCATTCTGACTGTTGAAATAAAATTATTTGTAACAGGTTAATGAAATAATTAGTTATGAGGCACTTTAAAAAAGATGTAACTAATTTAAAGGGAACCAAAACCTTCATACTAAGTTACTTTTATTGTAAAGTTTAAGATATTTGAATAAAATCAGTGAAAATTTGAACAAAATCGGGCAAGGAATAAGGAAGTTAAAGCTTTCTAAAATGACTAGTCACTAGAGGGCGATATTCAATTTGATGCGTCATTTGTGGACAACTCTCCATGCCTTTTGTACTTCAAATTTCATGTTTTTCCTTCTTTCTTGTGATTGAGATAATCTACTCCCCTGAAAGCAAGGTATAGAATGCAAAATGATATTCTACTTCACATGTTATGAAGTTGGATCAAGAACACAAATAAATACAAAGAAAGGGAAAGAATTGTGAAATTTGAAGTACAAAAGGCATGGAGAGTCGTCCACAAATGATGCATCAAATTGAATATCGCCCTCTAGTGACTAGTCATTTCAAAAAGCTTTAACTTCCTTATTCCTTGCCCGATTTTGTTCAAATTTCATTGATTTTATTCAAATATCTTAAACTTTACAATAAAAGTAACTTTGTATGAAGGTTTTGGTTCCCTTTAATTTGATTATATAACAAAATCAACATATTTCTGGCAAGTTTTTAAAGTTTTAAAGTTTTAACAACACTCTAATTGTCCAAAATACTCATGTACGGAATGAAAGAATTGATTAATGTTGGTCTTTAAAATGTTTAATAGCCAGGCAATGTAACCAGTCGTCATGGCCATAAGTCACAATGACCAAATAAATACACAAATAGAATTTTGATAAAGGTTTAGCAATACTGAAGAATATTTATAAATATTGGCATATTAAAGTAATTACTTTCATACCTACAACACAATGTATACAAATATACTACTGTATTGTATATCCTAAAAGCATACCTTTGCCACTGTTTGGTAAGGGTTCTCAATAAAATTTAAAGACTCAAAGTCTCTAAAATTCTTACCCCAGAAATTGAATATGATAAGCAGAATTTACAAGATCTTTTAAACATCACCGCTAGTAAGTATCTTATTTAAAGAGTCTAATTGTCCTGCTCTCTACAACTCTCGAGGGAGAAAATGAAAATATACACATGCGCACTTGGTTTTCCTACTTTAATGAAACCCAAGCATAAGTATTATTATTTTATATAAAAGGATATGACGTTATTATTGAACCCTTGTTATATAACAAAGAAACAGGCAGCTCAGATAATCTTATTGTAAACAAGAGTCTGTAATAGGAAATTTCTTCATAAGAAAGTTCCAGGATTATCTGTAAATGGGTGTAGACCAATTCTCATATATTTCCTATGTGTTTTTGGTTGTTTGTTTTGTTGGTTTTATAAACACTGTGGGGGTAGAAATATGCACCCATTACATAATTAAATTTTCAATCTCTCTACTTCTGAAAGCAGTCAAAAAAGGTTCTTACATTGTTCAATTCACCAACAAACTCATCAAACAAAAAAGTATTATAAATTCAACCAAAAGTCTCTATAAATTATAATGATCCCACTAACATCCACCTATTGCATCATTTTAACACACACAACTTTATTTACCAGGGCCGGGATTCAGTTCCTTACTTTGTTTTAGATGAAATTTATATACGTTTTTTTCTAAGCTAACTAAAATGTCTTACCTTGTATTCAGATCACATCTATGCAAATTGCTTTCGCAATCAAAGTACGGCAACATACTTACTGAAGAGCATTGTGACATCAGTTATTCTCACGGTAAATCAAAAGCAATGCACAATGTACGCGTCGCCTTAAATGTGCGCTAATATAATTGTGCGCAAGTGATGTCTTGGTGTAGAAAACCATATGCCTGTCAATCAAGGCCTCCAAATAATTAGCTTAAGTCTGGTAGGGAGCTGTCTGAAATGTAGGTTAACATATACTTAGCAAAAAGCTTGAACTGAATACCAAACTTGGCTAAGTTTTGTATCTAAGCCAATAACTATAGAAAATACTCATACTTCTAACTTAAGTATTGAATTGAATACCGTTTTTTCATTTTTTCATTTTTTCATTATTTTTTTTTTGGGGGGGGGGGGATTTAAGAAAAAGTTGAGTTCTGGTCATGCGATTGCATTGTGAAAGAAACTACAAAGTAGCTATCCGAAAAGGTTAATCATGTAGTACGTAAGTACTGGTGTATACTATGAGGTTTTGAAATAATCATACTAAAAAGAAATTGGCCCAGTCTTGCTACAATTCACATAATAATAATAATAATAAAAACGTTACTTATAAAGCGCTTACCATCGAAGTCTGTAAGCGCTATGTACATGCACTGTCCACAGAAATTTGTTTTGGTACTTCAGAAACATGTGGCATGAACGGCGGTCCACAACCTCGATACTAAATTTAGGCCCTTCTGGCTCTGGAATTTTTAAATCAAAATATCTGTAATATTGTTCACCATGTTCTCGCAAAAACGTAGTAACAATTAGAAGGAGTTTTTTTGTTTTAAGAAGTACAATTGATCTGCAACCATTTGGCTTAATCATAGACTTACATGTCCATACTCAAGTAATAGTAATAACATATAAAGGCACATACATGTATGCAAAAGAAATGTTTCAATACAACCGTTTGGCATACAGGGTATAAATGTAAGCAGAAATACACCAAATGACGACAACATATGCATTTTTAAGCACAACTGAACAGAACAGATTGCTAACAAATAGGAATTTCCGAAATACAAAAGAGCAATACGCGCCACCCGCACATTAAAATATTGCTTCTATGTTCGAGACAAATGTTCATTTTATCGATATATATTCCAATAACAGGATACAATATGTGTTCATTGCTAGAAATACATTAACTCATTGTTAAAGTATATAACCTAATGCTCTTTTAGCTTTGATAGAAGCTGGGTTGATAAATCATTCAATTCTTTTGGAATTCATACATGACATTCCATGTAATTAAATGCTGCCGTGTTGGACAGGCCTTAGGCAAGTTTAACCCATACGATAATTTGTGAAATGTTAAGACAACATAGTAATACACCACATAATAAGTATTTTCAGAACAATTTGTAGGGACTGAATGGAATATAAATTATGCATGACACATAAATACATGAGTGGTGAAGTGAATTCCTTTGTAGCACTAATGACAAATCAATTCTGTTACCGAGTAAATTCTTCCTCTTCTTGCTTTTCACAGATGAAATTAAATAATTTATATCAGCTTCGACCATCTTCCATACTACTGCTAAATGCAATATATATCTTCCCCTTACCAATATTTTTATGGACACGAAGGACGCTTTACATTTTTGCAAGTTCTTCTTTTCTGCGATAATTAAAACAAGCTACATAAGATGCATGTTTTTTAATGTTTTGCCACCTGATTCCTGACCCTACACCAATTCTCAAATCCCACAAATAAAAACCCCTGACAAAGAGAAAGTGCATAATATAAGAATTCCAATCCTGAAATCCTCGTCCATTGAGGATTGGAGCATGGAGGCTATACGATGGTGCCGGGCTGCGAATTTTTTTTCCGTACTCGAGAGGGCAAATACCCCATGTGCGCATGCGCGTGGACTTGTGATTTCTCTGCTACTTCCCATACGAAATGTACATGTATTCGCATGTGTGCACGATTCGCGTTCTACGAGTAAACGATGGCATAGTAGTCTTCAAACACAGACTCTGATTTGCCAGTTTGACAAAACAATTACGCATATATCGTGCGTAGCAATAGTACTAGTATTCAAGTCTGAGTAGTTGTATGCTTCAGACATTTTAGTGCTTACAGAAATGCATCCCAAATTGAATAGCATGGTATAGTAGTCTGCAAGCACAGACGCTAATCGGACAGTTTGACAACATAGTGTCTTGAGTAGTGCTTTATATTCAAATATGTGTAGTTTTATGATTCAGACCCTACTGGTGCGTGTATTGGAAAGGCATCTCAACTTGCAGAGTGGCATAGTAGTCTGCAAGCACAGACGCTAATCTGACAGTTTGACAAAATAGTGTTATTCAAGTCTGAGTAGTTTTATGATTCAGACCCTACTGGTGCGTGTATTGGAAATGCACCTCAACTTATAGAGTGGCATAGTAGTATGCAAGCACAGACTCTCCTTTGACAGTTTGACAGAATAATATAGTGTATTGAGTAGTGCTTTTATTCAAGTTTTCGTAGTTTTCTGTGTTGTGCCACTGCTCTCTCACACACTCTCTCTCTCTCTATCTCTATCTCTCTCTCTTTCTCTCTCTCTAGCTCTCCCTCCAGTATGCTCGCACTATCTGTATTACTTTTATTTATAATCATGGTCTGCTGAGAGCCAGAAGGATGTTAACTCTTAACACAACGAATGCCCTTCTGGCTCTGAACAAACGATAGTAGGCCTATATATGATAAACCCACACACCATAAGGTCATTTATTGGCCTTCTCAAAACCGTCATTCTGTAATAATATTTCTAACTTTGGTCTAATAACTCTTTTGTCAGTGCAATCAATGGTCGAATGAATAATAAAATTGTGATTTGTATCTAGTTTCCGTCCTTTGTATTGATTTATTATGTTAAAATTGATAACAACATTTAGTATAAGTTACAAGTATCTCTTTTATTAAAGCACAAGCACACACACACACCCATACACGCCACACCACTTAATTTTAAATGTAGGCCTGAATTAAAAAGTTATTAATTAGCATACAATCGTACATGAGCTCTACCATCAAATGAGTGTTTTTGACAATGATCAAACATGAATCAACAGTGCAGTAAAATATAAACATACCCAATAAACAGAACCCTAAAAAGTAACCTCTTTTGGGAGTGTATTTTAAGTGATTTTCAAGTACGGTGCCTTTTGAACTAGATTCAAACGTTATCGACACGTCCCTTCATTTAAACAAAAAAGGTACTCCTGTTCACGTTTTCATCTAACCTAAAAACCACCAATTTCTCACGCGACTGGAGTAACGTGATCCAACTTACCTCTGTAAATAGAGTGTTTATGACCAAATAACCACTTGACCAAGCAACGAGTTTTTTGTCCGTTAACCGATGGTGGTGATTTTAGTCTTTTAAGCACCTTTATCGATCGGTTTCACAGGTTATCCAAGGTTATGGTAATAATCACGTTACTTACACCGGCTAATCGTCTTATTGTTCTGTCCGTGAATATCTGGTTATATTAAATGAGTAATTCTGAGGTGTCTTACACACCTCTTTAAATGGTTTCAAAGTTACCATAACTTTCTTGGTTATGATCACGTGGCTCAAGCTGATTACTAATCTAAGCTGTGAATCCGTGATATTTAGGTGTGAAAAATTAGTAATTATTAGGTGTCTTAAAACACCTCTTTAAATGGTCGTCAAGGTTGCCATAAGTTCCGCGGTTATGATCACGTGGCTCAAGCTGATTAATAATCTAAGCCGTGAATCCGTGATATTTAGGTGTGAAAAATTAGTAATTATTAGGTGTCTTAAAACACCTTTTTAAATGGTTTCAAAGATACCATAACTTTCTTGGTGATGATCACGTGGCTAAAACTGAGTACTAATCTAAGCTGTGAATCCGTGATAGTTAGGTGTGAAAAATTAGTAATTATTAGGTGTCTTAAAACACCTTTTTAAATGGTAATCAAAGTTGCCATACGTTCTGCGGTGATGATCTCGGGGCTCAAACGGATTATTAATCTAAGCTGGGCATCCGTGATTTTTAGGTGTGAAAAATTAGTAATTATTAGGTGTCTTAAAACACCTATTTAAATGGTAGTCAAAGTTGCCAGCAGTTCCGCGGTGATGATCACGTGACTCAAACGGATTATTAATATAAGCTGGGCATTCCGTGATTTCCATGTGTGAAAAATGAGTTATTCTTGGGTGTCTTGATGGTTTCACAGTTACCATTTAAGTTCCGTGGTGATAATCCCGTGACTGTTGGCATATTTCTATTTTCACCAGTTGATAACTGACTGTTGGCATACTTTCATTGCACCAGTTGATAACTGGTCTGTGTGCATATTTCCGGTTGCACCAGTTGTTTAATGACTGTTGGCATATTTCCAGTTGAACCAGCTGACACCAATTAATTTGCATATTGAATATGGGGTGCGTGCAGATCTATGTTTTTTAACAATTTATCTGAATTTACAGCATATTTCTTAATTACTAATGATTTAGTTATATGCAATTCATTTCGAAAATACTACAAATATAAATTACCAGTTATTAGGACATTTCGCTACTTCGTATAAATTACATTTCATTAAACATGAATAAGGGCAACATTAACTATGAACTAAAATACTTTCAACAAAATACAAGTATATGAAAAAATTTCGATTAATTAAATTATGTAAGTCTACTTATTACCAATGCCTTTACATTGGAAATACAGACGTACCAGTATTGAAGTGTTGTTGCCGTTCAACTGGTTGTAAGTTTTACCAAATGGTTTTAATGGCTCAGCTAGACCAGTTGAATTCTAACTGGCCTGGATCAACTGGATCATTTAGCCCATTTCAATTTCCAGGTTTACCAGTTGGCATTAACTGGTTCATCAACTGGACCAGTTGCAACTAGCTTTCTCTTCTGGGATGTTTGCACCCCCCCCCCCCCACCCCCTCTAATCCCAAACTGCTTCCGGCATCCAAAACACGATGTTCAGAAACGGGATGAGAACGTCATTATTATGGTTCATTTATTGTGTGACATTTGCGTAAGTCTTGGGTTGAACGCGGGTTACAGTAACATATTTCCTCTTCGACGTAAATTTCACGTGAATGAAGAACATGATTCATCTCATTTCAGCCTCGTAATATTCACGTGAATTTCACGCAGATATTTAAACTAAAACTATCACTAACGCTTCAAGTGTTTCTGTGACGCGATAATTTCGTTTATGAAGATGTAATTTTATAACCAAACAAACACGGGAGTATTAGGTTTACAAACCAGGATCTCCAAGGTAGGGATAATCACGTTATTATAATGGTGATATTGCAGTGACAATTGCGTGATTTAGTGTACGTGTGTTTTAAGTGACCTAGTGCAATAAACGTATTAACACATTTACGTAAATGTCCGGTGTTTGAAGAACGTAACTCTCCTCAAGTCAATACCTTGATATTGACGTGATTTTCACGTGATTTTGTTTATTGGGTAGGCAAGTTTTTTAATTCTTTTAAATTACCTGGTAAAACATATTCTTAAAAATGACTTAAATGGTCTTTAGGATTGCAGGACACAAGAACACCCTGAAGAAGAAAAAATTTCATAGTAGTGCTTATTTGGGGAAAAATACCCCTCGCCGCCGCCCCCCCCCCCCCAAAAAAAAAATGTCCATGCCCTAAATGTTCACACTGTCAGTCTTCAGTTTCTCTGATGTCCCTGCCCTGTCAACTCTTTAAATATATAGAGTGTCATCACAAATTAATGTGGTAGAGACCTTGACCATATGTACAAATAACTGTGGTACTGAACTTGACCACATTAATTATAGTGCTTCTAAAAATACCTATGAAACAAAGTGATTGAGAATTGTTGAGGTGATCAAGATGATTGAATCATTTATTTCATCATGTGTGTTTGTTCTATCACGATTTTATTATTAATTTGACCATGGATTATACTGACAAAGGAGTTATTAGACCAAAGTTAGAAATATTATTACAGAATGACGGTTTTGAGAAGGCCAATAAATGACCTCATGGTGTGTGGGTTTGTTCAGAGCCAGAAGGGCATTCGTTGTGTTAAGAGTTAACATCCTTCTGGCTCTCAGCAGACCATGATTATAAATAAAAGTAATACAGAGAGTGCGAGCATACTGGAGGGAGGGCTAGAGAGAGAGAGAGAGAGAAAGAGAGAGAGAGAGAGAGAGAGAGAGAAAAAGAGTGTGAGAGAGCAGTGGCACAATACATAGGCCTACCATGGGGTCTGGAATCATTAAACTACACAAACTTGCATAAAATCACTACTCATCAATACACAATATATTATTATGTCCTTGCAGACTACTATACTACACTCTACACATTGAGATGCATTTCTAACGCACGCACCAGTAGGGTCTGAATCATACATCTACACAGACTTGAATAAAGTACTTCTCAGCACACTACTAGTATGTTGTCAAACTGTCAGATTAGCGTCTGTGCTTGCAGACTACTATACCATTCTATACAAGTTGGCGACTTGAATAAAGTACTTCTCAGCACACTACTAGTATGTTGTCAAACTGTCAGATTAGCGTCTGTGCTTGCAGACTACTATACCATTCTATACAAGTTGCAATGTATTTCCATATGCACTACTGGGTCTCAATCATACAACTACACAGACTTGAATAAGCACATCGCGACACATACGCATATTGATTTGTCAAACTGTCAAATCAGAGTCTGCGTTTGAAGACTACTATGCCTTCGCGTACTCGTAGTGTGTACATGTACATTTTGTATGGGAAGTAGCAGAGAAATCATAAGTCCACGCGCATGCGCACATGGGATTTTTGCTCTCTCGAGTACGGAAAAAAAATTCGCTGCCGGGCTACGACGCGATGGTGGCTTGTGCTTGGATGTCACTCAAACATTTCACAAAGACTTCATGTCGCTAACGTTTCTTAGTTGACCGTATCATTATTAGGAACTTTTAGATTCGCACGAAGACAATGAGGATTGCTACGATCTACGTCCTTTTAATGCACTGCTTGAATAGACGTCACACGTATCAGTCCACGCAAATCTAAAAGTCCCTATTGTCATCACGTACGATGGTGCCGGGCCACGACATAATGGTGGCTTGCACTCTGATGTCACTGAAAATTCATGAATGTTAATTTCACAATTGTTTCTGGTTGTACTGCATCGGTATCGTCATCAAGTACATCGGTGCCACTTCCAAGAGGATCCCAGGCCATCAAAGGACTGTGAGTTGCACCTGGATGTCATTCACAAGTCACAAAGGTTTCAAATATTTTTCAGAGAGGTCGTCATCACGAATGTTTCACAAAAGCTTCAATCCTCGTCATGCGAGGATTGGAGAGCAACAGTTATACAATGGTACCGGGCCACGAAACGATAGTAAATTGCGCCCTCTGTGGTATGTTCGTGAGTAAGGTGACGGCTTCTTTATGTGAGATATCAACCAACGAGACGGAGTTGACGGACTCGATGATGTCACCGCATCTAACAAAAAATACATTATAAAAGACAGATTTATGTTAATCGTTATCATTCTTTTCAAGACAGCTTCCCCGAGAAAAGAGAGATTGGTAAACATTTGGTAAACATTGATGACAGGCAACAAATATCAAGTAAAGTATATCGAACTGAATGGTTGAAGAAAATATATTAATTTTTTTGTATGAGAATATCAACAGGGGGAGGAAGACGGCTGGATGACTTAATTGGGGCCGCCATATCTGGCAGAAAAACTCAGCTCTCAATGAACATGAGAAAAAGAGGATCATGGGGGACCAACGGGCACCGCTTAGGCATTGTTTTCTATATAGAGGGAGCAAGTAGCTACAAGTAGTACAGTGGGGCTTTAATACATGACATGACTCACTTCAATAATCCACTTTTGGCCGCTATACTATCACTGACGACCGTCTTAACGTAGATAGGTTGAGCACCGTGTGTGGAGTCGTTACCGCCTACTATGCTGAAACCCAGGCTAGCGTTGGGGACCTTCTCTAGGGTGATCTGGTGGGATTGCCGGTGTGGTAGGCGATTTGTTCCGGGTTCCGCGGAACAAATCGGCGCGCCGATTTGTTCCGCGGAACGAATCTACTGGATCGACTCGTTCGCAGATACGTTCGAAAGCCGCCGTTCTTATCCGACATTGGCCGAACGTTTCTGCTTATATAATCGCGTATATTTTTATTACTTGTGTCAAATAAACATGGTAAAAATAAATTTTAGCTTTATCTTGATACTTATGTATTTATTGTTGGAATGAAAACCAATATTTTTTTTTTTGAAATATTACTTAATAATAAGGTTTATAACCTCGTACGGAATTACCCGCGCGCGGTACGAAAAATAAATAAATAAATAACCTACTGACTAGTATATGCGCATAGAGTACATGTATATCATATGCATGCACGCACGTGCATACTCGGCACGATATATTGCGACACAGCAGTGGCGGATCTAGGGGGGGGGGGGGTTGGGGGGGTTGCAACCCCCCCAAAAAAAAATCTGGGGACCATTTTTTTAAATCTTATCGCAAGAAAACGCCATTTTCACACACAGATTTTCAAAAATTTTCCCTACTGTGGGAGGGGGGACACCCCCCTCCCACACCCTCCCCCCTCGCTCGCTCCGCTCGCTTGGACTCGGTCGCTACGCTCCCTCGCATACCACCCCAACCCCCCCCTTTATAAAAAGCTGGATCCGCCCCTGCACAGCATGCTGATCTGGGCGCGAACTCGATAACGTCAACGTGAATTTCGACAGCATCGACCTTCAGCATTCATCGTCATCGTAGTCGTAGGTCAACCTCGTAGTCGTACGTATGAGCGATAGTCATAAAAAATGGCAGATGAGCAATTTGTTGATGATTGCAGGAACATCGAAAGGTTTCTTGCGAATAGGAGTTATCCGGAAGGGATGAGTGACAACAAGAAGAGGGGGCTGCGTTACATGCATGCAGGCTCATGGTTTCTTTTTTATGGATGATCAGTTAATCACAAGTATTTCCTTACACCACACTGACTGGCTTCACAGTTTCTACATCGAAAGCACATGAGAATAAAGATAACCACTCCATGCAGGCCAGTTACATGGGCAATGAGAAAATTATCTGAAATTTCAGAGAATGAGGCCTTTCTGAGACTGAAGTATTCTAATTTTTTTAAAAAAGGGAAAGAAAAAAAAGTGTAACTTACAGATGGGACACCCATCACAGATTCAAAGGACATGCTTACAAGGGAAATGCATAAAAGGTACAAGGGCCACTTTGTCAAAGTATAAGGTGCACGTAGCAACTGTGACAATTGATATTAAAATGGCACTTGGAATAAGTAAGGAAAGGGTGCGCACTACAGCGGCGGATCCAGGATTCGAAAATAGGGGCCGGGCGCAGCCCGAAAATTTGAAAAACGGGGGGGGGGGGCAGGCGATAGTTTTCTGATATTAGGCCTACATGTACGTGAAAATGTACGTGAAATTAGTGGTTTCCAAACAAGGGGGCGCAACAGATCTGCCACTGTATGTAGCGGAATGGGGGGGGGGGGGGTATAGACACACTATGCTATGGCTCTGTTTAACACTAACTTTTGTCGGCTAGTACCAAGGGTTGAAAATTCAACAAAATATGTCGGGTTTTTCTTTCTTTTTTGTTGTTTTTATTCTGCCGGACACGTCTTTTACTTGAGGAATTTTCTTTCTCTTCTTTTCTTCTTTTTTTTTTTTATTGGTCCTTCTTAATTATCAGCTCGACCACTCATTTCTTTTTGTGTTGACCCCGGCCCCCCCCCCCCCCCACCCCACCCCGCATCTCTTTCATTTAAACTACATGTACATCATGCATGCAGCCCACATGCATAATTAGATTCTGTGATGAAGCCCGGTAATAGGTGGTTGACGTAACACGATATCATATAAAGCAGCATTCAAACCAAATTAGAAGGCCTGATTAGAAAACACCCCGACATCTGCTTTTACAGGCAAACTAAGCCTATGGCAACAACTGCCCTTTTTGCTAGACCACCCAGTCCCCGTCGCTTCGCGACGGCGCTGTCTATAGTTACTGTTTGTGGTCAATCATTGGCCGCAATTATCAACATATTTGAACAACGGGAATCTGCATTTCTATACAAAGTTCTCAAATTGGCAATCGTTGGTGTAGCTAATTTGGAGAAGTTTGATTGGTTGCAAAGGCCGACCAGAATAGTTCATTTTGCTTTAGGGGTGTACCATGGCGTGTATTCAATAATACGTGAGCACGCACGCTCTCCGATGAGATTCGGAACGGATCGGCGGCTAAATATCCCGCCGATTGGTTCCACGGAATGAATCGCCTGGCCGGAACCGATCGCCTGTGACTAGCGGAACGAATCTACGAATCCGGAACAAATCGGCGGGTACATATCCAGGCGATCGGTTCCGGAGGAACCGATCGCCTGCACGGAACAAATCGCCTATGACACCGGCAGCACCTGGAACAGCAACAACAAGAGATGTACTTTGAGTTTACATAGCATTACGGCTGTTTATTGATTGGGATTCCCTCCCTTCCAGCTGTCTATTTAAAATAAAAATCATGTTTATACACATGTGTGTATTTTGCTATGAATATAAAGACCACACAGCGAATATCCTGGCAATTGAGCATTGAACCCCATTATTTCTCATTTCTCATCCCCAAAATATCCTGAGTATGAACTAAAAATCAATTTTACTTGGGACAGTGTACCCCCTCTTTAAAGTCAAGCATTCCAAACTATTTACATCACATGTATACCCACTGGACTATTACACTTACTTACTGGGAGAAGTGACAGCCATGTTAGCCTGGAGGGAATGAACCCACATGTTTCTTTAGAAGGGTAAGTGCCCCCCCCCCCCCCCCCACCTCCCCAATCAAAGTCAAGAATTCTAAAATAATATACACTACAACTGAATCCACTGGGCTATTCCATTAACTTACTCGGGTAGGGACAGCCATGTTAGCCAGGAGGGAATGTATCCATGTGTTTCATTATCTGGGTCAGTGTCCCCCTCTATGACCCTTAAGGTCAACGACCTTGCGTTGGCAGACTCCTTGAGCACCTTCACTGCTTCTGTGTGAGGGAGATCTAGAAGGCTGGTACCATTCACACTGAGAAGGATGTCTCCTTTCTGTATGGGAGAATGAGTGTGAAAACCGTTAGTTTCAAAGCAATGTGAACACATGTCTTATGAATAAAAGGGGGAAGGAGAAGAAGGCTGGCACCATTCACACTAAGGAAGGTGTCTTCTTTCTGCACATGGTAGACAAATATGAAAGTCAAAATCTTTGAAGCTATGTGAATGCAAAATGTATAACAGCTTGCGATGTGCGTAAATCAAAAGTTGTTTTTGACATAATAAAACAAAAACCTCTCAACAAAATGTGTTAATCTTAGTATCAGTTTTGCCACTGAACTTGACCCCAAGGGAAGCTATCCTGTATAACTCAATACATGACATGTCAACTTTTGAAATTCTTTTCAACAAACATATGCAATACATACTCCATAACTTCTGTTTTACAAACACTTAACTGTTGACTGGGGCTCAATTAGAAAGAAAGACTGGTGTATGATCCTACCTTGAGTTGACCATGTCTTGCTACACACCCGGCTGCATGTATGCCTGTGATGAAGATGGGAACATCACCCTTCCTCTGTCCCTTTCCACCACTCACACTGATACCCATGCATTCCTTGTTTTTCTGTAAATGGAATAAGCCATGAAACACATTATTGGATTAGATGGATCTGGGGCCCCGTTTCACAAAGCCTTCTTTTAATGACAAATGACAAAAATCAGTGACAAATCTGCTGATAACCAATCAGAAGCAAGGATATCAGTAGCTTATAACAAAAACTGTCATTTGTCACTGATGACAAGTTTGGTGAAATGCCCCCCTGGGCCCAGTTTCATAAAACATGTTACAATCACCGTTATAAGCTACTGACATCACTGCATTTGATTGAGCCAGAGCATATAACACTGAGTTCCCATAGGACATATATTCATTCAGATGGTCATATCTCAGCCAATACTTAACATATTCAATTGGTTTTCGACATTTGGACATTATTTTTGATGTTCTTTTGGATTATAAAGAAAAAATTGAGAAATTCTAAAAATAGCTTTTTATGACGTCACAGCTTCGGTACTCTATGCATACATGTACATTGTTCGTTCGTGTCTCCTTAGATCGAGATGAATGTACAGTTCCTACATTAAATTAATATACGTTAAGTTCCTCCATCTCTCTCTCTCTCTCTCTCTGTTCTTCTCTTTCTCTATCTATCTACAGTACATCTATCTTTTACTATCCATTTAACTTTTCCGAATTATATCTCTCTGAAAACCAACATTCAATTTAACTGTAAGATTGGTGTAGGCATTTTGTGTTAATCCTTCTGATAATGATAAAAAAAAATAGAACAAAAAGGTGGCATAACAATCCAAAGCTACATAGTCTTTGATAATTAATCGTTTCTAATATAGAATGAGGAATATATCGTCGGTGGGGTGACAAAACCTCGTATCTCAAAAATCATGAATTTTCAGGAGAGCGAAAAAACTTTCCTGTCTCAACAAATTTAGTGCTGTGACACCGTCCTTTCTTTTTAAAACTGGAATATTTATACAATTTTTAATGTCATTGTTGAAATACAGTAAAATAATTGTTTTTATATTTGAAAGTGAGTTACGAGGTTTTTGCTTTTATCTACATTGAGATACGAGTTCTTACTTTCAACTCTGAATGAGTTACGAGGTTTTGGTTGAATAAGTTACGAGGATTTGAATACACTAACTTCGGTACTGTTAGGCCGTGTGAGAGTTACGAGGAAAAGGAATTACGTATCTTATTTTACGAGGTTTTGTCAGTGCAGCTTCAAAGGGGGTTAAAGTTACGAGGTTTAGTTTAAGGATGTTTGTGTGGATTTGTGAAAAACCGAGACAGGAGGCGTTCCATGGATTTATCAGGTGGTGTCGTAGGCCATTAGCTACAAAATTATGCAAAAAAATCAAAATCTCAAAAAATTGAGATACGAGGTTTCGTCACCCCACCGACGATATGTGCAGACTTAAGGGCTGAATGGAATCACTCTGGTATGTTTTGCCTTTTTATCATAAATTGCTAAGCAGGGTAATGAAGTGCACACATGCGTGATCATCATTTATTTATCCCACATAGCCCTGGGTCATTTAATTAGGCATAAATATTGTCGTCATAAAAAAAGGAGAATCTGTGATTGGTCGGGAAAGGATAACGCTGAATCGAATATCTTAATTTTCACCTGTATTTTTGTTTGTTAGTAAACAGTAAAAGAGCTCTGCTCATCATGCGGTTATTTAAAAAATAGTTTTGAGTCTGCTTACTACACTGTATACGAAAATCTGCTGACAAAATATTTGAACGAAGTTTAAACCAATGGTCATCTGGGCCCCACACCACACAGATAAATGAGCAATCGATAACAGTTTAGCATTGGGTTGTGTGCGAAACAGTACATAAGACAGCTTTGTGAAACAATGCCCTGGCTCTCCGTATACATGTAGATTAGCATTGGTTTATTGAAGTTTAGTCCACAACCAGACCGTCTACTACCCATCTTGTCAATTGCTAATTTAGTCTAATTTTGAGTCGATCTTATTCCCAGTTTTTCTAATGCCTATTTCGCTTACCATGCATGCATATGCATATAATCATTTGATGATTATTATTTTGTTATGATTAAATGATTAGTCGACCATATGGATAATAGACTTAATGATCTATAGTAAAGTCAAAATATGAAAAAATGGTTAACCTACAAACTAATTGCGACAGAAACGATTTCACTTGCATATAATCTGCAAAACCATACAAAACAACATACTAAAAGTTGACAAAAATTTAAGACCGGGGTCAGTGCCTAATTTGCAAGAATTAAAAAAATGGCCGCCATGTCAGACCCCGGTAGTTTGACCTATATCTCTAGATCTGACACATAGAAGTAAGAAGATGTAAAAAGCGCCTGAATGCCTGACAGGCACATGGTGGGGTGCAGATACAACCACGCTACTGGCACTATACAAATCGTTTTTCAGATCTATATTAGAGTGCGGATGTGAAATATATGACTCTGCAAAACCTACCAAAAGGAAATAATTAAATATGATTCAATTAGAAGCCCTAAGTATAATCTCTGTAAAAACGTGTTTCACTTCGTTAGCGGCATAACAAATATAATGTAAATATATGCCACTGGAAGTCAGACGGATTCTGATGGGCTGACAACAAAGAATCAAAATCGAATCGTCTGACAAAAACCATCCTACTAGAGAATGTATACTGGATTACTGGCAATATTGCCCCCTACGTTAGAAAAATGAAATTCCTCTCATCTGAGGACCATCAGACCAGACGGACTAATCGAAACATGCATTCTAGCTAAACATCCACAATGGCCTTCTTCTCACCCACTGTTTTCAGTGACCTGCTAGGAATGATGTCAAAGAAAGAAAGTTGTAACTACGATATGAGAATTAAGACAATTAAACTTATTAATGAAAAATGATCGGAACACCTACATATATACACAGATGGATCAAAGAGTAAGGAAGGAGGAACAAGTTCTGTTGTGCATATTTCAAAATATGAAGTGAAAATAGCGAAACGTATATCTTCAGTGTCAATATTCCACGCTGGACAGATGTCAATTATATTAGCTCTCCAGTGGGTTCAAGAAAACATACCTAGTAAAGCAGTGATATTTTCCGGCTCCCTTAGTGCTTTAAAGGACTCAATTAGTGAAAAAAAACCTTCTAGCATTGAGTCGGAAATCGTATACACACATAGAACAAAATGGTACAAGTGTATGAAAATAGTGGATAACATCCCACTGTGGCACTGTAAGGAATGAGAAGGCTGAGAGCTTAGCCAAATTTAGCAATACCACACGATATTGAAATTGTTCTTCCTTCCAGCTGTAAACAGATGTTCTCAAAAATCAAAAATATATCGATGAGGCAATGGCAAAACCAATAGGATAATTCCCTAAGAGATCAGTTTTTGTACTAAATTCAACCAAAAATTCGACCTACATTTGCATCCAACCTGCATAGTAGAAGACACGGAAGCATAATCCGCCTATTGAGAGTAGTTGCCTTTTGAACGGCACTCTTTTCAAACTAGGCAAACATCCAAATGGTCTTTGTTCAGAAAACGCACAACATTATATTATTGACTGTAAACACTTCGACAGAGAAAAAATAAAACTCCGACCACTACTACACCTGGAAAACGTATTCTCTCCAAGGAATCAACGAACTATATTGAGATATGTACGAAAAACAAAACAATACGATTTCCTTTAACCCCTCCCCCCCCCCCCCCCCCCCCCCACTCCTGGAACGGAGGGACCGCATTCATGTTCACAAAATCTCAGGTAAAGGGGTACTTTTCACGCAATAAAGTCTGGCTCGTACTACACAACAAATCGGTCAGTATTTCCTTTACATTGGACTTAGGGGGGTGCTTTCAAAGGGAGAGCGTACGTGCGTACTCGTACCCTGAATAGCACTGAGTGGGAGGGGGGCTGGCGTTTACCCCCCCCCCCCCCCCCCATCTTTCTCTCTCTCTCTCTCTCTCTCTCTCTCTCTCTCTCTCATTTTTCCTTCTTTTCTTTGTTGGTGGTACCATGAACGTACTATGTAACTGTTAACGTAATTGTAATGTAAGTCAATTGTCCATCCTTCTATATGTCCAGAGCATGCTTAATTATGTCATGTTGGTTTTGTATTGTTTTTACCAAAAAAAAAAAATTGTTTAAGAGTTTCTTTGCTCGTTCTTGACAGAACGACACAGGCCAAAACAAAGAAACTCAAGTGACGTCATTCTACAGCAGCACATTGCTTATCTGAGTGGCCTAGATCTGAAGGAATGATAAGCTCGCTCAATGTACGTAGCAGGGTTGGCCGGGATGATACATCCCCCAGCAGTGGACCAGCGAAGCACAGGCGCGCAGAGTTTCCAAGCTAGGAATTATATTAAGACTCGAATACCTAGACACGACTTAAGGACTAGGCGTAAATAGTCAAATCTAACCGAACGCCATAAATTCAACAACAACGTAGAAATATAAACGATGTTTCGTTACCGATGTGTTGGAGGTCAAAGAACATAATTATATCATTATTGGCAGGTTACAACTACTCGTTGATTCCATATTTGCATAAATTGGAATTTTTATTTTTTTTGTTAAATTCAAACTGGCTTTCATGTTGTATATTTAAAACACTGATATTATAGTTTTTGTGTTCTTATCTATGTTTAAGGGATCCATTAACTTTATTATGGCTATACTAGCAAGTTCTTACTATCTTCTGACTCTTAGTTTGCATAATTTCGCATACAATTAACCCTTTTCTCTCTCTCTCTCTCTCTCTCTCTCTCTCTCTCTCTCTCTCTTTTTTACCGCTCGGTTATCTCTTTCTCTATCTCTCCATTGTCCCGTTATTTTTTTTCCCCCTCTCTCTCCCTTTCTCCCTTTATCTCTATTGAAGCACTCATTTCTCTATGATAAATTATCTTTCTTTCCACTGTTCTGTCATCTCTCCCTTTCTCTTTTTAAATACCCTTTTCTCTTTAATAAATTATATTTCTCTCCACCATTCTCTGACCTCTGATCTCTCTTTTTCTCTCTCCCTCTCTTTCTCTCTCTTTCCCCCTGTTCTCTTCTCTCACCCCTCTCTTTCTCCATTTTACTGTTCTGTTCATCACCCCCTTCTCTATATTAGGTTGTCTTTCTCTCCACCATTCTGTCATATCTCTATATCTACTCCCTCTCGCTTCCTTTCTCCCCTCTGAAGCACCCTTTTTTCGATAATAAATGATCTTCATCTCCCGCGTCTTGAAATCTTGCACTTTCTCTCGCTCTCTCTTTCTCTCCTTTTCTCTTTTCTAAAGCACCTCTTTTTCTATAATAAATTATATTTCGCTCCACAATGCTGCAATCTGTCTCTTAATCTCCAAATGTCTCCATCACTTTTGTTATCTCCCGATATCTTTTTGTTTCTTACAATCTCTCTCCGACTTAAAAATAAAGAGTGGCGTGATCTGATCAAGAATACATAATTGAAGTGTTATGTCTTTTTGAAGTAGTAGAGTTAGATTAATAATGTATATATATATGTAAAGCGCTTTGAGATGGCCTTCTGTCCTAAAAAGCGCTATATAAGAACCAGCTAATCATGATCATTATTAACGTGTTTGTATCTGATTTGTGGAAAGGTGTGACGTATGTGGGTATGTGTGTGCATGTGAGTATGCGTATCATATATAGAGATAAAGGGATATGAATATATATATGCAATCATATGGAAATAAAACAAATTCAGAATCGCAATACAATAATAAAGTAACCATGCTCTACTGTATGGTGTTTAATCACAAAGCCCAAAATACATGCAATATCACTTTGCAGCAGTAGAAAATGTAAGTAACATATAACCAACAACAACAACAAAGTAGAATGTTTGACAACTCCATATAAACTCGAACAAGAAGCCGAAATCAACATCACTCTCATACAAATAGCGTTCCTGTCCTTACGTTGTTTTGCTAAAAATGTAAATGAACGAAAATGTAAGCTTTTTTTCAATAAAGATTCATGCCTTCATTCAATTTGGCACGAAGTAGAATAAAATATCTGTTTCATTTGGATTGTAACTCGACGGGATTTGGCTGAAAACCTATATTTACACACAATTTCAAAGCTAAAATTCTTCATTATGAAACCCCAGCACGGATTGTTGGCTGTCACCCGACTGTCTACTTCAAAACAATACATAACCTTACATGTTGTATTAACAGGACATCCACATATGACCCTAAATGAAACATTAACAGGACATCATAACAACTGGTATTCTACCCTTACCCTAACCTTAAACTTAAAAGCAATATAAATAATTAAACTGATCAATAATAAATAAAACTATTGTTTGTTTGTTGTTGTGTGCTTTTTTTTTTGGGGGGGGAGGCCTAAAGTTTCCTCTGCCTCTAAACGTACGTAGAGGACAATAATTATATTGTTCAGTCGACATCAGGACATGAATATGTCCTGCCAATGACCATGTCTACTTAATGACTCATTGTTTAACTACATACGCCCTTCTAATGACGATGTAAGGCACATCGTCATTAGAAGGACATATAATATGATATCAATCACTGCAATATTATTTGGTCCAACTCGTCCGAATACTTTATCAACTTAAAACCCCCCCCAAAAAAAATAATAATAATAATTGCCGCTGCTTCATTCAATACCCACACCTCGCCACCTTTTCATCATTTACGATTACTCAATATAATTATATGGCATAAATATACCTAACATTGTTTATAGTTCTAGGTGTTTACGTTCGTAACGTATTATACCCTAGTTAGTAGTCAACATAATACTCGTAATTCATCAAAGTATCATTTTCAAAGTCAGAAATTTGATTTCCGTCTCTTTCGAACAATCTCCCTCCTGCACTCCAAATCCGCAAACCACTGAAATTGTTTTGAACACCGTTATAAATCCCATCTGTTAAGGTTGTATTCATAAAGTGAAATGATATATATTGCAGGCTTGTTTCTTTGTTCTTTTCAATTTTCGATTTGTTTGTTATAATTATGTTGTATTGGTAATTTCGGGATTAACGTACTATAAGGCTATTAGCTCTTTTTTTGTAGATCTCTGATTCTCATTTTGTTCTGATGTCATTGTTATGTATTAATTTATATTAGTATTGCTCTGTTGTGTATACATGTTATGTATGTTTTGTTTTCATTGAGAATGAAATAAAGATTGAAATATATTGGTTTGATTACTTTGTTTAAACTTATATTGTGTGTACGGGGTTTCTTGGTATGATGAAGCTAATACAGCTAACAGCAATAATACGCCCTCTCCTGACAACTTAAGAACACAACCATTTATTCTTCTGTGGACTTACTGGCATAAAAGGACAAGCCTGCTGTGCGATTTCAGTTTCATGATTACCAAATATAATTTCAATGATTTTTGTTTTCCTTTTTTTTTATACATGATATATATTTACCCTAATTCTAGTATACATGGTTGCTTTTCAAGAGGTAAATATCACAGATGATAGACGGTCGAAAAATGCTTAAATACTACATTCGGTTTTATACTCCAAACACAAGGTAAAACATATTTGTTACAAACAAATGTGTGATTGCCAAAAATCATTATTATTTGAAAGGATTTTTACAGAGAAAAGATTAAACTTTAATCCCTTGACTTTTCACGTATTTCATGATGCATGAATTTCCTCAGAAATTTTTTGTCCTCGTAATTATGGTATTTGTCCAGTTATCTGTAAACAGTGTTCATTACACCTTCCCTTTTTTCTGTAGCTGGTACAGAGCCTTGAATTCTAAAAATTACATTCTTTAAGATAATTGATGATTTAGCACCCAATATGTTGCCAGTAATTGTACAATGAAGAATATAAGAGGATACCGAAATTGCCGATTAACTAATCATATATCGTATGATAAAAGCTTTGGCAATTAAACGAAATTATCTGATACACTACAACATATATGAGTTGTACATTAAATGCAATTATCAGATATACTAGAAAATATCTGAGATGTACATTGCTGATAATGGATGGAACAAAAATGTAATGAACTTGTTGTAATATCTACCAAGTATATTAGTATTTTTTTTTCATGGACAGGACCTGAATGGGGATTTCAACTCTAATAGACTCCTGATAGCAGTGTTTCGAAACACCAGTTATACCAATTTGTGGCATGGTACAAAATATAGATCAGTATCTTAAACCGGTACTCTGACCAAAACAAAAATCCGACCAGAAAAATTAGAAAAATTAGAAAAAGAACACTAAAACACATGCAAAGGCACAGGCATATCTGTAAGCCGTCGCCATTCCGTTGGTCGAGATTTGCATTGTCGACTCCTTGTACAGGAGACGCACCTGTTGTCTCCTCCCGGTATCTCTTCTCCTGTTCTCGTGTTCTGTCTCCGGATTTCTTCGAAATAATACGGCGTTCAATACACGAGTGGGCCATGTCGATCACACACTTCTTTATACCGGAATCCTACGGAGAGATTAATATGATGAGTAAAAGACGAAACACAGTGATATTATTACAACGAATACACTGTTTTGGGGATATTAAGGAACAATAATCTACACAATTTTACTGAGGATGGCTAATTAATTGTACAAATATTGCCAATTAAAATTTCGTTATATTATTTCTTTTTATTTCGGTATATGCTGGGTCAAATACATGAGAGTGTCTTGAGTCCCTTTGCCCCTAATCCTTAACTAAGAAACTCGACAATGAGTTTTGCGAACAAGTCTGAGGGCCTATAACCTTGGTATTGTCTTATTTGTACTTTCAACTATTCGCGAGACACGCGGAAATATGTTGCTTACCATATCTTGATTTGATTCTGTTCTATTACTTTGCAAGTCCTGAAGACACTGGCTAATGTCGTCCCGGTCCCAGTCACCTGAACAGAGGTACAGGATTTTAAACCAATTGAACTGACCTAGGAATGTTTACAACTAGGTTGTAATGTACTAGTATAATGTTAGTAAAACCGTATCATAAATATATTAATTGCTTGAATTCACCGGAAAATTATTATGTTTGTAAATTGATATATTTATTCCGAGGTGACATTTTTATTTCTTGAACTGTTTTCTATCCCTCTCCGTTCCTCTCCGGTTCTATAATCCCACCCCCCCCCCCTATAAAGAGTCTCTTCTTTCGTAATATTTAAAAAAAAAACTTGTAATTGTAAATAGAGGGGCGGTCCCAAAATAAGTCTATAGACTAATTTTGGGACCACCCCTCTCTCAAAAAATGAAAAGGAAGCTCTTATTATCAATTATGTGAAAGATCATGTTTCGACCAATACGTGATAATACAAATTTCGCAGGGAAACGGCCTATTATTTGATATATTTGGTAAGTTATATCGATCCGGTCTGGAAAGGTATCGCGAACGCACTTTAATATTGAATATGTGGGCATATATTTAGGCTTTTTTGCGAATTTAGGTTGAAGTTTTACCATCTAAACCTCTGAAGGCAATATTTAAACACTAATGAATGGATATTTTGCACCCAAAACCCTTAAACCGCAATTTCACCACTTCCGGTCTTTAATTATAACATAAACATAAACAAATATACATGTCTAATAACATAGTCACGCATATTATTGTAATAAGACTGTAGTCGTTTATTTGTAGAATGATATAAACATACCACACAGGGGCGTAGGCAGGATTTTTTCAAGGGGGGGGGGGGGTTTAAAATCGGGCCAAAAATATTTGCTCCCGAAAAATTTAAAATCGCGCCAGCCGAAAAGTCGCTCAGTGGGGGAAATCGCAACGACTCAGCCAGCCGAAAAGTCGCTCAGTGGGGGGGGGGGGAGGGGTAAGGTCACCTTTTTTAGGTTAGCCGTGGGCATTTTTTTTTTTAAATTTAAATTTAAAAAAAAAAAAAAAAAAAAATACAAAGAGGGGGGGGGGGGGGGTTTAGGTTTTTTTAGGGGGGTTTACACACATCAAAATACCAAAGGGGGGGTTTGAACCCCCAACCCCCCCCCCCCTGCGTACGCCCCTGATACCACACACTCAAAAAGTTCCCCCGAGCAAGTTATCGGGAATTCTAAGCCGCAGTTTTCAGGAAACGAATTTACCTCGTGTTACTATTGTTTGAAACTGAAAGTTATCATTTACAAGATTAAGGACACTTTTTCTCAATAAATTTAATACACCAGTCAAGTAAAATAAAATGCCTTAAGTTAAGACATTTACAAAGTTTACTATTCCGGAAAACATTTATGTGCACAAACAAAGCATATCATTCTTATTCTTAGTAAAAGCTTGAACACGAATATAGCATTTGGTTTTTAGAAGGAGACCACTGCTAGGAAAAAAACTATTTATTTGCCTAATCGTCCTGAAATGTATGAGCCCGCGGGAACAAAAAGGTTTTGCCAATTTGATTCGACCCACTGAAGGGTACTATTGCACACCTGTATTTTGTTTCTGTAGTGGTTTTATGATTAGGATTAGCCTAAGGGTAACGAAAAACTGAAATTCGACACGACAAGAACAATGACCCGATTAGCGAAATGATGACGCGTTTGAATGAAAAGTGGAGTTATTATTTTTCCAACAAAAGTTGTATACAAGTTAGATATATTATTTTTTCTCTCTCTCTCTCTTCATTTAAATATATTCACTGGCAGTTAGTAAGTATAGGTTGTAAATCTAAACACATTACCATGATCTTTGAATTCTCTCTTCAGGATGACTGACATATCCTTCAAGCTCAAGCGATGTGAGGTGACAGGGGGGAATTGTATTTCTGAAGTTTAATAATAAATGTGTGCAAACCATATCATGTAAATAAAATTAAAATCAATTATTTAGAAATTAAATGAAAGAAAGTTTATCAAACATGTGAAGAATTTTGATTAATGTAATTCAAAATGGAAGACATGTCTTTGACTTTTTGCTGAGTTGTCTGACATGATATGAAATGGAATTATCATACGATAAACTGATTAAAAGGGCATCTTCAATATCCCATAATTTGCTAGGATTTCATGATATTGCTAAACCTTTGATAACAGGATATTTTTACCAGTGTCCGACAAAGGGTTCAAGCGCCCTTTGATCATAATCTTATTTTGTACATTGTTTGTAATCAGGATAAAGACATGAGCTACATTTGTGACTGGGAAGCGGTTAGATTAGGGATTATTCATGAATTTTGACCCAAGTGAGTCACATATTCAATTACCCACATTGATTATTGTTTAGGGAGATTTCAAGCCATGAGTTCAAGTGAGAAGAAATGCCATTCTCATGAAAAGTCTGTATAGTCAGATCTCTTAACATTACTAATGTATTTAATTTTAATATTTTGTATAGCGAATTACATCTGACTATTCCAACGAAATTGTCATTTTCTCGATAAGCTTATGCGCATAAATATCTCGAAATAATTGAACCCTAAAGTGTTTTGTTTTTATACTCACGCTGGTCTAACGCATTAGAAATCCCTTTGTTTATGAAAGAACTCACCAGCTTTATCTGTAAGACTCATGGCCTCGATATGGGTTCTAGCAACATCGCGTACATCGCATACAGAAATACAGATGTCGGACTGTCCTGAAGGAGTACTTTCCATGCTTTTACGCACAACGTCAACATTGGCCTCA
Organism: Strongylocentrotus droebachiensis; assembly: GCA_035222895.1. Taxonomy (NCBI): domain Eukaryota; kingdom Metazoa; phylum Echinodermata; class Echinoidea; order Camarodonta; family Strongylocentrotidae; genus Strongylocentrotus; species Strongylocentrotus droebachiensis. Next base: position 355,112 of record JAVYIG010000540.1, on the reverse strand, counting down.
GCTACCTCGCAGAGGATTGGCCCCAAGACAATTGGAGTTTTGATGATGCTCAATTCAAGGTCTGAAACGAATATGTATAACGTAACAAATATAATCCAATGTATGTCGTTACACAACTGCTTCAAAACAAAATGTACCTGCATCCAAATAATTGATCTAAATCAGCTAAATTCAAGAAACCAATGTAAATAAATTCTTAAAAAACATATATGCACGTACTCCAAGAATAATTGCACCCTGTCTTGTTTTCTTTCAATCTCTACACATCCGTTTGAATTTGTATATCACATGTCATTATGTAAACACCGTGACATAGTTCTTGTATTTAGAGCACACTCATTTGCTAGTTATTATTATTATTATTATTATTATTATCGTTATTATCATTATTATCATTATAATTATTATTATTATTATTATTATTATCATTATTATCATTAGTATCGTTATTATTATTATTATTAATATAATCAACATAATTAGTATCATTATTATTACTATCACTAGTCTTACTGTTGTTGTTATAATCATTATTTGTGTAATTATTATCATCATAACTTTGCAATACAAATTATGAAGTCTTTCTTTTTATAAGAATGAATACATCCGAGAAAAATACTGGAGTCACCTCTTTGACGTGTCTTGAATATTATGGCTGCCTTTTCGGATACATTTTTGTAGTTTGCATCCTTAAGTTTACTGTTCATGCTCTTCCATTCGTTATCCAAGAGTTCATCATCTTTACATTGGATATTAAAATGAATAATGGACAAATAGTGCATAAGTACCATCACTTTGTTACGATGAGGTTGCAATAAGGCACATGCAAATATCGCTGATACTAACTTTTGGAACTAAAAATAAGATTTAAAAAGTATTTTGTTTCTCTCAACTGTTCTGTTACTATGTATTGTATTACATTCATTTCTTAGAAAGGGGTGCTCCATTAGAGCATGTTAAGGTCAATGAGATATACATGAGAAGTTATTTTGTTCATAATAGTCGTTGAGTACTACACCTAAACTAAAGTTACCTCTTTGGAATCCCATGAATTTTGAGGCGGTTTTTGGTGGGGATACATGTTTGCAAATATCATCCTTTAAGTCAGTGTTGACACTCTTCCATTCTACATTCCTGATTTCCTTTCCTTCCCATTGTATATTACAAGTAATAGCATAAAAAATCACATAAGTATTGACATTGTGGCAATTACATTGTGATAATGCCTATATAAAACTCGAAATATAAACTCGAAATGACACAACATACCTTTGTCAAATTCCCCAATATAGAGCAAATGGTTCAAATACCAAGATTCTGTTCCTGTTTCGGGGCCATAGGCTTTTCTGGCCAATTCTGATTTGTTTCAGTCATTTTGAAAGCAATCAATGTAGCGCAAACATATTTTACTCAGAGAGAGTCATTTAAACAAAATAATTCCGTCTAGCGCATGTACCAAGATTCGTTGAAATTACTCGGCACTTGCAGAATTTGTGTTCTCAGGCATTCAAATTTGCAAATGAGCAGAAATTTTCGTTACATGTTTATTTTAATTAACATTAATGTTGTTTTTTAATTTTGTTTCCTCCCGATTCCGTGACAAAGTAAAGATTGTAATGTTATGTTACATAATGCCACGAAGAAACTCCGCGTTTTTGTTTTGTTTTGGTTATGCCATATATCCTTTAAAAAGAGGTCCTTAACGGTATTAGATGAGCGATGCAAGGGGTTGATACTTTGCTAAGAATGAGAAATCACTTAAACTTGAGAAATACCATAGTAATTATTTTAACAAGTATTGTCCTCGCTTTACTACCACAGATAATACTGCTACTACTAAGGGATTATGATGATGATGATAAGAGATGTTATCAAGTATTTGTACATTTCTCCACGTCACAATTGTGATTAGCACAGTACCAATACTCTGATTCTAATACTTTGTAATACGTTTAAATACTTATTATATCATATGAATGGAATTTATATAGCGTTATGTAGCAGCTTTTCCTATGTTACAGTAAATTTAGTTCACGTATCACGATACATTTTATTTGTATATGACAATTATTCTTTCGGTAACAAAACAGAAGGCCAGAATTTCTAGATTTGTTGTCATTAAGCTTTAATCTATTTTGAAATGCTCTATTTTTGGGTACACTCATCTGGCATGCTACCAAATTACTGTTTTTTTTTTTTTTTTTTCGTGTTTTGGGTTACTTCTTTGATTTGTTGATATAAACTTCAAAGTTGATTGGGAGAATTTACTCTTAGTCACTGTTAGAGGGTGTTGCATAGTGACGCCTTCAAAGAAAACCATTGATATCTTCGCGGTTTGAGACATGTGTAAAGGAATTTTTGCATGTTTTAGGGTATGTGAATTAGAATGAATAAAATAAGTAACATTTTATTCAAAAATTAAACAATTTTTTTATCAACCTTCAACAATGTTACCGATTCACTTTAAATAATCAATTCCTACATGGGAACGAAATGCACTATATCACATTCTAAAATTTCACCAGGAAGTAAGAAAAATTTACAGTACAATATACAATATACAATTGACCAATCAGAACGCAATATAGGACACACACCTCTGGCTTGGCTTTCCTGGCTTGGCTTTTTTCCAGGCATAATTTACACACAGTACTCACACTACACTCACACATACTGTGTACCCCCATTATGGTTTTATAAACAGTGGTATTTAGTCAGCGATATCTTGATAACGTCATATATCTCAAAACCGTTATAATCATGGTTGTTTATTTATTAATCTGATAATCATCAAACACAAATTTCAAAATTTAACCATATTTTAAATCAAGACTCCAAAAAAAAAAATGTTTACGCTATTTTTATTATAATGTGATAGTAATATATATTTTTTTAAGTATGCATATTAAGCTTTGATGACTTTGACTTGTATTGTATACCATATATTTCAAGTCGATTGTCTTGGCCTCATATTCACGATGGATTTCCTTACTTGATTGTAGAAAAAAGGATCGATAGTATTCAATACTTCAGGTGCATTTTCAATATCAGTAAATCTATAATGACAAGTAACTGGGCCTCATTGACATTGTATATATTCGTGCCGTATTTAAGTACCCCGTTGTGTTATTTTAATTTATGTTGAATTATTTGTTCAGTTCATTTGTATATGAAGCTTCATATCTAAGATTAGATTTGTAAAATGACTACTTGAAACATTTCCGTGTATTGTGACATGAAGTATGGCATGGCTTTGAATTGCAGGTTTAAACTTAAAGGTTTCAACCTCACAATTACAATCTAAAAGACAAAGAGGCCTAAAACACGACGGTCGTTGGTCTCAGGATATGTCGCTCTCTTGTAAAACGAACGTTTGTATGATTATACTATCTGACCATATTGACCAAACCAAATTAAGATGTTTCGTACCCAAAGCTTTTTCTTCTCCACCCGTCAATACTACTTGCTTTATTCCTGCGACTTCACATTGTTGCAGCAAATTGGTTACATCGTCTACTGTCGCTGGCTTGTCGTCCCGGAAACGACTTGTAAGAATCACATGGCTGCATCCTGTAACCGCCCTAAAATACGGAAAACGAGGGGGGTTGCAATTATTATGCATGGCATTATATTTTTTAAAGTACACAATTCATTGATCATGCCGATAATTGTCTTACCCTCGAATATCTGACACGGAAAGTTAAATAAATCTGATTTAAAGAGGTGTCTCAAGGAAAACGAATTACAAAAATAGATATATCGTTTATCAACCTTTACAATGTTGTTAACACAGCTGATTGCATCGGAAGGCCCCATTCGCAAGTTTCTCGTCGTCGAGCATGACAACAGATGCAATAAAGCCGGAGACCCAAAACGCCCTAGCGCAAACTTATGATGTCATTTCGTATCCCATGTAAAAAAAATACAAGGACACTGTAATAATGGTGTTATTAAAAATGCAAATCTCAGGTGTTGCGCTTGTTTAGGGACGCTATAGGGAAAAGGACAAAAATGATAAACTTAATTAATATCTATTAGTAGTTTCATCGAAATTACTCGGAAGCTGAACTCTTATTTCAAATACTTACTTCTTCCATCCGTTATGATGAAGGCCAGCTTCAAATAGGTCAAGTTTAGGAAACAGTCCTTTAAGCATTCCAATCTGACGCTGTATCAAATCATTGTCGAGCGTCCCTCTCTCGAAACTATCCAGAGTCCCTCTCTCTAAATCAAGTGCCCCTCGAACCTTATATTCCTTCTGTATGAGTTGTTGTATGATATGAGAACCAATGAAGCCCGAAGCATCTGTTACTAAAACCACTGGGGAGATATAATAAATGCCCACAATATCAAACCGTAATGAGGCTATAGAAACATTCAGTACGCCAACTCAAATCCAAAGACTGCTTTGTATACATTTTTATGACGTCTCCCAAAACTAATTTAGAAGAGTTATCAATCCAAATTTCTTTCAACTGTTCTCTTAGAGATTTATTTATTTTGTTGTACCATGTTTATCAAGACCGGAAATGGGGTCATACTTATGAGACTCAGTCATTTATTGGACTTTTTATGTTTCATGATTTAATGTCTGGGTAAATTAAACGTCAATTCACGACTTACAAGAAAATAGGCGTAACAAACATTCGCCTATTATGCACAAAACAAAACCAAACGCTTATGTTGGCATTGTCGATAACACCAAATTCCGAGTACGGAACTTGGTCTTGGTGGGAGAGTGTGTTTTTGTGCGTTAGTGTATTGTTGTGTAATCGTTTTTTTGTGTGTGTGTGTACAGACATGTTGGAGTTGATGAAGTTCCCATACTTGGTAAATTGTTCAATGCTAGAGTGTCGTATATTTTGTCCTTTTAAACGGGTGGACTACCTTTGCAATATGCTGATGGGCTAAATGTCCGCCATGTATAACTAATGTTGTACGATTCTTGGAATTTCTTGTTAATAGTACCTCATCTGAGCATGTATGAGGTGTCATACGAAAAACAATTACATTTCCTATCAGATGATACCACATTTAGCGAGGTCGGGGATGGTTTACCAAAAAGAATTGAACCAAAATGGGGATTTAGATGCTGCTTATAAGTATCGGCTTGAGTGGTGATGTAGATATACAGTAGGTTTGCGGTTGCACCATGTGAGAAAGGGAACAGGGAAGGATTTATAGCCAGTTCAAGCTCTCCCGTTGGATAAAAGGGGACTTTTGACTTGTTCCCATCGTCTTGATCTGGTGCAGCTCCCACAGACGACATGTACACGTACGTGTGATGGTGAACAAGTGTGTACAGATTAATTTTTGTCTCCCACGTGTTGACATTCATGTGATCCAGTGATACGCCCAAATTGTGTATGCCTGTTCTACCACCGTTTGAGTCAGAGATGGAAACAGTATAAAAAAAGTATTTGAGGGAGCCATGATTGGGTTCAATAACACTGCATCAAAACGGAAAGGGGCCCTTCTGTTGCAGTATGGAAGTGAACAGTTTTAGAATGTGTTCGACACCCTACCTGATAGTAATACAAGGACCGACAATGATTATTAACGGGCAAGTGATGGTCTAAAAGCCCACTTTGTGCCGAAGAAGAACATCATTTATGAGACAATGCTGGTTGGTAGACTCACCCAAGAAGCTGATTAAAACGTTGCGCAATTCTGCCCCAGATTACGGAAGGAAGCGGAAAAGTGTCAGTTTACAGAGGCGGAACGTGAATTAGTCACTCAAATTATAACCGACTGTTGGTAAGGACAGTTGCGTAGACGCGCCCTTAGGAACCAGACATCTCTCGACACACTTATAGAGCTCGCTCTATCACTTGAGTTATCAAATGGGCGGGAGGATGGAGTCGAATCAGACAAGGCTTCACAATTCCATCGCGTTTCTTCACAAAAGACAAGGCCATTAATAAAACAAACATACATGTTTAGCGTCCTCGCCCGGTTCTTTTTGGAGGTCGCCTCCTTCCCCCCCCCCTTTTTTTTTTAGAAAAAAAAAGATGAAAAACACTGCTAAAATGCATCTATTTCTGATTTTCTTTTTTTTTAAGCCAGCGACCACTTGAAAAATAGCCCGACTTTCAGGGAAAATGTACCAAGCGGCCATTTCTAGCGGCCATTTTTAGCAGCCGTTTTGAAAAGAAAAAAAAAGGGCCTCCTCCTTCTCTTTTTTTTGAAAATGGCAGGACGCTAAACATTTTTTTTTTCGGGGGGAGGCAAGGCATGCACGTCCTTACCAGAAACCATCACATAGTGGAAATATTGGGTATGGCTATCCCCACACTGGAGACTGCTCTGCAAAGGGCAAACGCTGCAACACCTGTGATAAACTGAACCACTTTGCATCAGTTTGCCGCATTGGCAAACCAGTCAAGTCTGTCGGCGATGATAATGCCACATCACTCCCTAATGCAGACATCTCGCAGGACCCTGCTGACACGATTCACGAGTATAATGTTCGCAGTGTAAATCACCAAGCCGCCAACACATGTAGGTATCACCATTGATGGCATACGCTGTTCTGTGATTATCGACTCTGGATGTTCTCGAAACATCTTCGATGAACCTACCTATGAGAAACTTAAAGTTACCCTTAAGAAAACTTATATCCGCCTCTTCTCATATGGTTCGAAAACACCCTAATTTTGTACTGTGACAAAGTGAACAAATTTGAATGAGATATAAAGGTCTAGTCAAAATACAAAAAATCATACAGTAACTGCATGGACTAGATCTAGACTAGGCCTAACTCATTGTGATACTCGCAGCTGTCTTAACCCTATGTTAACTGGGGTCAATTTGACCCCCCCCCCCCCCCCCCCCGCGGCAGATCAAGCGCAGAGGCCAGATGACAGTGTCTGAAGTAAGTTGCCCAATAGAAGAGCATGAAATTCTAGTTGCAATCGTCAACCAACCTATCCCACTTTCACATTATATTATCTAGACAACAATAACCTACATTCAACATTTCCTTTAGTGTTTAAGAAAGGCTACATAAAATGATTTAATCTCATTTTTCATACTCCTATATAGGTATTTTTGTTGATGATTTTCTAGAATTAGAATTTTTTTTAATTAGATAATTTATTTATATTTTTGTTGATGATTTTTTAGAATTAATTTCTTCTTTTTTGTATTATTATTTTTTGTATTATTTATTATTATTTTTTATTTTTTTATTTATTTATTTATTTATTTTTTATTTATTTATTTATTTTATTTTTTTTTTTTATTTTTTTTTATATTTTTTTTTTGGGGGGGGGTCAGCCCTAGCAATACAAGGCCTTATTATCGCATATTGCTATATCCTGAAGGTAGTCGCCCCAGAAGTGTGATAAGTAACAAATATCTTGTTACTACAAAATCATGGAATCAAGGAATGTACTCCTGCCAAGCAAAAAGTATGTTAATGATAATAATAGTGTAAACTTATAAAGTGCACACACCGTCCAGGGGCCCTCATGGCTCTAGCTCTGCAACAGTTCTCTTTAATACAAGTAAAGTAAATGTGTATTTGATAATAGAGTTATACTATCAGAAACTCAAAAACAATTTTGATGATTGAGAGAGAAGTGGCTTAACCTCGAGAAAATGGATAAAAGTGAACTTCATGCCAGCTCCTGTCATTTTTTGTTTCTACTTTGCAGACCAGCATGCTCTTTCAAAGTTAAATAAACAAGGGCTGGCAGATATGAGGAATACTGTGATGAAAGTGTGTTAGATAGGTAGTAGATTTATAAATGATAAAACAAAACTCAATCATGCAATGTAATCAATATGCTATATTTCTATTTAGCTACAGGCAGAATGGAAAGGCGACTGTGTACGTGCAGTAGCATTGTAGTACAAGTACCATGTAAACGATTTTTTCACACTGTTTTTGGACATATCTTTGGTTCTGAATGGTAATAGTTCGTGGATTTGGACATTATCTCCTTCTTAAGGCACTCCATGTACTACATGGCTTCAGTGGTGATGTGGGTGCAATCGGTGCACAATCACATAAGTCTTGAACCTCCTCTATATCTCTGATATAGGACTGAAATAATCTGAAAATCGCATTGTAGTGTATAGTCGTCGGGTATTAATCTGTCTTATCTACACCAAGTACTTTAACAATTTTATTGGTACATGTCACGGAATTAATCACCTAGCAAATGAAACCAGGTCATAAATAAGAGAAGCTTCCAGCTCATCCAAAATCTGACTGAATGCTACATCATTACGATCATAAAAGTTCCATTTTAACAAGTAAAAAGGAATGTTCAAAGACCTTTCGTAATGTTTTTATTGGGTTTTCATAATTTCCCAACAATATATCAAACATAAATCAAAATAATCAATCATAGTCAATCAAAGACTTTAAGTCATTCATTCAGAATGTACATATTATGTTTTATCGTTACATATCAAAGTGTAATTTAACCAAATTAGTCGAAACTAAATACCGCTATCTCGCTATTTCCTCATTTGATTACAAGAAAAAATATTTTGGGGTGCATGTACGTCTTATATTATGAGGTTAAAGTAGATATTCATTGATTTTAAGAACTAACTTTATTTTCATTATTGCAAAGTTGAAACTTTGATTCGACAAGGTTATCAAAATTCAATGCTTGGAAACATTCGAAGTAATGATTATTATAAATTACAAAACGCTTAAATACAGCCCCGGCATAGCACCTGAAGAGCTCTCCGAACGCTGCTGAGATGTGTGAGATCACAGTATGGACATGACTTGCACAAGCAGACGATGTCCCATGACATCTCACACACTTTCAGTACCTGTGTTTTCATGTTCTCTTGAGTTCTTTCTCTTACTTCAATACCGTCAGGCTAAATGTATAATCTATTGTCTGTCTATAAACCCCGCGCATGGTTTTATTTTGATGACAAATGCAGCGATACAAAAATAAAGTAATCTGTCACTTGTAAACAAAATAAGACGCCATTGTATTATTCAGCTGCACACACCGGGATATTTTCGGCGTTTCAAGAGGGAACAAATGCCGTCCTTAATATCATTCCGGGGGTTTTTCCTTTTGAAAGTCTGGTTTCTTTGGTTGTTAATTAACCCCTATCCTGTGTATTTACAAGCAAAAGATTTTAGTTATCAGAATCGGGTCATATCCCCTTTTGAATGGTTTGACATGCCATTACCTTTATATACACTAAACTCATTATATTTTGAGAAATAATAGCTTTGCAATTATGTTCATTCTCTATGGGATGTCGTCTGCTTGGGCAGTTTTGGTCCATAAAGTGACGTCATTAAAACATCGTTATTTTTCTGGTCAATCTCTCGTATATCCCAGCTGCTATGGAGGTGGTTTTATTTGTATTTTTATAAATCACCCAATATGTAGTTGACCTAAAACTTGTCCGATGCCCATTTGTTACCTTACCAGTTTTTAATGATATATTAGTTGACATATTTGTGATCTTCTTTGAATTTCACCTTTAAAGATAAAGGTGAGTTCTGGTCAAGCGATTACATTGTGAAAGAAAGGGTGTGGAATGGATCAGAACAAGTTGATCATGTAGCATGGAAGTATTGGTGTGAACTGCAAGGTTCTGGAGTCATGACAATCATTTCAATTAGGCCCAGTATTGGTAAAGTAGTAAGCACTGTACACAGAAGGATGTGTATGGGACTACACCAATTGTGTCGGGGTTACCTACCTTGATTTCCTTATCTTTCTATGCTCATTACTCAGCCAGTATACATTTTCTACCAACATTGTTTGGCAAATGACATTTATTTGTAATCTTGAACATTCAGTGTAAGTTTCGTTTGATTCTGTGAGAATTAATTTTTCTTTTTTTACCAGAACTCAAGTTTATCTTTAATTTGATGCTTTGTATTGTTTTACGTTGATTACCCTAAAAAACACTAATTTGCTTGATTCAATTATGCTTAAATTATGATTATCTTTACTTTATGCAGTTAAAAAAAATTGTCAATCCCTAAACGAGAGAATTGCTGGAATCAATCTTTAAAGAAACAAATGCGTTATTCAGTTTCTCAGTCATTTTCTCATCACGAAAATGTATAATCTTGCCTCTCGAAACCGATCGATTTAGATTAAAACAAAAACATTAAATGGATACCTTAAGATAATGCTCTCTTCTGCATAATATGACCCCGAAATCACTACTCATGATGATAATGATAATTATGATGATAATAATGGTGATGATGGTGGTGGTGATGATGATGGTGAAAATCATGTCTTGATTAGTTTTACATTTACATATTTACCCTGTCATATTTTCAATAGATGAATTTTGGGTTTTAAAATGCCACATTTGTTTTATCCAAGGATAAAATAAGAAGACATTGAATGATAACATGATAATTATGATGTAACTGAAACTGGAAAAAAGTTTGAAATGCTGCATGCTTTATTTCATTCTCGTTAATCATCTTTCCTTAGGTACCTGTTCCGTTTTCTGAATTGTTTTCCTTGCTAAAATAAGCACTAGTCATTTTAGTAATGTATATATATATTTGTTTATGCTGAGGAAAGCACAGAACTCTTCGTTTTTGTCCAATTGTTTACGATATGTTTATTAAAATGTGTCAATTAATGATAACCCTCGTGTAATCATATGCTTTTGTTAGTATATTAATTCAGATACCCTAATTTATATATAAACCTATGAACCGGGACCTACATAATACAAGCTTTGCTTTTTAGTAGATCCCCCACTTTATTGATTGATTTATATGATTGTTTTCTATTATCATGTACATTATGTTTCCTATATCGTATGTTTAATTATAATAATTACCATTGTTCATTATGTTCAATTATGTTATCTTTGATAAAGTGAAATAAATTAACTTGAAACTTGAAACTTGAAACTTGTAGGATTACCATTTTCCAAATTTAGGTCCTCATCCCTCTCATAGTTCATTGCCCCTTCTATTCCGCCGGATGACGGCTCATCTAGATAGCCTGAGGGTGTACACGGAAGCATTGGTAATGTAGAAGATTTGTTTTTGTTGCGCTTCGCTTTTTTCTTGCCTCGACGTGTTTTTTCCACTACTGTAATAAAGAGAATTAGAGCTCCCTGACCAGGGAGAATTGTCATAATGATGGTACTTTATAATATCAAGCAAATGAACATATACATCAAAGAAACAAAGCACATACAATTTATAGTAATAATTCAGTTAGAATAATGTTAAACATAATTTTATGGAAATAAAGGCTGAGGGTATTTGTTTTGTTTGTATTCATTTCATTTATTAATGGGAGCATTCATTTAATATATTAGTGAGAGCGAAAAATACACATGCACTGTGGACGTCAGAATAGTGATACATTTCTAAATGGATGATCATATCATTTCTATTCTCAGGGATTCCCACGATCATTTAGTAAGGCTATAATGATCGTGTTGGATACATGTATTACTAGAGAGTTTTTCAAAAGGAGGAATCAACTATAAAAAGTTACATGTCGCATTTCCGAACGTTCGTATCGTATTTCCAAAGGTTCGTATCTCCGAAGGTTAATAATTCCTAAGGTCCGTAATTCCGAAGGGTTGTTTTTCAGAAAATGAATTAAAAGGGTTCATAATTACGAAAATTATAAAGGGTTTGTAATTTCGAAAAAGAAATTGGGTTCGAATTTTCAAAAAATTAAATATGGCTCGTATTTCTGAAAATAGATAAAATGGGTTCATAATTCCGAAAATGAAATAGGGTTCGTACTTTTAAAAATGAAATAAGAATCGTATTTCCTAATTTAAAATAGCGTTAGTATTTCGGAAAATAAAATAGGTTTTTTTTTCTTCTGAAAATGATAAAGGGTTCATTATTCCGAAAATGATATTAGGGCTCGAAGTATCGACAATGGAAAAGGGAGCCTAAACAACAAACATACATTAACCCGTTCCTTCCGGGAACATGGTATACCAGTGGAGCGCACTCACATACGGAAACCTTGTATGCAGGGAACCTTGTATGCAGGTTCCTATAATTGGCAGGACTGGTAAATGATGTCTTTACAAGCCTAACATTGCCTTTCCCTTCCGCTAATTCACTTCCCTTGTAAAAATGTACTGCGGCACTACAGCGTACTGCTGTAGTAAAAGTACCGCAGTACTTTTACTACAGCAGTACATTTACTCTTGTATTTGGTCACATTTCGCAGTATATGTAATGGGGTAGTTCAGCAGTGCAAGTACTGCTGGACTACTGCGATACTAGTGCAGATTCAGTTCGTTCTGTGTTGTTATTCTTCTATCACATGAATCGATCCCTCACACAGCGCGGTATCTCCACTGAGCGCGCAATCCCCCAAATGTCCATCCACACGAACTATGAAAGGAATGGCTAGGTCTACTTTCAACGTTGAGGGTGTGTTATTTTATCAGCTGATTGGGTGCGCTACACGAAAACGGTACAGAAGCTGGACTACTGCGGTACTACTATATGCTTTTCACATCTACCAAATATTGCTTAACCCCGGGAAATAGGTGGGGCTAGGGGGGGGGGGGGGGGCTCTTAGCCCCACCAATTCCTTCCTTAGCCCCACCAATTACCCGGGGTAATTTTAGCCGGCTTTCTGTTCACATTACGTTTTGCCAAAGTGGGCTAACCCCACAAATAGTACGGTACTATCTGGCCCTGCAAAATAGCAGGGTTAGCCGGGCAATTGTGGTGCTAAGCTGCGTAGATGTGAACAGCAAAAAAAATAGTATGGGGTTAAGGATAGTATGGGGTTAAGATTGCGCCCACGCAAATGATGATATGCGCGCACAACGCAGCGCGCGGGCAGTGATATCATCATAATTTGCACATGGGCGCAATCTTAATTTACGCATAAATGACCTCTAGGTCATTGGCCTTGTTTAAAATGGCGCACACAACTGTAAACTGGTGTATACACCAGTTTACAGTTGTATCAGTGCGCATGCGCAGACAGTTGACCTCGGGTCATTGGCCCCAAAATTGGGGCTAATAACCTCTGACCTCTGGTATTTATGCGTAAATTAAGATTGCGCCCATATATGCAAATTATGATGTGAGCGCATGATCGAGTAAATAAATTTAACTAGGCCATGTCATCAGTGTAATCTTTTCACTGTGACGCAACAATACATGTTCATCTGAAAACGATGGCATCACTGCCTGCGCGCTTCCCTGTGCGCTCACATCATAATTTGCATGGGCGCAATCTTAATTTACGCATAAATACATGACCTCGAGGTCATTGGCTTTGTTTAAAATGGCGCACACAACTGTAAACTGGTGTATTCCCCCCCGATCGCGCTATATTGAATTTAGCGCGCGGGTTTTTCCCCTTCATTTAGTCGAAAGGCGTATGCGCGGTAGCAAAAGCATTAATATTCATGAGCTATCGAATAGTCCGGGACTAAGGCGAACGTAGTGTGAATCGCGTGAAATTTCTTAACCCCGGCTAAGCACATAGTCCGGGGTTAAGAAAATAGATGTGAACAGCAAAAAAAATAGTATGGGGTTAAGGATAGTATGGGGTTAAGGATAGTCCGGGGTTAAGACAAATAGATGTGAAAAGGGTATAAAAGTACTACCGCGGTAATTGCAATGCAGTACTACCGAAGTACTACTACAATACTACTTTCGAATATGCACTACGGTACTACTGCGGTACTTGCTACCCAGTACTACTGCAGTTTTTGTACTACAGTACTACTGCGATTCACTGTGGTACTGCTGCGTATTTGTACTACGGTTCTAATGTGGTACTAGCCTATCTGATATGCGTCGGGCTTTATGGCAAATATACTATCATCCTATCATCACTGGTGAACTCATCATTATTCATATTATGTCTATCGTATGTGTGACGAGCGGATTCTCATGCATGATTCAATATAAGACTAGCCATCACTTTGATTCAACCAATCATATATCATCTCCAGTTTCCTCATCGCTCATTGACCTATTTTGGTCCATGCTACATAAATATTCATGAAAGATCTTTACAGGGAGTTCGTAGATTTTCTACGAACGAAACAACGAACATGAAAGAAAATAAAACTTTTCACATGCACCAGTGATGACAGGCGCTCGGGCTGACGCCAGCGCCGATGTCAGTCTCCATAACGCGATTAGTATACTTGTAAAGCATATTGGATAGGCTAATGTGGTACTAGTATTGCAGTACTTAATCGGTACTTGTACTGCAGTACTACTCAGGCGCGCCGGAAGCAGTTTGGGATTGGGGAGGGCAAACATTCCAGGGGGCTCACATTCCAGGGGCAGTGACGTAATGAGAACAAATTCGGAAGGGGGGGGGGCAGACGAAAAATCTGCATCACCACCAGTCTTACACGTAACATTACATTACATGTAGGTCCCGCGGAACGTTTTTCAAAGTGGAGTATTATCGATAAGGTAGAGCGTAAATTGGCATCCAGGGGCCCTCTGTAAGGCAATTGACGTGTTCCAAGGGGGCAGAGCCCCCGTAAGCTCATGGGTTTTAGGTATTTAATAACAGTCAGATGAGCATCCAGGGGCCCGCCTTAGGACCCTTGATGGGGTCCAGGGGGCAGAGCCCCCGGCAGCTCAGTGGTTTTAGGCATTTAATAACGGTCAGATGAGCATCCAGGTGGGCGCCTTAGGGCCCTTGGTTGGGTCCAGGGGGCAGAGGCCCCGGAAGCTCATGGGTTTTAGGTATCTAATTACGGTCAGATGAGCATCCAGGGGCCCGCCTTAGAGCCATTGTTGGGGTCCAGGGGGCAGAGCCCCTGGAAGCTCGGGGGTTTTAGGTATTTAATTACGGTCAGATGAGCATCCAGGGGCCCGCCTTAGGTTCCTTAGTGGGATCCGGGGCGGAGCCCCCGTAAGCTCTGGGGTTTTAACTATTTAATTACGGTCAGATGAGCATTTTATAAACCTTATTTGTAAAATTGGCAGGTCACTTATTTTTTTTTCCGTCTTTCTTTCTTTTTCTCTTTTACATACTTTTTTCTAAAAAGGAGGGGGGGGGGGGGGCTCGAGCCCAGCCACTTTGCAGACCATGACATAAAGGCTTCTTAATAAGCGTATTTCGCCTGACTGTAATTTGGGAATTTCATATTTTCCAACAAACGCATAAAAAGGTATGACTTACAAAAAAAAATGGAGAAAAAATGCCGGAAAATCATGTCACAACATCAACATTTGTATATCACTTGTTTCGAAGAAGAACTAAATCACCCCCCCCCCCCCCCCCCCCCCATCAGTACGCCAGCGTTCAGGGGCTCATGTCTTCTCACCCCTATAACAAAAAAAAGGACACGTTTTCCCACTCTCGCACAATATGTCCACGATATGAGCGTATCGTATCGAGACCTCCATTGATAAATACCGTATAGGTGGCATGCCCAATGTTCATGATATCTAAACTTTCCTATTTCTGTGAATGGAATTGTATATGTGATTTAATTCAGGTTTTTATTATTGTTTCTTTCTTTTGGGTTAAAAATACGAGCCATGTTTACTCCTTAACTTTTTTTTTTTTTTTTTTGGGGGGGGGGGGGGGCAAAAATGCGTTTTGCCCCCCCCCCCCCCCCCCCCCCCCCACTTCCGGCGCCTATGGTACTACTGCAGTATCTGTATAGCTTTACTACTGTGGTATTTGCACTAGGGTGTTTATGCAGTACTTTTACAGCCAGGATACAAACCTGCACTAGAGTACTTGCAAGGTGGATATGTTAATCATAACGAACTGAATGTCCTCCTTAGTCAGGACTGTTAGGGCTAAATAGGGGTTGTTTGGTACAGATTCTTCTGAACGCACCAAATTTTGCCTAGAGGTAGCTTATACCATACTCTTACGATTTCTGCCGGGCGCCAAGAAGGGCGCCCTCTGGGACCGCCATATTGGGCAAATCCAGAATGGCCGCCGTCTGAGTTAAATGTCAAGTGTAGTTCCAAAAGGAAAAGGGCTAGTGTGATAATAGTTTATATATGTAATGGCTTTGTGGAATCAGAGAGTCTGATTATAATGCTCTTTCGTTGATTTGAAGTCTCCTTGGGGCTGTCATACTGGTCATATTGGTTAAATCCAAAATGGCCGCCATCTGAGTTACAGGTCCAGCGTACTTACAAAAGGAAATGGGCTAGTAATAGTATGATGAACGTTTATATCTTAATGTGGTTTTCGGGGTCAGAGAATATGATGATGATGTTCTCGTATTAATGTCATGTCTCCTTGGGGCTGTCATGCTGGTCAAATTGGCTACATAAAAAATGGTCGCCATCCGAGCTGAGGTCAAGTGTAGGTCGGAAAGGAAAAGGGCTAGTCGTTATGATAAATGCTGATAAATTAATGGGCTTTTCGGGGTTAGATAATCCGATTATGATGTTCTTTCATCGATTTGAGTTCCCCATTGGGCTGCCATATTGGTCATATTGGTCCAACCCGAAATGGCCGCCATCTAATAGTTACAGGTCAATAGTAGTTCCAAAAGGAAAAGGGCTAGAATGATAACATTTTATGGGTTTTCGTGGTCATAAAATCTGATTATAATGTTCTTTTACCAATTTGGGTTCTTATTGATGCTGTCATGCTGGTCATATTGGTCAAATCCAAAATGTCTGCTATCAGAGTAAAAGGTCAAGTGTAATTCCAAAAGAAAAGGGCTAGTATGATAAAAGTTTATATATTATGAGGTTTTTAGGGGTCAGAGAATGTGATTATGATGTTCTTGTATCAATTTCATGTCTCCTTAGGGCTGTCATGCTGTTCATATTAGCCATATCCAAAATGGTCACCATCCGAGTTTAGCTCAAGTGTAGTTCCAAAAGGAAAAGGGCTAACCGTTGTGATAAAGGTTGATAAATTCATGGGGTTTCCGGGGTTGGATAATTTGATTATGATGTTCTTTTATCGATTTTATGTCACCATCCTGTCCTACGGCTACAACTAAGTCCGTTTCTTGGTTGAAGAAGATGAGGGAAGATGCGCCATATTCACATTTGAGTACGTTAATGACGACACCTTATTTCGAGAGTCGTGAGAACAGTAGCTAGTTGGAGGTGTTAAATATGTTCATATTATGTCCTGTCTCACTCGCGATGAGGATGTCGTCGATGTAGGCGATATCAACTGGTAGACCACGGGTTACCTCGATCATCAATAAACATTTGAAAAGTGTGTGTGGCATTTCGTTGCACAAAAAGCATGCTCACAAATTCAAATATCCCAAAGGGTGTGATGATGGTTGTTTTGTATCATCTACTGGATCGATTGGAATTTGCTGGTACGCTCTGATGACATCGAGTTTAGAGAAAACTGTCTTGTTTTGTGGAGCTGAGATGAAATCTTGAAGATATGGAATAGGACATTTATCGGGCACTTTATTCCTATTTAGTGCATGGTAGTCACCGCTCGGTCTCCAGTCTCCGGGGTTTTTCTTTAGAACCATACGAAGTGGGGATGCCCAATTGATGCCAAAAGGCCGGACGATGCCTAATTCTAGCATTTTCGCCTCCTTGTAGATTGGGCGTGTGATGTCTGGAAGAGAAGAGATTCATAAGTAGCTTGACCGTCTGCCTTGATAAACTAGATGGAACTTCGACTGCGCGCAGTCGAAATGATGCCTCCGTCATAGAGCAATTTTACAAACCAAAACAGAAGAAATTGTTCAAATTCAAGTTCAATTGTAATCCATTAACAGGTTCTCAGAATATCGTGATTACAAGCAATTTCTCATATACATATATGACCCTTTGATCTTTGACCACATGACCCTAACATCTACTCAGTTCATTGGCTCTGCAAGATGTCCCGAGTTAAATAGTAATCCATCTGTCAGTTCTAATGAGAATGGTTCACAAGCTATTTTTGCATACATAATGAGCCCATGACCTTTGACCTTTGACCTCATGACCCAAGAATCTACTCAGTTCATTGGCTCTGCAAGATACATACATGATCTAAGTTTGGGAGGAATCCATCAATCTGTTCTAATGATAATGCGATCACAAGCTATTTTTGCATGCATAATGAGCTGCATGACCTTTGACCTTGACCTCATGACCCCAAAATTTAATCAGTTCATCGGCTCTGCAAGTAACATACATGACCTAAGTTTGGCAGGAATCCATCAATCGGTTCTTGAGATAACGCGATCACGAGCTGTTTCAGCATACATAATGAGCCCTGTGACCTTTGACCTTTGACCTCGTGACCCCCAAATCTAATCAGTTCATCGTCTCTGCAAGATACATACATGACCTAAGTTTGGCAGGAATCCATCAATCGGTTCTTTAGATAACGCGATCACGAGCTGTTTTTGCATACATAATGAGCCCTGTGACCTTTGACCTTTGACCTCGTGACCCCAAAATCTAATCAGTTCATCGGCTCTGCAAGATACATACATGACCAAAGTTTGGCAGGAATCCATCAATTGGTTCTTCAGATAACGCGATCACGAGAACGGGACGTACAGACGTACGTACGGACGTACGTACGGACGTACGTACGGACGGACGGACGGACGGACAACCCGAAAACATAATGCCTCCGGCTACTTCGTAACGGAGGCATAAAAATGGGGCTGATAGAGGGAGAAGAAGAAAGGATGCCTCTTACCGATAGATGAGTAGTAGGATCGATGAGCTTGAAATTGCGCACATCCACCAGAAAACCAAAATGATGGAGAAAGTCTGCCCCGACGATAGTGGAGTGGATATGTCTCGGCAATGATGAAAATCCACCTGGAAGCTCAACGTAAGCCGACATCAAGAGTCAGGCTTCACTCTCCATTAGTAGTGATACTTGAGCGATCAACTGCTTGAAGATGAAATTTCGAAGAAGGGTGTTTCTCAGATGTGGATGGAAGAACGCTAACTTCAATTCCAGTGTCTACGGGAAATCTAATTCCTGTTTCCCATCCGTATTAATGTAGACAGTGCGATTTTGGGGGCTGGTGCCAGTGGGACTTGTCACTGCTAGTTGCTGGCTGAGTCGTTTCCCTGGTATGAAAAAGTTGATTTGAAAGTGCAGGGAGGAGAACATTTCTTGGCTCGTTACCGAACAGCTAGTGATAATAGGGACTTTTAGATTTGCACGTTGACAGCTTTGACTGCAACGTGTGACGTCTTTTTAAGGCACTGCGCATGCGTTACGTCGTCTCAGTCGGCGATCGAGAATGCGTCAACCTTGATTTTCCTCAATCTAGTACATACATACATACGTATTGATATTTATATAGCGCCTTTACATACTCAATGTACTAGTATGCCTCGTGCGCATAAAATATACAGTTCCTCATGTAGACAAAGAAACATCCCTTCCCTGCTATTATGTAAAAATGTGTAGAACAGGTGTCACATGCATATTCACCTGTTCTACACATTTTTACATAATAGCAGTGAAGGGATGTTCTTTTGTTGAGGGTAGAATGAGGAACTGTATATTTTGGCCTCTTTCTTTGTCCGTGATGTTCATAATGTTACTTCCTGCATGCATGTATATCGTCGAGTGCAATCTAAAAGATTTCTAATTGTAGTCAACATAGGCAGTTAAGTACGTTGACACGCATGATCAGTCGGCGTTCGTCGTCTTCTCATCCACTCATTCTAAAAGTCCCTGTTAGCAATCCCCTTCAACATGGCATTGTGAGCTGGGCCTTCGCGCTTGACGGTCTTGCTTCTCATGTTATATTATTTCGCGCTCATTTCCTGCATTTCCAGGAAAGGAGTAGGGTGTGAAGGTGTAGGTTTGTGGGCAGCCTCTGGAGAAATAGCTGTTTCAGAATGTTCTCCTCCAACTTGTTCGCCCCATCAGTTTGTTTAACTTGGGAAGTAACTGGGAGGGTTTGCGACCTCTCAAACTCCTCAGAAATCAGCACCCGATGAAGTCATTTTTGTTCAGAAGCGGCGTTCCTCTGTACCGATTCGGCTTTCAGTTTAACGTATATGGCTATTCTTGAGGAAGAGAGATCAGTAAGTCCCGAATTTCCTAGGCATATTCCGGCTGCAAGGAGGCGACGACGTAGACAAACTTTGTTTTATGTTGGGTGATGCCTCAGGTCATGAATTAACCCTGGACTTAGGCAAACCAAATAGTAGGACCATTGTGCCAGAAAGGAAGAAGTTTAAGTTGAACATTGGACAGAGATGAAGGGCAAGCAGAAGTTTCAGAAGTTTCAGAAATTGACGAATGGGTGTGATTGTCAGTAGTCATGATGACAGTTGAAAGAGAAGACAATAATTGAAACAGTTTAGATGAAGGACGTCTGCTACTCAGGAGGTTGGTCGGGTTTAGATCACGTCGGGGTCACCGGTGAAACGATGCTCTGCAAATGCGAGGGCGGATGTAGCAAAAATATTGACAGCAAACGACTAGTAGAACATAATGCTGAAATGTATGGGCGCAGTCCAAGATTTATACATAATATCGAGAGCACTGTTGTTCCCAGTTGAACGTACTGACTGTTCAACTGGACACAAATCATGACTGTTATCACTTCTGACCAAAGATTTAATATTGTCAAGCCTTCATTGCTTTTATATGTGTATGTGCTGTGTCCAGTTGAACTTACTGATTGAATAACTCGATATAAATTATATGACAGTAATCACTTCTAACCAAAGATTGAATTTTGGAAAGCCTGCCTTGCTTTTTGTATTTGTCTCTCTATACACAACTGCGTAACTGTAAATGTTTTCACCTAACATAGAAATAGGTGAACAATATGGAATAGACAAATCAAGCAAATTATGATTCCGTTGGAGCAGGAAGCTGTAATTAATGGAGATCCCGTCCAAGAGGCCCCTTTGAAGTCATCCGTGGCACCGCGCGTCTTTTGTTTCCCCTACCGTAATCCCCTTAACCCCCCTCCGAAACCGTACAGCTCCCTAGTAACAATAAGTCCTCCCTTTCCACACACAGCCCAGCCCAGCGAGCACGGCGGCTTTTGCTTTGCCGGCCCGTACTTGGGGTGAATAGTGGTGATAACTTGACAACTTCTAGCCCTAAATCAATAAATGCGCAAACATATAACACAATTTTATTTAGTTCTTAAGCAAGATAACCCTTTGGACTACCTTCCTAGCTAAGTACAAATTTCGGAAATTTTCGGAAAATGTCAATAATTAGATGAGAAAATCATAATGATGAAAACCTTTCATTCGCTCTAACTCATGATTTCCTTGGTCGATTTCGCTGGTTGACATTGCCATGTCTTCAGTAGAGCTATCCGAGAACGGAACAGGCATTTGATGACTAATAGAAAGTTGCATTGGTCATATTTTGTGAATTCTGCATTTTATATGTTATAGCTAAATATATCTTCACTGAACATGACTTAATTTGTCGGTGCCTCGCATGGCTTCAAAGCTCGATGCTTGCATATTTTTGCAAAAGAGTGAATAGAGAACTTAGGGAAGCAGATGGCGTTGCGTAACATTTCGTACTATTTGGAATGCCAGAGAGGGACTGTGCATTGATATGGACAGCTGTTGATGGAAATGTGGCTGGAGAGGGTTACATTTCTTTTTGTTAAGCCAGGTTAATCTTAAATATTTTTCCCTCGGAAAATTCTTTCGAGACGGTATCTCCATTCATTACAGCTTCCTGGTTGGAGGGACACCATTCACGCAGACCATAAATAAAAGACCCTGTAAGCCGACAGTACTCTAAAGGGTTGTTTTAACATCCATTTTAGCATTATGTATAGAAACAGCAGCGTAATCCGCGCTCGCCCTGTAGAAGCTTATGACGGCCCGCACCCTACTACCTTACTTCCGCTCTGCTATTGTTGGAGTTTATAACCCTAACAACGACCTTTATCCTCGACCACGTTCATTGTTCCTCTTATGTTACTGAGCTGTAGGTGGGCCATAACTCATAACTCTGTAACTCAAAACTTATAAGACATAACTCTTTTCGTATATTCTATACATGTCTCAAATACTCTGTATCCATATTGCTCCGTTTAGTCTCATTTCACAACGCCCCTTATCGTCAGAGCATGGTCAGAGTCAGCAGCCTAACATCTTAGCCTATGGACGCTTTTTTTTTAAATTGTTAAAAATTCATTTTTTGTTTAAACGAAAAGCACATCCACCCCCGACGTACGTTATCACTAGCTCTTTCATTGGAGCCCTCATGTCTCATTGACTTTTGAAAGTTCACCCACCGTAATTTTTCAAAATAGGTTGCAAGCTCGTCATTGCCTACAATACACATGTGAAACAAGTCCAAGCGATTTGAAGATTATAGGTCGAGCACACGAAACATAAAAAGCATGAATTATCATAGATCACTTCTGCCTATTTCATTATGTCCATTTCATCCAAACCCCCACCGTAATTTTTCAATTTAGTAAAAGCAAACATTTAGCCGAGGTAAGCAAAAACATGAATATTCATGTCACACCATGGACTATTCGGTTATTAACAGAGGGGTGCAATCGGTCATCACGTCAAACTCCCCTAATTGCCACCAAGAAGTTTCATATAATTATATAGTTTGGTATGTTTCTTTTACTCACTCATGAATTATTAAATATCAATGATGGTTTAAAGAAATGCAAAAGAAATTTTAGTTGATATTTATTAACAAAGTAATTTATATTTAGCAAAGCAATCTCACATACAAAATTACTATCAAGTGTCGTCTGCTACGCCGATTGTCGCCTGCTTCGTTAAAGGCACATATTTATCGTTTGGACTGTAAGGTATACCAGGGAGATTTGTATTTTCTTGCAGTACAACGTATAGCAGGAAAATGTTGTATATGCGGATCCTTTTAATGATTACGTAATGGAAGTGGCGAGGCGGTATGGTTTGAATAACTTAGGCAGGTGAAAGTTATTGTATTGAGAAGGAAAGGAATGTTCAGAAAGGCATAGAGAGGGAAGTGGACGTGGTAGCCATTCTAGCTTTGCACCTACATCAGTACGAGAATACACCCGACGGCGCGGTGGCCTGTATTTATAGCGCGCGAACACATCACACCCAATGGCATACACCCGGTACCCTGCAACACAGTGGAACATTCTAAGAAATTAAAAAATTATCTACAAAATGGACCTCTTGAATCATCTGAGAAGTAACTTACCCTATTCTGATTACTTCAATGAATGTCAAGATAACAATGGCTGCTTTTCCATCCAAAAATAAAACTAGTTTGCAATTAGAAATAGTCAATTTCTCGATAATTTCACAAAATATATTTGCCGCCGCATTCAATATGACGTCATTGACAGCTGATTGGCTAGTTTGGTAGTGACGTGGAACGAGCTATGTTTGTGCTGCAGTGATCGAGCGAGCGAAAATGAGACAATCGGAGCAATATGCGTTTTTGTATGTATATAGTTTGTCAATACTTACCAACTATAATATCGAAAATTTGGCAACACTTAGAAACTATCATCTCCCGCCCTAGATTCTTGTTTTTTGTATTTTGTGTGTGTGTACTTTCATGTATATGATTTCTTGTCTCCCTCTCCAAGTTTTTTCTGTTTGTGTAGGGTATTGATGCTATATATCTTTTTTATAAATAAAAGAGAAAGTTTTTTTTTTTTTTCTCTTTTTTATGTTGCCCACTTTCTAGATAAACCTTTTGTGCTAAAGTATAAGGTCCGATGTATTTTACTTCTGTCAATAACATATAATGAACGTATAATTTTATTTTGATGCAACATAGATTTGCAATTCCAATGCATAACTTATACTTGTTATAGTCTTTGTACAGTAATATTCTTCTAATTTCGACACTATCAGCCGCTCGTTCTTTATTATTGTTACGTTTAACTAGTATAAGGTATAACGTGTACATCATCAGTGATATGTTATAATAATTTATCTCAAGGCAGGTATGATGCCGGGATACAAGCAAAAGGAGGAATAGATACAAATATGAAAGATGAAGATGGAAAACGACATTGACAGACCGACATACAGAGAGTGTGAGAGAGAGAGAGAGAGAGAGAGGAGGCGGGATAAAGAAATGCAGTAGACGTAGTCTGTACGGCAATTAGTATTATGATATTTGTCTCTCCCATCACCCAGCCCCCCCCCCCCCCCCCCCCACTCTGATTTTTTTTTTTTTAGCTGCTTTTATCTTTTCGCTATAGTATAATGCTCGAGGTAAATAAGTACCATCAATATTGCATAACAAAAGTTTGTTTTCATATAATTGTGATGCCACAGATATTTACTCTCAAAGATTAACTTATATAGTATTAATGACTGCTTTGAGAGAAATAGTTGTTTTATTACGCTCAAGGGAAGGTTAGAATTGTGCTATTCCCCGAGGCTTGCCGAGGGGAATAGCCCAATTGTAACCTTCCCGAGAGCGTATGAAAACAACTATTTCTCGAATATTAAAGCAGTCATTAATACTTTTATATGCCGAAAAAAAATATAAAGCAGTCATTAATACTTTTATATGCCGAAAAAAAATAGACTAAAAAATAAAAAATAAAAAATATTTTTCAATTTTCCCATTACTCTATCTTTTTAACATTTACTTGATTGGTATCCTCCATCGCTCAAACCATTTTTTAACATGTAAACCTATGGGGTAACCATGGAGTAACCATGGTTATTAAAAATATTGAAATGTTTTATGCATGGTTACCGAGAATTTTACAGGAACAGTTGAAGTTTATGAATGCAATTCGACCAATCAGATGGCTGGATTTCTTAAGTGAGGTATATAATTATTATTATTGTACAGTAATGTTGTTCTCATTTCGAAATCATCAGGTGATAGTTCTCTCTCTTTTCCTTCTCCGCCACATCAAGGTTATGGTATACAAATTTATATCAAGATCGAAAGGAATACTTTTGAAATAAAAGCAAATTGCGGAACGGAAAACAGCTCCAGAGATGAAGATGGAAAAAGGCGCTGGGAAAGTGAGCGAGAGAGAGAGAGAGAGAGAGAGACATACAGAGAGAGAGAAACAATTATTTCCCACGTCGTCTTTTCGTCTGTGACATTTTATTAAATCACATTTGTATTATTCATTAATCTTTCCATGATTGTTATAAATTTGAATGAATATTTCAGACAGGGTCAAATTTGGTTCTAAGTTATGATTATGATCAGCCATTTTTTATTTAGGAGTCCGTCGAAACGCGATTTCATTGAAAATCGCGAAACCTAAACAAACTATGAGAGATGAAGATGGAAAACTAAAATTGAGAGAGAGAGTTGGGCATATTGTTATTTGTTATTATGCTAATTGTCTCTCCGATCAGCACCAATCCCCACCCCCTTTAGATTCCTTCTTTGTTTCTTTTCTATCATGATTTAAATTTTTAAAAAAATACTTTTTATAATTATTGTACAGTAGTATTCTTCTCAATATTTCGATATCATCAGGCGATCGTTCCATGCTTTCCTTCTCCAAATCGAGGTTATGGTATTATAATTTATCTCAAGATCAAAAGGAATGCTTACGGAATAAAAGCAAATAGTGGAACGTAGTACAGTACCAGAAATAAAGATAGAAAATGGAGATGAGAAAGCTAGCGAGCGAGCGAGTGAGAGAGAGATACAGAAAAAGAAAAAAATAGAAGAGAGAGAGAAAAAAAAATAAAAATAAAGCGAGAAAGAGAGAGAGAGACAAAGAAAGAGACAGATAAAATCAAAGAGAGAAACACTCATTTTTCATGTCATTTTTTTGTTTGTGACATTTAACTAAATCACATTTTTATTAATTATGATCAGCTATTTTTAATCAGGAGTACGTTGAAACGCGATCTTATCAACAATAGCGGAACAGACAGCAGTATGAGAGATGAAGATGGAAAATGATATTGAGAGAGAGAGAGAGAGAGAGAGAGAAAGTTCGGCGTACAGTAATGTTCTTCTTATTTCGATATCGCCAGGCGTTCGTTCAGTTTTTCCTTCTCCATAATTGAAGAGGTTGATTCCAAAAGGAGCTAAATTAATTTTTTATCTGAATTTAGTTTTTTGTCTAAAAATAATAATTTTCTACAAGGGAACAAAATGCACTTCATCACATTCTAAAATTACACGAGGAAGTATGAACAATATTAGGCACAATATCATGTTTCATTCCAAAAGGAGCTAAACCCAAATTGGTTTCATTCCAAAAGGAGCTCAATTCAATTGACCAATCAGAGCACAGTATAGAACAAACGCCTCCATTCTGACTTGGCTATGTTTCCAGGCAAAATGTACACGCATGCACATGCACGCACACACACTCAAGTACCATTAGGGTTTATAAACAGTGGTATTTAGTCATAGATATCTTGATAACTTCATATATTTAAATACCTTTATATACATGGCTGTTTATTGTCCTTCTGATCATCATCAAACACAGATATCAAAATTTAACAATTGATTCAATTAAGTCTTAACAAATTTACACAATCTTTTCACGCTATTTATATTCTAATTTGATTTATTTTTAATTGCATATTTTGCTTTGGTGATCTTGACTTGAACTATATACCCTGTAACTGAAATCGACTGTCTTGACCTCAAATTCACGATGGATTTATTTTCTTGATTGTATAAAAAGGGTACCTTATTTCATATTCGGAATTATGAACCCTTTTATATATTTGTATTACTTCATATATCCGTATTTATACTGTATATACATTTACATAATTATTAGATATATAAGAATATCGTACCTTTATCTGTGCAGTATCTATTCTCCCTACGAACATCCTCTGGTACAGATCTCTGTGAAAATACCAAAAGAGAAAAAGCAAATCATTTAATATCAGTGCATGTAATACCATATGACGTTTTAAAAATGAAACGTTTTGTAATGTTGTACATGGCTTATTTACAAGTTTCCACCGAACTGTAAGCGGTAATATCCTGATGAGTCGACAGCCATGTCCCACAATGCATGATGATGTTTGGATACATGAACCGGAAATCGCTTTAAATAAGCCTTCACCAAAAGATGGCGCATTTGAACGTAACAATGTAGGTCAAGTACCTGGCCTTTCAAACGAAAACGACATTGACGGACCGACATACAGAGGGTGAGAGAGAGAGAGAGAGGAGGCGGGATACAGAAATGCAGTAGACGTAGTCTGTACGGCAATTAGTATTATGATATTTGTCTCTCCCATCACCCATCACCCAGCCCCCCCCCCCCCCCCCCACCCCCCCCCCCCTCTACAATTGCTATTACTCCATCATTGCCAAGTACACCTCGAAAGATGTGTATATTAAGGCAAAACGCCTTCTCCTATAGATAATTAGAAGCGTTGGCACTGAAGAAGAACAAACCCTTGGTATGAGAGTCAAGGATACAACAACCCCGATGTATTTATTTGGATATTCAGTCTCTCATCATTTACATTTTGACATTGTTTCAATACTGATAGTATTACCGTTCTATTTAACCTTCTATACTATTAAAAACTTGTGTTTTGAGAATTTAGCAGAGAGGGAGAGAGGAGTGAATATTTCTCCAGATTACCAAACATTTAATAGACTTGTTATTGCATTTAGTTGAATTTCTCTCCTACGCTTTTTAAACAACAATATTTTTTTTAATGTTTGGGTCCCTGGGAGAAGTTTCAATTTTTGTTGAAAAATGTCTGGCTGGCACCGAGTAGAACCCGCTGGTTCAGGTTTTTTTGTCATCGTTTTCATTTACAATAATCATTGTTCAGGGTTTTAATATTTCTAAAGAAAAAAATGATTCTAAACCCCGGGCAAGTCTCTCTCTCTCTCTCTTTCTCTATGTCTCTCTCTATCTACCTATGTCTCTCTTTGTCGTTGCCTTTTTTTATTCTTCCTTTCTTACAGCCTTCCCACAAGAACGTATGGAATGTGCACTAGTTTACCTCGATCAAAGCAATAAAAACAAATCACTGATATTGCTGATTTTTTTTTCTTTTCTTTCGTATTTGTTGTCGTAGTAATGAGTATTATTATTAATATTAACATCATAGATATAAATATTGTGATTGAAAAAGTGATGATTTTTAAAATAAGGAGCATAATGCTCCTTTTCTGAAGCATTGTTACCTTGAAATCAATTTGCAGCTTTGTACAACAGCGTCGTATAAATAGAAGATGGTTTCCAGAGTAATTAAATTATCAACGTAACTGTCAAGCGAGGGATACAAACGACCGGCTTACACAATTCGCAAGGAAGAGCAACGATTGTGTAGTGTGCTCGTGTTGAGTTTCACATTATAAACGTTAATAAGTGGTTTTCTTAGTATTTTTCTTCTTAAACTTAAGTAATAAATATGAACAAGGCATCATAGTATCAGTATAAACGAGTTTCCAAATGTTTTTTGTTTTAATAATCAAATCCAGATCCGAAATATTGTGTTTGAGGTTACAGTCATATCTCATACTGTTATGAAGTACATGTATGTAATATGTAATATCACTTCCTGTCTCCCTTTCATTCACCCATATTTTGCCCACTTCCATGATCTAAAACAGTACAATTATCTTGGAATTGTAAACATTGATCACGAATGACCACCCCAGAGAGTTTACCTTAAGTACGTTATGTTCTAAGAACTATGACTCACAGAACCAATTTTAACCATCAACCGGCGAACATATACTTCTTGTAATCTCTATTCTACACATTGTAATAGTATTGAGAGTTGCTGAACTCTGCCAAATAAATAAATATGTACTGAAATGAATATAGAACTGTTTAGACTCTTGCTAATCAAACTAAGTAGAAAAGAGTCTTTCCCACTATAAAACAACAGTATTGTATAATCTAATTTGGATATTTAGTATATGATAAAGTACACGTTCACTTTGTTTTCAAATCTAATATTATCAACATTGTCGTCAACCTTCAAAAATGAAAGGAAGGTGAACAAAAGTCATTGTGTTTCTAACTTGTGATTGGAGAATTTAGAAGAAAGGGAGTGAGAAGTGAATATTCTTTTGATTCCCAACCATATAATATCAATCTCATTTGTTGAATCTCTTTCAAATGCTATTTTCAAAATAATGTTTTATTAGTTATAGGGTCCCTGGGAGAAGTCTCAATTGTTGTTGAAAAATGTCTGGCTTGCACCGGGTAGAAACCGCTGGTTTAAAGTTTTGTTTGTCTGCATTCTTTTCATTGACAATAAACCAGGTTTCAACATTTCTAAAGAAAAGTATATCGAAACCCTTGGCTAGTCTCTAACTGTGTGTGTGTCTCTCTCTCTCTTTTTCTTCTTCTTC
The DNA here is from genome assembly GCA_035222895.1 of Strongylocentrotus droebachiensis. Taxonomy (NCBI): domain Eukaryota; kingdom Metazoa; phylum Echinodermata; class Echinoidea; order Camarodonta; family Strongylocentrotidae; genus Strongylocentrotus; species Strongylocentrotus droebachiensis. The sequence goes on along the minus strand of JAVYIG010000540.1, from coordinate 325,941 downwards.
TTCTTTTTTGTAGGAGAAATGTTATTATTGTTAGGGTAGGTGTAGGGGATTGGAGACCCTTCAACACATTTCCATAATCTACATAAACATGAAAAATGTTACACGTACATAAAGTTTTGTATTATTTTCAGTCACTTCTTCTCTTTATTTGGTAACAAAATTGTGGTCATGATGTAACTGATTAATAAGATAACAATGATTAATGACTTCATCACCGAAGGTGAAGGTAATAAGGAACAGTTACAAATCAAGACATTTTAAATACAATTTAAATGAAAATGGGAATGTTATGGTTAGTTCAAAAACTTTTTGAAAGAGTTTTTTTTTTATGGTCCTCTTACCGAGGTGTTTTATTTCACATATTTCATATTTCATATATATTTATATCAATTTACATTTTAACGTAATAACAAAAAGACAAAAGTATTTATTTCGAAAGAGATATATGCAGCCAATGAACTACCTGTAATTTTGAGACGATTTTAAAACAATGTGGCCCAAAATATTTCTGTACATGGACAATAAACCAACCAGCATCGTGTCATTGACTGTCCTCGGCATACTTGACATTCACAACAAACGACCCCCATCTCTCTCTCTCTCCCTCTTTCTCTCTCTTCAAACTTCTCCTCTTCTCTCCGTTCCATTCACAACATACAATGACCCTAGGTTTTCTGTGATGGTTGGCACATAGTATGCATACACCACAACATTTACTGAAAATTGTGTTTTTATATCAGAGCAAAATGTTACGATCAAAATTGGTTACCTTGGTCAATTTTGCCGTTTTTTCGGGAAAAGAGTACATTGTAGTCTTCGAAATGAATGGGATATATGCAGTACTGTTGTTAAAGGCCAAAAGTGGCGCTGTAGCAATATTAGAGCCAACACGGACAGACAGTGATGGGTTCAAGCTTGTTGGTCTCCAATTACATTCGGTCTCCAATTCCCTACACCTACCCTATCAATATTATTATTATTTTTAGCAATAGTATAATTTCTAACATTATAATGTTAAACCAAGGCGCCTAATTCCCCTTGTCCTAACAATTTTTACCTTGAAATTTACTTCACATCTCTGTAAAACAGTGGCATGTAAATACATTATGACGTCAAAAGCAATCAAACAAAATTGGGACCCTACCCCTACCCCGCCCCCTCCCTCCCCAACAACGCTCGAATTTATCTACGTAACTGTATAAGCGAGGGAACAAGGCGACCATCTTACCAAATTATCAAGGGAGAGCAACGATACGCTATTGGGGCTTTGTAGAGTTTTGCATTATGAACATTGACAAGTAGGTTTCTGTTCATTTCTACTTGAATTTAACTGGTTTAAATGAACAAGAAAAAATATTGCCTGTATACATAAATGTTCAAGTCTAGTACTTGATTCACATTAAGATCAGGAAGATTGCTTATCAGGTTACAATCATATCGTTTAGAGCAGGTGCTATGACCGGGGTAATAATGTAAAGCGGTTAGAAACTCGGAAATTGCTGATGTTTTAAGCGCTATATAAGCAAATATTATTATTATTATTATTATTACTGTGTTATGTGGATGTGTTACTGACTACCCGTTTTGTACTTATGTCTTATGGTATACACTTTTAGGAAAAGCACTCTCTGCAACGATTGCTGCTGATTTTAAGCAAAAGTCGTTTGCCATTGATGCTCTTTAATGCATCCAGAGCATGGAGTCGTAATTATCTCTTTCAGGATGTATTTCATTTTAGAGTTGATTCCAATCCTAGTGCTAGAGGAGAATATGCATTAGCATGTGCTCTCTATGCTTTGCTGGAGTGGACTTTTTGACCAGCTGAGTGACCCATAACTCTGGCGTGGAGATACCCTACTAAAAGTCTAAAACATACCCCAAATCAAGTAAATATTCAATTTTTTCTCTCTCATCCTCAATTGAGGTTTTTATTTCCATGATAATAATAAATATTTACATTGATTGCCCAATGACTGAGTGAAACATAACATAGGCTAAAAATTAAAGTATAATTAATAATTCTTCCAGCTTAGTATTATTTTTTTTTGCTAACACAATCATATCTTTAAAATAATCTTAGCAACGACTTGAATTTTAAAAGAAAAGTATGTGGAGAGTAAACAGAACCATTAACAATCTTCTTAACGTAACATTTATAAATTGCCTATTGCGCATAATTTAAAATAATTTTCAGAAGTGAATATTTCTTGTTTCCAATATCCATACCTACAACTATTATCTTCTGGTCTATTTGTATTTCTTTTTGGAATAGATTAAATATCAAATTACATATTATTTTTCAAAACAAAGTCACATCCTTGCAATATAACATAAAATGAAAAGTTGAGTCAACTTGTCCCCAAGAGTTGCATAAATTATTATTAACAAGTTGTGGTTTATATAAGTTTTCTTTTGAGGCAATAAACCTATGAATCATCTTGAAATTGAATTGTTTAACTTTATTATTACGAATTTGCTTTAAATTAAATAAAAATACATCCTTCCAAACAAAGTCATTATCCAAATCTAAAAAGGAATTCCAAAAGTAAATGATGTTTGGTTCTCTTTACTTTTTACGTATTAACAAACGATAGTTATCTTTCACTTTCATAACAAAAACAGTCACTTTATCCCCTGTTTTCTGTTTCTATTATATTGGAAATATCACATTCTTCTTTAAATTCTAAGCTTAATCTATCCAACAAACACTGTGGAAATGCTTTCTTTAGTTTTGTATATTTAAAATCAAATAAGAGCTGTTGTGCTTTCACTTTTGTATTTAGTATTTTAGAGTCATTCCAAATACCATTTGTAATCAAATTATGAATTTTAAATAAACCGGCCTCATGCCATTCTCGATAAAACAGTATTTTTATCTTAACGGTAATGTTACTATTTTTCCCAATAATTTCATTTGGAATATTTCTTACTTTAAACATATCAATGATTTTTAGTTCTGACCAAGTACAAAAAATTATCTACATAGAATTCTGGCAAATTATGTTTAGAGCATAACACATTCATATCCTTTATGTTACAATTGAAAGCAAACAAATGGCAAACCCCCTATTATGTCGAACTAGTCTCTAAACATAGTTTTCCAATAAAAGCCATTATCATTAAAAACGAGATATCCATGCCAAACGAAGTGAAGATATTTTACTAGCAATATCAATCATATTCAATCCACCATTTTCAATATCAATTATAATTACATTACGTTTAATTTTATCTTTTTTGGAGTTCCATAACAAACAAAATAATATTCTGTTCAATATCTGTGAAACATGTTTTGGTACTGGTACAACAGTTGCGGTATATACAATTTGTGACGCCGCCGCTAACATTTTATGATCTCTCATTTTCCACATATTTAAAACATTTCGAATTTTTTTTTTTTTACATTCCAGTTTAAATCTTGTAACATTTTCTTATTATCATGAACAAAATTATCTACAGTATTCAGTTTCATAACTTCTGCCTTATTACAATTTTTTCGGACCTGCATTGACTTCAAAATCGTTAATTTCATTCATAATATATTGTTTATCATTAACAGATTCCACAAATAATATTGTGTCATCTGCATATTGGGACATTTTTAAACTATCAATTCCTAAATCAACACTCAATATATCAATCCCTTTAATGTTTGTTTTTTTGTCTTATTGTGCATGCTAATATTTCCACTACTATGTTAAAAAGTAATGCCGATAATGGGCAATCCTGGCGAACTCCTCTTCCAATAAGCAACTTTGTTTTAAACCATCCATTATTCATTACACGACCGATCGCGTCAGTATAAAATGTAAAAGGTAAATATTCATGAAATGTTCAAATAATGGTCATGATTTAAAAGTCGTTATGTTTCTAACCTGTTTCGTGTCAATTTCCTTCTTTTTTTTTCTCTTTTTTTTTTTGGGGGGGGGGGGGGAGGGGGCGTATCTTTTCAGAAAAAAACGTTGATGTTAGTATACACTTTCTCACAGGTTGCACGGCAAACCGCTACACGATACAAGCGTATACAGATGGAGGGTTGCGGGCGGGCGCACGTCTGCATGAAGTTATCTACCTCCTCATTATACGGTAGATAACTTCACGCAGGCGTGCGCCCGCCCGCAACCACCATCGGTATGCACTTGTAATGTGCAGCGGCTTGCAGTGAAACCTGTGAGAAAGTGTACTACCGGCCCGGGCCCAGATGTCTGGAAAATCGAGCATTGTGTGTCAATGCGTAGAGGAATAAAGAAGTGACTTGTATCAGATACAAGTCGTTTCTATAGTTTTTAGACAGTAACTTTATCACAAAAACTTCACCTTTGAATTTTGAATTTGAATTTGAATGTTATTAGTAAACTTCATTCATATACATGAAGATTCTGCTTCACAATACATAAATAAAACAAATATAAAAATTATAAATTCAACAAGTGGTATAATTTCTCGAGTAATCACAAATTAACAATAAACATTGTAGCTTTTATATACAGTGGTAAATGATATTATTACAAATTAATTATACTACACGTACCAGCCTATGTTTGACATGTACGAATTTCTGTTACCATAAATTGTTTTAATGGTATAAACTCTAATGACTTTATGGTGTGTTCTTATAGGCTACCGTATTCAGAAGCCTTTATCTGGAAATAATCGGTTAGACCCGTAGATTGTAAACAAAATCCTTTCCCCACACGCTGTTCAAAGAAGTTTGCTGTATATGTGTTGCACATGCATACATTATCAACCATTCATTTTGTTTTAACTTTATTTATTTTCTCATTAATTGTAGGCATCTTTTTTAACATCTTTCGTCAAAGCAGTGGATTCAAAGCACATTGTGGCCTCAGTATATTGATGTGAAACCACGCAGAAAATGCTACTTTCTCTCAACCTTGTGGATGTTCCATAAGGATCAGCAGCCTCTTGAAGCAGTTGCAGCCATTATCGGTAAATGTGTACATGTACTTGTATTATTTCTGTATATGTATGTGTCATATTGTGCATGATCACTGAGACACTGACTAATTCCACACTACAGAGTAATCATTTCATTTGAAAGGCTTATTTCTCCTAAGTTTCAAATATAGTTATAATTCAATTAATTTTAGATCATTAAAACCTGCAAGTATGTTGCAATAACCAACAATATGTTCTGAGTTACCCTTCAGCATAGATCAAGAAGCTTTAATTCTACCCTCATCACCAAACTAGAATTGCATTGATAATTTACCAAATAAAATCCTGAATCACGTTTTGCATCGCCAACAAATGTTTAAAACCCAAAGGTGTGTTGAATTTATGTTTGTGAGCAATGAGAAATTATTTCTGATAAATCTTATCAAGCAGCACTTTTCTGACAGAATTCATTATTTAATTCATTGTTTACGTTCCAGTTTTATTTTTATTTATTTTTAAAATCTGAAATGTATTCCTTTTTTGTGTGTGTGCTTTATTCATGCATTATAATTACTTGTGTTTATGTTCCCTGGATCTGGAAGCAGTGCATAATGCAGGAGATTCCACCCAAAAGCTAACCCATGAGTCCAAGGTGAAGAGGAATATTTCCAACATTAGATCTACACTCACCCGATAGCTTAACTGCTCGGGCATTAGTAAAATTAACCACACTCGCTACCTTCAAACCAGTTCTAACACCCACGGCTTTCGCCTCAGGCGTGTCAGACTGTTCCAAAGATACCTTGTTTGGGAAATTCTTACTAATGCCCTCACTGCTGTGTAATAAGTTTTATAGTAATTCTCTCTATTCATATCGGCTGATGCGTCTGCGCTATTGATCAATCGCTCCCATCTTTTAGGACTCTGGCCTTTCAAAAAAAGTAGATAAAGCATGAGAACTGGTGATCACATACCTCTCCCCATACTTGTTATTATTCCATTGTTGCCGCATACACCTCGCTCGAATGGGAATGTTTGGGCGAAGCCCTTTGTCCCGATGGAAGTGGTAGCAGTGGAAAGAAACAAACCTTTTGTATGAGTGTCAAGCTTAAAAGAGGTAGGGATAAGCGAATATTTTCATGATTAAGAAAATAGAACATATTTTAGAAGGTTTTTATAAAATATCAAGATTAAAGCTAAACAAAGATAAGACATATATTCTGCCCATGGGTCCACATGTTTCTAATCATACATTTCCGTTTGGGAAAATCGTAGATGTTGTTAAAATATTAGGTGTTTACTTTCAGTAAATGTAGATATCACGTAAGAAATGAGTTATAAGGAAATGTTAGGCAAAATTTAAAACAATATTGACGTGGTGGAAACAGCGTGATTTAAATTTAATGGGTAAAATTCAATTGATGAAAGTATATGGATTTTCTACATTGATATATGTAACATCACTAATGCCAGTTCCAGAGTGGGTATATAAATAAATTGAAGTAATATGTTTTGATTTCTTGTGGAGAGGTAACGATAAAATTAATAGAAGTACAATGATCAACAGGTTGGGCACACAATTATAGATTTGTAAAAGCACAAAGAATAATGTGGATAAAAAGGCTTGTAACAGGAACTCAAGCTATCAAATGGAAACAATACTTTAAATATGTAATGATACCAATGGGCGGGAATTTTATATTGTATTGCAACTATTGGACAGATACAGTGAAATCCATGTTACCTGCTTTTTATCAGAATCTTCTGAAAGCATGGATAGATATAAAAGAATATGTAATTAAACAAAACAGAAGAGAGATACAGAGGGAATGAAATAATGTTTACTAATAATGTTATTGAACTAGAAGGTCAAACTTTATTTGAGGATTTTTGTTTAATTTTTGTAAACGAATTCATCCCATATGTGAAGAAAATGGAGAATTGAAACCTGAGGCTTATTTTATAATGTTAGGTTTGAGCAGAGAGGAAATTGATAAAGTAAACAAAATGTATACAGTAGCCCCTTATGAATGGAAACAAAATGCACAACTTTTAAGAAAGTCCATTCAAAGTGGCTTCAGTTTAGAATTTATGTTCTTTAAAAAAAAAGTGTTCAAATTTGAAGATACAACGGCAAAGATGGTATATAAGAGTCAATTAAGAAGAATGGAGAAACAAACTCGACAGATTGCAGTTAAATGTCACTTTATAATATTTTAAGAAAAGAAGAAGAAAATATATTTGTTAAACCAAGGATGTGTACCTTAAGCAGTAAACTGCGAAAATTTCAGTTCAAACTGTTGCATAAGATCGTATATACAAATAAACATTAACATAGATTTAGGTTTCATGAAAATGGGTTGTACTCATTTTGCAAGAAACTTATCAACATATATTCTCTGAATGTTATACAATAAAGGAAGTCTGGGGGAAATGTGCAGATAAACTTAATATACCAATTCTGAAGCAATTGTGAAACTATAATTTTGTTTATGCGAATATTTTCTTCTCTAAAGGTGTTAATTCATCTGCGAATATATTTTACAAGACAAATTTATGTGTAACCTTATAGGTACATGTTCACTTGCAATCTTGAAGATTATTTGTAATTTTGTATGAAATGTTATAAATTATGTGAAATTTTCTTTATGAGAGAAAAGAATAAACATCTATGAAAACAAAAAAATAATAGCGCCAAAATGTATGTACAAAACTGAATGATAGGAACACAGAATACTAGTGCATGTGTATACAAAATTCCAACTGTTTACTTCATTCAAAGCCAGATCAAAACGATTGTTTTCAGATAATAATTTTTTTTAAATTGGCAACGGCGCTATAACTTACTCGTGTTATAGAGCACATACAGGTACATTATCTTTTAAGTCGAATTTGTTTACCCTCTATCATTTATATGATATAAGTAATGGAGCTTTCACGTTCTCTTGCATGTACTTTTAACTATATTGCCTGATTATTGTAATGATTATTTTATTTTTAATATTTATGTTATCGATAATGTACCAGACATTCCAACCATATCTATGTTCCTTCAATTCACTATAATTTTTCAAGAACACTTATTAAATATAAGGGATCCGTTATTCGGAAAAACTTACCAGATTATATCAAAGGATGTCCAACATTATCTAGTTTAAAGCGTAAATTTAAACAAAAACAAATAACGGGTTACAATATATTTATCCATTTAATTCTACCTATCCTATGTGTATGTATGTCTCATTTAATTTAAATCTGTATTTTATAAATATTTGTTTTACTGCAGATTTTACTTATGGCCTAGACAGGTCAAGGGCATTTAGGTCCAATACATCCCTACTCTACCCACTCATTATTTAATTTTGTTAGTGTTACTGTAATTGTTGTATTTGTTCTTATTTCATTACATGTTGTATATTTATTGTAATCTATATCATTGTATTTGATTTCATATTGTTGGATTTTTTTTTTTTGTATATGAAATAAACTGAACTGAACTGAACATGATATTCTCAACATTCTCTCTAACCTTTATGATACGAAATACAATTAAGGGGAATTATGTTACTAGCCTCTGTTCGAAGGAATTAGCAAAGAGGAAAGAGAAGTGAATTTTCTCACGATTAATTTCCATGTATATTTAGATTTCCCGCCCATTTGAACTTTTTAACAAAATTTACGTACTCTTTTTCATTCATTTTCCTCTCATAACTTCCTTATTTTGCACATTTCATAGGCAATTTCGTCTCCGGTCATTCGCTTTTTAACTTTGCCAAATCAATTTCATCAGTTCACATTCGATGTTTTCAAAGGTAAATCTATTTAATCATCCTCGCCAGCCATGATCCCATTTATATCTAACTCATTTTTACTTCCAATACTTTTTCTAAATTTTTCAAGGCATTATCATTTTGTTGATCATAGTTTTATCAAATGTTTTGTACAATAAACAACCTTCGTAGTGATTGGTGCTTGATGTAACGCTACGGTCACAAAGGTTCGTACGAACAAGAAGTTTTAAGAGATGGAGTCCTATCTAGCTCATTCCCTTTGTACCATCTTCGATGCCGCCAGGAGAAAATATGTCAGGCATGTGCCTAACTGGACCTTCCTTGCAGATACGTAGACAAAAGATTCCTGCCTAGCTGCAAACTATCGGGCCACTTTAAAAGGGAAATATGCTTTTGTAATGCTAATAACTTTTCGCTACCACTCGTCTGATAATACGAGCACTAGGCCTACACAGTGCTTATCTTTTACAGGAGGCAAGCGAAAGAAATTGGAGCAAAATTTCCTGAAATATTAATCAAAATTACTCGACTGGGCATGTGTGGGCACTAATCTGACATATAACATCACAAAGAGCTGTATACGGACAAATTCACTTTTTATTTTCGTGAGCCGCAAGTAATCGGAAAAGTGTCAAATTGTAGGTTTTAGGACTGTACATTTTTACTATTTTTCACAAATTAAAGCTGCTATCATACAATGTAAGAAAATTTCTTGACACAATTAGGCTTTAGTATTCATATTTTATCATCTGTTAGATTTTCCCCTTGTTAGTTCAAATAAAAAGTGAAATATTAAGGATATTTCTTTATGACAATAATCACTACTGAAGCTTTCCAATGATATTGGCGGCATCGAAGATAACATCAAAGGTAACAGCACACCAGTAGATTCTATTTTGCAACCATAGAAAACGGCAGCTGCCTGGAATAATTTGTTGCCAGTTGGGTCTCCAGCTCTTAAAACTCCTTGGTACGAACGATAATTTCGTATGAATCTCCGTTTTTCCATAGTCTTCCCGAACGTCCATTGTCTGAAAATCGTTCGTAGCAGTTCGTAATGGCATTTGTGACCGAGACTTTAGCAGCAATTGTTCGTCACTGCTAGTCTATGACATGAAGAAGCTATTTATTCTTTCGGTATTCATGTTAATTAATTCTACGGTTGATTCCACTTGGTTGATTCCTATGTTTGCAGGGGTTAGCATGAAGAGAGAGAGAGAGAGAGAGAGAGAGGCAAACATTCTCACAGATACTGACGATGTGTTATTCTTCTTATTTGTTTATCATCTCTACGATGCTATTTGAAGAACTATTTTTTCATTAATTCCAGGCATAGTGGGAGCTGTTTCAATTGTAATTGAGGAATGTCTGGCTTGCACCCAGTAGATCTTGCTGGTCCCATGATTTTGTATGGCTTGTTTTCAAATACTACATCGAGCACATGCCCCTTTTTTACAAAATGTTGGTGTAAATAAACCCCTCCTATCTACTGAGGGCAGGTCCAAATTAAAGGTTGCAACATTAACGTGTATCTTCACGTGACCTTCCGCTATTTTTAACGAAATGTCGTGTAACGCGACAACTCGACCGGAAGCAATGACCTGATGAATCGAGTGCGCCCTCGGGCACGTAGTCAATTAACATGAAGTTGCAACGGCCGTATTCTAAACATGGTAAGCGCTTTTTCTTCTAGCTTAGATGACAGAAAAGACACAATTCTTATACCCGATGACGTCATGTTTGAAAATCTCATTTCTCGAGTCTAACGACTCAACTGCTAAATACCTGCTGATATCAGACAAACCTGAAACTATTATCACGACTTGGTTGAATTATTTCAAGGAAAATTAATTTGAACTCGCGCAATATACACACACGGACTTTCTTTCTCTCTCGCTTTCTCTTTCTCTCTCTCTCTCTCTCTCTGTCCCCTTCATCATAAACACAAATCTAATTCATGGTGATTGTGACGTTTAACTTTGGGAGCTACCAACGTTGGGTAAAGTTTGTTCTTCTTATGTGGAGGGACACAGATTCTGACACATCTTATTCGAACAATCAGGTTCAGACTAAACTTCATCTTACAAATGCATTTTTCTTCAAAACACTTTATCCTTCTTTGTGTATACAATACATATTTTTCAATTAAGACATACCGGATTATGGATCTTTATATCCCTTAACTCTTCTTCAGCGGGATTTCTTTTAATCAACTCACCTGCCTTAGTGATTCTCTTCTTTTTTTCACGTTGACCTTCACGAATTCTTGTACCTCTTGTATGTTTTGTTGAAACAAATCTTTCAGTTTGCCGCATACAATGACACAGCTCGCCATTTCAAAGACTGTCGGTTGATTCTGTTTGATCATGTTTAGAAATGTAAGCTGGGTGCTCTCCTTCAAATTCTGAATTAGGTAGGCAATGACACAGACACTTTGGGATCCTAATTGGAAAGAAAAGGAAATGAATGATAATTGATATAATATGTTAAATTAAATTTGTGTAGACTGACATCCATTCCTGTCTTATTGTTTTCCTTTAATTTCCCCTCGGTTTTAAGTATTAGTTGATTGCTATAGAATTACGATGCAAGGTTTAGTATTTAATATTCCTTTGCGCTTCATTACTTTACATTTTACTTCTTTGTTTGAAGGTGGTAATATTTCCCTGTGGAAAACCGAGCTACGCCTCCAACGGAAAGTCAGGGTCTAACTCTACCGATGGAAATGGCGTATGCCAAATGCAAGTCTTGTATTTTGTATTTCGTATTTATTGATTCAACTATAACATAAACTGAAATAAAAAACAATAAAAATGTATCAATTTAAAACAAAACATTAACAAAAAAGAATACATACATTATCACACACAGACACACACACGCACCATCCTCACCGATACACTCACCACATACATGCCTGAGACTCGGGATGGGGGGGGGGCACATATACATACATTATAAATAATATACATGCAAAATTATATCCATAACATATACTACATTTTACTTCTTTTGCTTCCTTCTCATTTTGTTACATGGAGCCTAATGTTATTGACTTGGCCAATAAATTCAAATGTCTTAAGTTATCTACACTGTCGGTCATATAGTTGGATTATTGTTGTTTTACCCCAATTCATGGAATTATTTTTTAAATAATTTAAAAATAATGTATCTAGATAATAGTATACATTCTCAGATTTTATTGAATAATAATGTGACAATGTGTGTTTTGCGTGACTGATAAAGCATGTGTATGCTACTATGCTTATCAGCTACAAAATCCTCAGGACGGCCATGCATTACGGCTCAAGGCATGGGCACTCAGAGGATTTGTTTATGTTGGGAACCGGGGTAAAATGCAATTAATTATTGAAAATTTATTGCATTTTCTGTTGTTTTTTTTAATTTATGGAAACTGCTCCCTACCCTAGCCCCCGCTGTGTAAAGTCATGGTTCATTGACAAAGCAATGGCCTCGTAACTTTGAGGCCCCAGGATCAAAACCGTGTCGATGTGCTATATTAGTGCCCTTTTTGGGGGAATTAATCCTCATTACTGTCATTTATGACTTAAGGGCGTAGGTACCCTAGTTGATAAGCATAGTAGCATACACATGCTGTAGCAGTCACGCAAAACAAACACTGGCAAATTATTATTCAATAAAATCTGAGAATGTATACTATTATCTAGATCTATTTTTTTTTTATTGTTTAAAACATAATTCCATAAATTGGGTTAAAACAAAAATATACCAACTATATGAGCGGCAGTGTATATTAAAAGAGGCAAAACACCAGATCGACATTTACTTTAACCAAAATGTTGCACTATTCAGGAATTTTTTGATCTGTCTTTCCTTTTTTTTCCCTGTTTATGTTATTTATCGGACAGAAATATCAAGTGATAAGAAATTGATGAAAAACAAAACATCCAAAATCAGTTTCAGGAAATCACTATGAACAATGTTTATTTTGCCATTACGTATTGCATGTATAACTCGTTATACATTATCATGTAACTGAGTTCTGATTGTTGTAATAGGTGATTCGTAACTTAAATAAAAAGTTAACCTTAGGTTGGCAGTTGAAGAATGTTGTATTAATACAGGGATTTCTTACCAAAATGTGAGCTCAAAGTAGGTAGCAGTTTCGTATACCTGGCATCTATCACGTCGGTAAGAGAAAGCCTGCCTTCAGTGAATGGATGTAAAAGTATCACTGCATACAAATCACCTGGCGGAGTGAAGACACGAAGATCCGACGGTTTAAGGTGAACAAAACGAAACTTGGTGCTAGGTGATTTTAACATCGGAATCAACTGATTACCAATGGTTTCATCACGGACCAAACATAGAATTCCGATGGTTATTGGGTCGTTTTCGGAACCCATAGTTGCACATTTCTTTCCGAAACTAATTTAATCAGCTCTGAATGATCGCGTTCAGAAGGTGTTGTTGTAACAGCAACCGGTACTAGCTGGCATATTTCAATTAAGGTCGTATGCGCCGAGCTGACTACTGAGTTGGAACGGATTTATCCAATTACCATAGACATAGGGAACGGATGGATAACGCAGAAATCGAGTATAAAGGGCTTTTTGAGGCCGGTGTGACGAGACAAAGTGTCCGGGTAGCGATCTGTGTCTATATACACATAATAATGCAAAATGGCCGGCGAGATGCGTCTAGCTTGGGCGGTATGTGTCTAGGGTCGGACGCATCTCGCCTCGTATGTCACGACGAGATGTGTCCACTGGCGAAATGCGTCCTGAACCATGCAACTTATAAACATCGACTTAAAGTATATCTCCACTTTTCTCAATTTGATTGTATCTTACAATTAATATTTTATTCTGCTGTAACATAAAACAAGAGAGATGTGACTGTTTACTCCCCAATCTTGTTTTTGCTACAATTTATATCAATTATAAAAAACACCATAAACATGGCTTGATGTACAGAGTCTGGCCACAAGTGAAACATGTCATCACCATACAAATGGCTGTACATACGAGACTAGCCCTTTAAACTAGCGACCAATGAGCCTGGGACCAATACGCAGGAAGCACAGAGGGTCGGAGTTTAAAGAGGGAGCCAGCCACCAAACGGGGTTGTAGTGTCATCAAATATTTTAATCGAAAAGGAAAAAGATGCCGGTCTGAGCCAAACCTCAATCTAAACGGTAAGATCCGGACGCGTCTAATTTTTTTCGTAACCAAGCGAGCCCAGATTCAACTCGTGAAGGACGAAAACTTTCGGCATGTGTCATATACACTGTTGCTCATAAATTTGGAATATTTTTGTTTACCCCAATTTATGGAATTATTTTGACAATGATTTATTCCTAATAGATCTAGATAATAGTATACATTCTCAGATTGTATTAAATAATAATTTGCCAGTGTTTGTTTTGCGTGACTGCTAAAGCATGTGTATGCTAATATGCTTATCAACTAGGGAAACTACGCCCTTAAGTCATAAATGACAGTAATGAGGATTAATGCCCCATAAAAGGGCACTAATATAGCACATCGACACGGTGTTGATAATGGGGCCTCACAGTTACGAGGCCATTGCTTTTCCACTGAACCATGACTGTACAAAGCGGGGGCTAGGCTAGGGGGCAAATACAAAAAAAAGGAAAATGCAATACATTTTCAATAATTTATTGCATTTTACCCCGGTTCCCAACATAATGAAATCCTCTGTACGGCCATGAATTATGACTCAAGGCATGGGCACACATAAGATTGTTTTCTTTGGGGGACCGGAAAAAATACAACTTTACAGCTTTAACATGGTTTGGATCAATATTTACCTGAAATGTCATGCGATAGTTTTAAAAGACTTTAAACTTATAATCCAATCTTTGCCATTAGTGTATGTACACTGTTGGTCATAATGGTGGAATAATTATTTTTCCCCCAATTTATTGAATGATTTTGACAATGATTTATTCCTAATAGATCTAGATAATAGTATACATTCTCAGATTGTATTGAATGATAATTGGGGAGTGTTTGTTTTGCGTGACTGCTAAAACATGTGTGTGCTACTATGCTAATCAACTAGGGGACCTACGTCCTTCAGTCATAACTGAAAGTAATGGGGATTAATACCTCATGAAAGAACACTAATATAGCATATCTACAAGGTTCTGATCCTGGGGGCTCACAGTAACGAGGCCATTGCTTAGCCAATGAATCATGACTGTACGCAGCGGGCGCTAGGGTACGTCGACGCCCCCACCAAAAAAAAACTAAAAAATACAATAAATTTTCAATAATTTATTGCATTTTGCCCCGACCCCCAACATAAAAGAATCTTCTATGTGGGCATGCCTTGAACCATAATGCATGGCCCTACCAAGGATTTTTTCCTGTTGGGGACCGGGGGGAAATGCAATGAATTATTGCAAATGTATTGCATTTTCTTTTTTATTTCAGATTCAGATCGACAAATCTATCGTTTTCATGGCCAGTTTTACTTTTTAAATTAATGATTTAATTGCAATCACTAACTGTCGACCATTTTAGTATTACATTATCAATTATGTATATATTCATGTTTTCTTTTCATTTTACTGTACAATTTAGTCAACTTCTACCTAAAACACGAATGTTTAGCAGCTTAAAAGGCAATCAGTGTACTTAAAATGCATACACAATTGAACAAACGGGACTAGGCCTAAATTTACTAAATTTGTATCCACTCTCATTAAATATAAGCCCAACTTACGTCGTATTATCAGCTTTATTTGTCATGAATATGAATAACTACAAAATTTGGTTTCTGACCGTACAAATGATACTGGATTGAAAGAAAATTACTGCAGAATAGCGGATTCTGTAGGCCTACAAGATTATGATGTTGATTCGACAGGATAAGAATCCTGATTTTTGCAATGGAACAGCTGATCACGATGAAAGGTGAACATTTACTCCATACTAGAATTATGTCCCGGCATGCTTTGCGATGAAACAACCGTGAAGGCACGAATTACGGCCTACCTTTGCCAAGCCAGCTGATCGCTGCCCATCGTGACGTCACGAAATTGGGCGGAAACAGCAGCCAAATCTTAGAGTCGAACTGCGATTGGTATTACTTCGGCACATCATGGAGATACTAATCTGGGCACATGTATGCCAAAATCGGCATTGTGCGGGCATTCGGAACATGCCATCTGCGTAAGAGCCGTATTCTGTTCAGTGGTGTCAATAGCGAGCTTTCGATTTTAGGCACCCGACGTGAGCTACTACGCGTGACGTCATATTTATCCCCTGTGCATGCGTGAGCTTCTGGGCCCACGTTCCTTTCCAAATCACACAACGGGAGTTTGAGTTTGAGTTTGAGTTTGAAGTTTATTATCCAAACCAAAAAGTACATCAATATATAACAATCAAATGTGAATGATTAATTAACATTGAAAGGATAAATGGGACCAGAAAATAGCATTTAATGCTAATCGTGTCTAGTACCACTAACACAAAAAGTATCACAGCAATAAATGAGAATGTAATGAATAAATATGAATAACTATTGAATTCATACCTAAGCTACAAATTATTCTACATCTAGGGTAAATATGTTCCGTGCTTATATACAAAGCTTTGGTATTTTACACTAAATAAAAGATGAAGAATTATATAACATAATATTTACAAAAAGGCAAGAGCCTTGGTTCTAAGTTATAAACAACTATTCTATTAACATTTGTGATATAAGAGTTCTACGAAAGCAAGATACTGATGCTTTCTCCCGTACAGAAAGGGGTACACTCTAAATTACAGGGATTTAAATTTAAATCTATAGGATTTATTTTTAAATCTTTCATGTACTGTAGGTAGGGACCAATCGATGTGGATTTAAAATTAATCTTCGCTAGGATTAAAAAGTTTTAATCTGTAAATGATTAAAAAATAAGTTCAAAAGATTTATATTATAAATCTTTCTAGATTAAAATTAACCCTGATAAAGATTTAAAAGCAATCCTTTTTGGGACTTCTTTTTTTTATATTTGAAACTCGGATTAAGAACCAGTTTAGCAATCTTTTAAGATTAAAAATCAATCTTTATGGATTTAATTTCATTCAAATCCGGCTTAAGATTTAAATTTTAAATCCCTGTAATTTAGAGTGTAGATCATTCCAAAAGCGTGTGCCTCTGTATGACATTGAAAATTTACCTTGCGTTGTCCTTACTTTAGGCACACTTAACTTCCTACTTTCTCTTTGTCTAGTCTCATAGTTGTGCTCTATGAAACAGCAATACTGAATTAGAGACTGTGGCAATTTATCATTCAATAATTGATACATAAAAACACAAATAGATAATTTATGGAGTTGATACACATTCAATAATTTTAGCTCCTGGAATATCGGTTGTGAATGAGTCCTAATTGGACTAAACGTTATAACTCTTAGTGCCATCTTTTGGCTTAATAATAAACACTTCATGTTCATTTCATAATTACTTCCCCAAACCTCAATTCCGTAGGTCATATGCGGTTGAATTAACGCAGGCGCGGATCTACGGGGGGGGTTTAGGGGGTTTAAACCCCCCCCCCCCCCTTGGGCGGCCAAAAAAAAAAAAAAAAAAAAAAAAAAAAAAAAAAAAAAAAAAAAAAAAAAAAAGAACGCACGCTGGAGAGAAACCCTTTCAAGTGCAAATATTGTGAGAAGATATTCAACTCATCTGGTAACTTAACCAAACACATGATAACTCTGGATATAACTGTGTATTAAACTGTTACTTGATTTAAAAAGACGTTATCATGCACTGCTTTTTATGGTCTCCATTGTGTTAATAGATGCCAGGAAAACATCACTTACGGGGTTCAAATAAACACCCCAAAAAAAATCGGCTCGCCGCTTCGCGGCTCGTGGACGATGCTCTGCATCGTCATTATTTTGGTCAAACCCCCCCCTTAGCAAAAAGCTAGATCCGCCCCTGTAACGTCTTATACAGTAACAACAAAACACGCCTTGGCACAAACTGTCTTAATCTATATAAAACACCAACCCTTTTCCTAATAAACTTATTAACCCTTTGGATATGAGGTTTCCACGTCAAGTGTTGATCTATATAAATTCCTACAAATGATGCAACATCAACCTGGGCTATTTCAGTCTCTGCTATTTTTAGCACCCCTTGAGTTACTACTGATTGCCTACTCCCTCTTATTAACAAATAATTAGTCTTTAAGAGATTGACTGTAAGTTTATTCACCTTACACCATATGGTCACCTTATCAAGATGCATATTAACTATATTATCCATATCAATTGAATTCTGTCTCGGTGGAAACGTATGAAACAAGTTAAAATCATCGGCAAAAAGTCTAAAATTAAAATAATTTGTTGAGTTTGGCAAATCGTTTATGTACAACAAAAACAGTGTAGGTCCCAACACAGAACCCTGAGGAACACCACATGTTATTATCTGCTTCAATGAGCTATGTCCATCATAGTTCACAAACTGAAATCTATTACAAAGATAATCTTTAAACCACTGGAGAGGCAGGCCCCTTATTCCATAATGTTCTAATTTTCCAGCCAATATTGCGTGATCAATTGTATCAAAAGCTTTCTGGAAATCTAGGAATACACCTAGTGTTACACTGCCCTTATCCAGTGATTTAAGCACATCATTAACCAAATTAATTAAAGACAACTTAGTACTATAATGTTTACGAAAGCCATACTGGTGCTTATACAAGACATCATTTCTTTCAAAATAATCAAGTAGCCTCTTGTTTACTAATTTCTCAAATATTTTGGCCAAAAGAGGCAAAACTGAAATAGGTCTATAATTGCCTGGGACATTTTTATCCCCTTTTTTAAAAATTGGTGTAACTTTGGCTACTTTCATTGCCTCTGGGAACACACCGTTCAATAATGACTGATTATAAATATAAGATAATGGTTTTGCAATTACTTCAGCAGCATCCTTCAGTAATCGGGCTGGAATATCATCAAAGCCGCAAGCTTTCTTTACATTTAAAGTTAATAAATAGTCCTGTACCTCATAATGAGTAACTGGTTCCCAAAACATAGAGTCAATTATTCCATCACTAAGATAACCTTTGAATGTAATAACATCGTCAACATTACCTTTAATAGATTTAGCAAGGTTAGGCCCAACGTTCACAAAAAAATCATTAAAGCCTTCTGATATTTCTTTCCCTGAAGTTACAACTTTCTTACTACCATTTTCATCAACACAGAGCTTATCTACATGTGACGTTTTTACTTTACTGTTTCCACTCTTCAATAGCTTATTTATTGACTTCCATGTTTGCGCTGTATCACCTTTATACATTTCAAATACATCACTATAATATTTCCTCTTCGCATTCCTCAAAACTGTAGTTAAAACATTTCTATACGTCCTATATTTTTTCAAATTATCTTCACTATAATTTGATTTTAATACTTTACCATACAATTTATGTTTCTTTTTAATTGACTTCTTAATAGCTCTAGTCAGCCATGGTTTATCATTTTTCCTCCTGGAAGAGTGACGATGAACAATCGGAGCATATTGATCACATATACCTATGAATGATTGTACAAATATATCATATGCTTTATTAACATCAGTACATTCATATACATTTTCCCAGGATTCCAAGAGTAGACTATTCCAAAACTGTTCTTTCTCATAGTTTTTATAACTTCCATATCGTACTTCTCCTTGTGGTTGTAATTTTACTGAGCTATCTTCAAAAATAGCAAATATAGGGAAATGATCAGAAACGTCAGTTACAATTGTACCAGCACATATACGATCTGCACCCATATTTGTGTAAATATGATCAATTAAGGAACCTGACATGGGTGTTACCCTCGTAAGGGTCTTAATTAATTGATGTATCCCCAAACACACTAAGGAAGTAACTAACATTTCAGCATTTACGCTGGGATTATACAAATCAATATTGAAATCACCCATTAAAATACACAACTTTTTATCAACTTTAATCCTTTCTAACACAGACAATAAACTCTCTTGAAACTGGAAAATATCAGTGTTTGGTTTTCTATAAATGACACCTACAACAACGGAACGATCACCGATCTGAACCTCAAGCCATAGTGATTCAGCAAAGTCAATATCATACTTTAACATTTTATATTTCAAAGAAGAATGAACATAGACTCCAACACCTCCTCCCCATAAACCAGGGTCCCGGCAATTCACTTCCAAAGTATAACCATCTATCCCAAGGATATCTGTACAAGAAACATTCCAGACTTCAGACAATCCAATTAAATGAAATTTTGATTTGATGCATTCTTCATACAATAATCTTAAGGCATCAATATTCTTATTTAAAGATCTAATATTTATATGAGAAATCGTAAAAGCTTTTGGGAACTTTGAACATAATCTGTTATCAAATTCGAATGGGGTTAATTCAAAAGAGTCAATATCAAACAAATTAATGTCTTCGTTAATATCGAACATAATGAAATATTTGGGAATCTAACAAAGCCTCAAAATTGAGTGAAACATACTAGGCAAGTAAAAACGTCAACGTGAGTGCAGTTTCATCACCTTCTTTAGTGTTATTCTTTGTATTAATTTTTTTTTCCCTCTTGCTATCTTTTGTCTCTTTTTCTATCACCTTTTCTTATGTTATTCTTTGTTTTATCATTGATATCACTTTCTCTTTCTGTCTTTCCTTATGTTATTCTTTGTTTCTCCCTTATATCACCTTCTCTGATGTTATTCTTGGTTTTATCATTCTATCACTTTCTCTTTCTATCTTTCCTTATGTTATTCTTTGTTTTATAACTCTATCACTTTCTCTTTCTGTCTTTCCTTATGTTATTCTTTGTTTATAATTTTATCACTTTCTCTTTCTGTCTTTCATTATGTTATCCATTGTTTCTTCCTCATATCATCTTCTCTAATGTTATTCTTTGTTTTTATAATTTCCTCTTGCTATCCTTTGTTTATTCTTCTTTCACCTTTTTTATGTTATTTTTTTGTTTTATCATTCTAACTTTCTACTTCTGTTACGTTATTCTTCGTATCAGATTTTCGCCTACTGTGAATTAATCACCTGATTTAATCACCTGATCTCAAAAATTGGTCACGTGACCGACGAAAGCGCCATCGTTAAAAATCGCAAGCACTACCGCGAAGGGAACGGACGTGAGCTGCGCAACGTCTCCACGCTCCAGTAACTCGTAGTAGCCGACATCGGGTGGCTAAATCGAAAGCTCGCTATAGGCAGCAATCACCGTCCGCCAGCGAGTACGTAAACATTGTGAACGCCCTCTGGAATACGGGGAACGTGTCCCTTTAAACAAGGCCACCCAATACCGACATACCAATTCACTTATGAAACAGAGATCTGAAGGCGAGGCAGGATGAGTGGGTGATTTGATGGGTGGTTTGATGAAAACAAATCAGAGGAAAAAGAGCTGAAAATAATTTAAGTGTCGACGATTGTTAGATTATCAGGAATTTATATTCTCCCAACTTCCTAACTTTAGGTAAAAAGATGTTGAAAATGTGATGTCCCCAAATATTTTAACTACTTGTTTAACTGTTCAGAAATGTTCAACTGTTAATAATGTAAGTGCACTAGCGGACCCCGTCCAACCCCCCCCCCCCCCCCCCCCCCTTTCTCTCCCTCTCTCTCTTTTTTTTTTCTCTCTCTCTCCCTTTCTATCTCCTTATACGTAGGGCTTACTAAATTTATTTTCAATCCAAAAATGAAACGTTGTGCTGCTTTCCCGCTCTTTTCGATAGATTATACAGGACTACACATGATTGATTGATTATTAAAGAAGTGGACACTGGTGGACATACATCTGGACTTGCCAAACTTTGAAAAATACATGTTCTTTACTGTCCTTTTACCTTCTATTCCTTGGAAATGGATAGGAAAAGTTTTAAAATGAAGTTGAAAATCGTTGTGTTACAGCAAAATTTACAAGTTTCTCTTGTGAACTACTTCTAATTTCCTATTGAAAATTTCATATCCGTCAATATTCATTTGTACGCCACAACAGCACATGCATTTCCGTGATTTTAAGCGATTCAGATTCTTTTGCTCAGGCATTTTGTAGATTCTTCAAGGCACAGTTCTGGGTTTTTTATGGCTGACTGGCGGCGGTCGTGATGAGATCAAAGCTTGGAAGCATGTTTGGAATGTCATTATGATACTATTGATAGAGTCAGGTGCATGAATGTATTATGGTAACGATCAGTGTCCATTTGTAGTAGGTCCATGGTTGAATCATCATAAACCGATCCTAGTGCACATTCCATACCTACTTTCGGGAAGGCTGTAAGAAAGGAGAAAACCGGCAAGAAAAAAAAGAAAGAGAGAGAATAAGAGAGATAGAGGGAGAGAGAGAGGGAGAGAGAGAGAGAGGGAGAGAGAGAAAACAACTGGTCCGGGGTTCTTTAGAAATGTTTTAACCCGGTTTATTGTAATTTTAATACAATGCAGACAAAAAACTAAGAACCAGCGGGTATTGTTCGCTGCAAGCCAGACAGTTGTCAACAACTTGCAATTGACACTTCTCCCAGGTACCGTAACATGAAACAATGTTGTTGTTGAAATAGCAAAGGAGAGGGAATCAGCAAATAAGAATAGTATTTAGATGGTTGGTAAACATTAGAATAATTATTCACTTCTCTCTCCCTCTCTGCTAAATCCTTCAAACACATGTTGGGAACGAATTTCCTCTATTCCAGCTTCCCTTCATTTTTGAAGGTTGAAGAGTGTTGATGAGTCAACCCTCCCGCATTTGGAGGGAATCTCACTCTCACGACACCACGCTCATTCTCCCGCCGCCCCGAAAGCTCGTAACGGGATATTCCCGCCACCACGCCTTCCTTCCGCTCTCCCGCCAACGATGTAAAATCTCCCGGTTTATGAAAAAAACTCCCGCCCCCCCCCCCCCAAAAAAAAAAAAATATGTGCGAAATTTTTCCTCAAAAACTGGAAGAAGAAAAAAATTATATGTGCTGTTTGCCCCCCCCCCCCCCAACCCCCCCCCCCCCCCCCGCTTATTCAGCGGCTGTCTGAGTCGTTGCGAAATTTTCCTCCCCCCCCCCAAAAAAAAATAAAATATATATATATATCTCCCTCCAAGCAGTTTCCCAAAGTTGACAGCCCTGATGATACTATAATGAAAACAATATCAAAGCGTGATTTATGGTCATATTTAGGTATCGGCGGCCATCTTCGACGCCATCTTGAAAATAACAGCTTTCTGAACCTTTGATTTACGTATACTTTTAGTATGGTATTCCTGAGGTTGAATACCACTAGAAAGCGTTGAAAAACTTTATGTGTCCGACGTAAGAGATATATTTGCTCAGAATCATACACGAAAATACATCTGCCTAATATGTCAGTCAATGTGATGTTACAGGACAAAGTTAAGTTGTCATATCAATGTGTCTGAGGTAATACATGTATATTGGTTTGTTCTAAATCATCCACGACAAATACTTATGCCTAATATGTTCAGTCACTGTGACGTTATAGGACAAAGTAAGTCGAACATGACTAATGCCAAAGATTTCATCTCCTTTCATAACTTATAACTTACTTCTTGAATGACTTTTTCCGATATACCTATTCTAAGTACTCTTTCAGCAGATTGTCCCCGCCATTAATTCTGCCACAGTTGCTGTTTTCATTGTCATATTATTTTATGACATCTCCCTGTGGCCGCGAAGAGTATAATTCTGCCTACCAGAAAGTTTATATCCGTTTCGCAAGCCATTTTTTTCCATCGCATACATGTTATGTGTATTGCTTCCAATTTGAACTTCAACCCTTTCCCCTTCAATTTAAATGATCTATAAGTGATTGATTGTGTAAATTATATATTTCACTGTAGTAAGTTTTCAATGTATATGTATATATATATATATATAAATATATGTCTATATATAATGTATACATTTTTATTTTACTCCCCATTTAAAAGTCTTCACTTGCCTTTGTTCTTTTCTGGAATGATGCTACCGTTCTAGTCAAATACCAATTAATGAAGCATTATTCACCTAAAGAAGTAAATGCATGTTTATCGAAACTATCATTTGAATACAAAGAAATATCGACAGTATAGGTTTCGAAATATTGCTTTGTACACACTGTCACACAATGAACAACGAGGGACTATGGCTTGAACCAACACATATCTAAAATATTCAACCACATTTATTTCTAAAAAGGTATGTAGGCACTCTACAGCAACAAAATTGTATAAAATGCTTCGTTGCTATTTACACTATGCGTTGACTTTGTTTTCAACAAAATAACACATACATTCTAATATTTCTTCCCATCATCTTCCTTTCAATCTAGTAGTATAATCACATTTGCAGTTAATCATAATGTATATTTCTGGTTTAAATTTTTCTATATATACGTCACTTGGATCTTAAATAATTCACATTACTGGTATACTGACTCGCCATTCTCAATTCACAATATGATAATTTAACACTTATGAACAAACGTACTGCACCTCCAAAAAGGACACGTTAAGTTAACAAACAAACAAAAGAAAAGGATAAGTCCAAACAAAACAAACGCAATTAAGAATTACAAATTCGATGGATGCCTGCATCGCATCATTATCCACGCAAAAAAGAAAAAAAGATTACCTTATCCATGTTCGTCATCTTTTCATTTTATTTCGTATTAAACCATCATGATATCAAATATATATATTTGTAATACACAGAGTAGATGGCTAATGTTGGCCTTATTGGAATAATGACCGTTGTAACTCGCAAGTAAAACACATTAATTTATTTCAGAAAACGTAGTCTCATTTTCACACAGAAGTTAGTCAATTAGTGTAGAATCATCCCTTCCAAACTAGTTTGCCCTAAACCTTCCAAAACCTTTTCGCTTATAAGTTATGCTGTGTTTATTAAGGGGGACTTGTGTTGTTGTTACATACAAAAAAACACTCAGTTGATGGCTAATTTTGGCCTTATTGGCATAATTTAACTTATCCCTGATGTCTTTCTGAAGAAAGGGAAATATCAACAATAGGTAACCTTCGAAATATTGTTCGCTTATGTCTTTTACACACTGCCACACAATGAACGATGGGGGGGGGGGGGCACTTTCTATTCACTCTCTGTTGTTTTAATTTTTCCGAGTAGATGAATGTACCTGTTGTATCTGATTGTGCATACTACATGTATTTGAATATCTGAAATGTTTAATATATATGTACGTATAAATATATACATATATTTCATATATTTCCATCCTTATATTTTAGTTAACTATGCTCCATGACTTAAACCCGCACATATCTCGAACACTCATTCAAATGTATTTATATAAAGGTATTCATGCAATGTACAACTGTAACATTTTATGAAATGATTATTCACTATTTACAATATGCTGTGCCTTCTTTTTCAACAAAGATAAACATGCATGTATATCTTTCAGCCATGTTTCTATCGATCTAGTATAAGTACCTTGGCACTTAGTCACAATTTAATGGTCTAGCTCTGTTTTTTTGCTTTTTTTAATATAAATTCTCTATGTATTCGTCACTTTCATCCCTAAACATTTTACACAATTGTCTTAATTCCTCTCATAGTGTTTTGCAATATTGTTTCACAGCTGATGTTATCAAGGAGCTTTAAAAGTTGGAGTCATATCTTACTCATTCCCTTTGTACCATCATCGATGCCACCAGGAGAAAATATGTCAGGCATGTTCTTGATTGGATCTTCTTTGCAGATATGTAGACAAAAGATTCCTGCCTTGCTGCAAACTAACGGGCCACTTTTAAAGGGCAATATGCTTTTATAATGATCATTACTTTTCGCTACCACTCGTCTAATAATAGGAGTGGTACATAGTGCATATCTTTACAAGAGGAAAGCGAAAGGAAATGGAGAAAACAATTCTTGAAATATTAATCAAAATTACACAAATGCCCGTACATGCTCAGTAGTTGGACAAATAGCATTAAAAAGAACTGTTCTTGAATAAATGTATTTGTTATTTTCAAATGGAGGAAGTAATCTAAAAGGTGTCAAATTGCAGGTTTCAGGATTGTAAACTATTTGAATTAAAACTGCTATTATAATAATAATAATAATAAATTACATTTATATAGCGCTTAATACAAAGTTTCTAAGCGCTTAACAAAAAGTAAAATTAAAGTAATGTTAACCTACAAATTACAAGAATATAATACATGATACATAATTATAATTATAATTATACATTGTAAGCAAATTTCTTGACACAATTAGGCTTTGGTATTTATACTTGTTCATTCGTTTGATTTTTCCCTTGTTAGTTCAAATTTATAAAAAAAAGAATTAGTAACAATATGTGTTTGTGAAAAATAAATCACTACTCAAGCTTTCCTAACGATGTTGGCGACGAAGATATTCGGGGTCATAGGTAACAGCACACCTGCAGATTATATTGAGCAACCTTAGAAAATGGCAGCTGCTTGAAATAATTTGTTACCGGTTTGGACTCCAGCTCTTAAATCTCCTTGATGTTTTTGTTTAACTAAATCAACATTTTAACTTTATTTACTAACACATCAAATGATTTGTAAGGAGGAGAAAGGGTTAACCTGTAGGAGCGAATGGGAAAAGGGCATACTTTTTTTTTAAAGGAGAGAGACATAAAGTAGAAAGAAAGAGAGAGACTCGGGATGAGAGTTAGATTTGGATTGATAAAAATTGATAGAATTAACAAAATTACAAGTTGCAAAGACATGTCAATTTTTACTCAAAAGGATTGATTGAAGAAGCAATCTGCACCATAATATATTTAATATGCTTGAATATCTCATGGGACAGAATCTCATTAATTCTGTTTTTAAGAGTCACGTTATGTTCGCCCCAACCACATACAGATTAGCACAAGGATGATAACACCCAGACAGACAAATATTGTCTGTACTATGTCCCTTCGTGCGTTTTCTGCTCTGAATCGTGCCTCTTTTGCTCTCTCTTTCTCTACAGCTTGTTCTTCTTTTGCTCTCTCTTTCTCTACAGCTTGTTCTTCTTTTGCTTTCCTTTCCTCTGCGATTCGTGCATCGTCTGCTTCTTTGGCCTTTTTTTTCTCCTCTTCCTCCTTCTCCAGTCTTGCCTGTTTCTGTCTTTCTTCTTCGGCCTCTCGCTTCCTCTTCTCCGCTTGTTGCACATCTTTAAACTCAATCTGTCCTCTCAATTCAAATGCGCAATCCCCTACATTGATACATCGTTTCATTAAGCTTAGGAGATTCAGCTGATGGTCTAGAGATAATTCCTCCCTTTTTGTCGGGTTGGTTTTGTCGGTGATGATGTTGGCAACTTCGAAAATGTCTGACAATCCAGCAAGAGAGAGAACAGCATACATATTATCAAGTTCACCCTTCGTTGCTCCGTCCACATTTGTAATAACGGCAAGTGGGTAGCAACCTTCGGTATGAGAGGCGATACACAAAGGAAGAATAAAGAGAGGAAAAAAATAACAAATGCAAACAGAAATATCAAAAAGGGAGAGAGAAAAGAGAGAGAAAGGGAGAGAGAGAAAGGGACACAGAGAGAGGGGGAGAGGGGGCCGTAAAAGAAGAGGGGGAATATACTAAATCATCAGCATGAATTTCAGCACACCCATGTAATGGAGGAAGTCGAGGATTACCAAGTTTACTCTATTTCGCATATTATAACTCAGGGTAGTGCAAAAGTCGGAGAATGTAAGGAAAGGAAAGATTGTTGGAAAAATCGGACTAGGCCATCGTAATGAACGGGTTGCTCGATTAGTTCAGTTCTGTAAGGAATATGATCTAGTAATAACCAGCACCTTTCACCAACAACATAAAAAGAACCTACACCTGGAAAAGCCCAGGAGATGTAAAGAGAAATCAGATCGACTATATTTTAATAAAGAATAGGTTTAAGAAGTGTATCAAGCAGGTTATGACATACCCATGTGCTGACATAGATCCTAATCACGACCCGGTGATTGCAGAAGTCGAAATAAAGCTAAAGAATACACTCCCCATACCAAAAATAAACCCTCTTTCAGATTTCACAGCTCTAAATAGAACATAAATAGCAGAAAAACACCTTATGGAAGTTTAAAAAAGGTATAAATGTCTAGTCACAGAAGAAATAGAACAAACAGATATCGAAGTGAATAACATTGAGAAACTATAAGTGGAATGAAAACGCTCGAAAAAAAGCTTTCGTCATGGAAATATTACAATACCAACTAAAAAGAAACCAGCAAAACAACCATGGATGACAGAAAAGATTCTGAAATTGACGCAGGAGAGGCAAAAGCAAGTCAGAAACTCCAAATCATACAGAGACATCAATAAAGAAAGTGATAATGAATGTAAAAGAGCAAAAGAAGAATGGCTAACTCAAATATTTGTTAGAATTGAGCATTTCTCCAAGACAAACCAAACAAATGAAATGCACAGAGAAGTCAAGCAGTTTAAGAAGAAGAAAAACAAGGCAGCAAGCGGATGTATCAAGAACGAGGATGGAACATCTTCCCTCTTTGAAAAGGATGATATTAAACAAAGATGGGAAGAATACATCCAAGACCTATTTGACGATGATAGAGGTCCAGAACTTCCAATCACTGACAACGAGGGTCCAGGTATAACTTGAATCAGATGTTAAACAAGCTCTGCATTCACTGGGAACTTCTAAATCTGAAGGCCCATATGGGATAACACGGGAAGAACTTGTGGCCTTAAAATAATTTATTTGTGCCAATTCCAAAGAAGCCTAAGGCAAGTGTATGTGAAGATTTCCGGGCAGTTAGCCTTATGAGCTATGTAACCAAGTTGTTATTAAAGATCATTCTCAACATAATACAAATTCAAATTGACAATGAAGTAGGTAAGGAACAGTTTGGTTTTAGACCTCAAAGTGGTACTAGAGGAGCAATATTCTGTATGAGAATGATGACAGAAAGGTATATTGCAGTAAATAAAGAAATATATGACTTGTGCTTTATTGACTACTCTAAAGCATTCGACAAAATTCACAACGACAAATTGATGGAAGGCTTACAAAAAATGAATCTAGATGGTAAGAACATATGTCTCATATCTAAACTTTACTGGGAGCAGACAGCTGCCATCAAAATTAACAATGAAATTACAGGTTACACAAAAATCAAAAGAGGAGTACGTCAGGGGTGCGTAATGTCCCCATCTCTGTTCAACTTGTGCACAGAGTTGGTAGTCAGGGAAATTTCAGATATGAAAGGTGTTAGTATTGGGGGTTTAAATATTAATAATTTACGTTATGCTGATGACACTGTACTTTGCGCAGAGAATAAAGCAGATTTACAACATGTATTGGATATTGTAAAAGTCAAAAGTGAAGAGTTTGGTCGAAGCATGAATGTCAAGAAAACTAAGTCAATGATTTTTAGTAGAACAGATAATAAGCCTAGAATATGTTTGAAACTCGATGGACATATCATTGAGCAAGTCAGTGATCATATCTACTTAGGACAAAATATCACAGATGATGCCAGATGCGAAGCAGAAATAAAAAGAAGAACAGAAATTGCTTGGAATACATTTCTGGCAATGAAAGGATTATTCAAAAAAGAAAGGTGAAATTTGCGCTTAGGTTGAGACTAGTAAACTGTTATGTATGGTCTGTCCTATTGTATGGAGCAGAAACATGGACAATAAACAAGGCCATGGAAAATAGAATAACATCTTTTGAAATGTGGATCTACAGAAGAATGATGAAAATATCCTGGAAACGAATGAAAACCAACAAAGAGATATTGCACATGACAGGGCGTAAACAAATTGCACTAGCAGGCAGGCGCGGATCCAGGATTTCTTAGGGGAGGGGGCCCAACTTTTTTTTTTTTTTGCTCCCGAAAATTTGAAAATCGCGCCGGTCGAAAAGTCGCTCAGTGGGGGGGGGGGGGGGGGGGTAGTGAGCACATTTTTTTTTTTTGGTCCTCGACATTTTTTAATTTGCACCCCCCCCTTGAGTGCCAGGGGGGGGGGCCCAAGCCCCAAAAAAGGTAAAAATCGCGTGATTTTACATGGTTTTTTTCTCAAGGGGGGGGCCCGGGCCCCCCGGGCCCCCCCCCCCCCCTGGATCCGCCACTGCTAGTAGGATTAGTGAAGGAGAGAAAAATAAAATACTTTGGTCATGTTAAAATGCACCAAAGCCTCTTAAAGGATGTATTGGAAGGAACTGGGAAGAGAATATCAAGAAGTGGAGTGGACTAAAACTGCAAGAGTGCACCGGCAGAAGATGCAATCAACCTCCGAAACAGGAGAAGATACTTAGATAGATAGATAGATAGTGCATTT
The DNA here is from genome assembly GCA_035222895.1 of Strongylocentrotus droebachiensis. Classification (NCBI taxonomy): domain Eukaryota; kingdom Metazoa; phylum Echinodermata; class Echinoidea; order Camarodonta; family Strongylocentrotidae; genus Strongylocentrotus; species Strongylocentrotus droebachiensis. The sequence goes on along the minus strand of JAVYIG010000540.1, from coordinate 295,925 downwards.
AATGTTCAACCGAGTCTTGAATAAAACAATGTGATGTAAAGCACTAGTAAAATTAAAATGCAAATTAGGAACATTTCATGTCATTATTTTCTGATAGTGCCTCCTTCCTGATCCCACCCCCTACACACGGGAATTGCAAAAGGCAGGTGATGCAGGTTTGGTCTTTCTACCAAAACAAAACTCATATTATAAAACTGGTAATAAAGTCTGTATAATTAAATACGAATTATTAGACTGCCATGAATGTTTCATAGTAAAAAAAACTAGAAGACAATTTGTTTATTTGGTTCTTCAATCTCAATGTTTTTCATTCTATTTCTTCTGTTTATGAACATGTAGCATGCCAAATTCATATTGCCATTCGTGGATTTTGTTTGTCCATGTCATATTAACTCACAACACTTCCCCAAAAACGGACCTGTGAAGCAAAAAAATTATATATTCACCTTGCCATTCGTTGATTACTTCGACAAACTTGTTAACAACCTTTTCGGCTGACTGTGAGTTGCGGGCGCTGCATCAGAAAGATAAAAGGAACAATTATTTCCATTAGAATATTCATTACAATACTTTAGGAATCTTTTTGGAATTGTTATTGTTGTTATCGATAGCCATTGAAGTGCAATTAAACGTTAAACAGTTAATGTACGTGCGGCAATGCGGATTGCGAGCTGTGAGTAAATTGTCCGAAATGTCATTTTTGGGGGTAGTTATATCTTCAATATTATCATTGAACTCATTTCCATTAAAGGGAAGGTTCAGTTCTGAGAAGAAATTTGAGAGCGTTATCATTGTTATTATGCAAGTGTGAAAGAACATCAGATAACACATGTTCGCTGAAAAACATGGCTCTTCAAATGCCTTGAAATTATAAATATGGCATGTAACAATATACGAATCGGGACGGATTTTTATGCCACATGTACGTTTAGTCCCATATACATCTTTCTGTGTACAGTGCTTGTAATTTTACCAAGACTGGGCCAAATTTATTATCATTTTAATGAGTCCAGAACCTTGCAGTACACACCAATACGTATATGCTAGATGATCAACCTTTTCTGATCGGTTCCACACCGTTTCTTTCACAGAACTCAACGTTTTCTTTAAAGATTTGGGTTAGAAAGGGCAGTATTAAATCAAAATGAGCACAAACATATAAACAATGGATTGATATCTGTCGATACAACTCGGTATCGCATTTGCAGCGAGGCCGAGTTGGCCCGAAGTCCGAGTTAGCCCGACTCCGTCGCAATGTAGCAATATAGTAATGTATAAATAATTGGTAAGAATATGAAAATTCTATGAAAATATTAAATTTCAGATTAATTGACCATGTCCTATTGAGATAATCCCCACGAAAGAATAAAAAGTTGTGACGCTTTGTTGGCGGAAAAAATAGTTTTCATAGTAATAGCTCTAAATATTAATTTTCATTCCACCAATTTCAACCTCATGTAACATACAGTTTGGGAGCTATATTTCACTAAGACTGTACTTGCCAGTTGTTTCTTCACTTTAGTGTATCCATGCCCGTATTCGATAATATTTACGTTCCAAGTCGTTAAATCCTATATAATATATATTTTTTCTCCATATTTGTCCCTCCACAGGGATTTCATTGATTTTCGATTGCAACAAATTAATAAATACATATTGAAAGTAATTTAAATTTATAGTAAAAATACAAATTTACTACTCAAGATAGAAGTATTTTTTGAACTGTTGAGTGAACAGAGAACTAACACATTTGTAATAACGTATTTCTGATATTAATGGAAAGAAGAAGAAAAAAAGGAAAACAATACAAAAGGCACAAATTTGTCGTTTGAATATTAGGCTATACAATCGCATCATTGTGACCACTGCAAATGATGTGGAAAACATATCTCCAATTGGCAACATCTTAAAGATGATGCACAATAATCCGGTTGGGAGCAGCTATAGTACGTACATGACCAGATCAAAATCGACTGTACCAAATTGTGAAGTCAACCGAGTTCAAGCTCCCCGTCAGTTGGCTCCCAATCACCCGCCCCGGGACAACAATGCCCGCACCGGTGGTTATTTGAGGTCAAACGCTAACTCCGAACTGGTCCACTTCCCGTTTTATTCATTTGATATGTAACAAAATACTGATGATCACCTTCCTCAAACAGGTGAATAGATGATATTAAATCACTCGTGGTTCCCCTAAACTGAATTTGTTTCATAACAAGGATCTGCGTCTAAAAAGTATGCAGTCGAAAAATACAGAAAATATAATTTTATATAGACAAATTCCTGAATTGAAACCAAGTTTTTGTGAATTTATTATTTCTACAATTCGAATCTGCAATATACTTTTCATTTTTGAAATAAATTATAATCGAAACTCTAATATTATCAAACTCGGGCTATTTTTTCTTTATTTTGCCAGTATAAACCTTCTGTCGATCCACAATCAGTCTACAATTCAATGCATAATTATGTGAACCTCTTAAACCAAATAATTTATCTTGTAATGAAAATATTTATTTATTTCCGGTTCCAGTATATATATCCAGTGCTCCAACCTATCACAAATATGTTTATTATGCGTACAATGACTAGACGCATAACTGTTTCAATCTGTTTATTACAAAATGTACATTCTTTTCTTGGGACTAAATTCATTTTAAACAGTAGATCGTTCGTGTATAATATGCATTGCAAAACCTTAAACTGAAACCATCGTAAGCCAACATCAATGGTACAATTATATCGAATGGAACAATATGTTTCCAAATTCTTGTCATTCAGATCGAAAAAGGCATTTCCATTAGAAGAAAAAAAATTACATTCTCGTTTTCTTCTCTTTAATAAAAGTGCATAGATATGTGAACATCCTTTAACACGATTCATAACAAATGCCATTGTATTTGGGGAAAGGGGTTGTGGCACCTTGTTAAAAATAGTACCATTGTTAAACCATTGTGTAATTGCATCGCATAATCCACGATAAAAAATAAAATTTATTTGGATATTATACTTTTCTTGGAAATCTTCCTGAGAGAAAAATCACCATATGTCTCTAAAATATAATTGACAAACCGAACTCTCTTTTTTCCACAATTATTTACTATATAATTGGGCTTTTGCCTTTTTTAATGTTATCATTATTCCATAAGGGTTGGCAATAAATGTTAGCATAATGCATGGACGAGAGTGTACTATAAGCCATGAGCATTTCTCTCCAAAAAAGTTCTTTGTTTTACCTGCCAGTTCCTGAAAATAATTATTTCCCATATCTAATATTAAATATTGCAGTTCAGGCAAGAAAGATTGCAATACACAGATGATGTGTTGCTTTGAAACTGTATAAAAGTGTTATTTTCTATTGTAATTTAGTATATATATATATATATATTATATAATCCTGATTATGATTATGATCATATAGTATCATTTTGCTTCAATGTTGTATTCTTCTAAAAAATATTCATAAATGGTTTACTTTGTTATGCTTTGGAGAGTATAATACATTTTTATGGTTACATCTTTGTTTGAATGTGTGTATTTATATTTTATACGCAAATGTATTATAATTGTTAGGCAAACCCTAGCAGTTAAAGAAAAGTTTGAGTTTGATTTTGATCTATTTTCGTGCCAGACAGCCCCTGCAAATTTGGGGTCCCCCCCCCCCTTTAATTATTTGCGTACTATACATAAATATAAACCAAACATTTCAAAATTAATCATCGGAAAGAGAGTGAAACACATGTTTTCCCCACAAAATACTAAACACTGTCCTTTAACCAAGACAAGGGTTTTATTTTGAAATTGTAACCTTAATAACTCACATATGTTTGACGTTTGACATAATTGATATTTACAGACGATTACAATATTCGTTAAGCGCCGTTTGTTGATAAATGATCATTTCATTAATAAGTGATTACATTTATTACATTGTACTACTTTTGGAGAGTACTGACAAGATTATATAAATACTCCCATAGCCGATCTTAAAAAAGGCAAAATGTATCCCAGACTCACATACTTAGACGACAAATATGCAAGGAAACCCGTTTACTTTCTAGACTTCACTGTCGGACACTGACTTATTTATTCTTTGGTAATAACATACATAAAATGAGCTGTAAGAGGTGCATGCAGCATTTGTCTACATCTACTTTTTGAAATGGCTAAAATGAAACTGATTGAATCTTTGCGCAGCACAAAACATACGACCATTAGGTAGAAGGGTCTGAAAATCAGACTATATTATTGACATAATGTCGATTAGATGATTAATCGTTTTTATTTTCCCGTAAAAGACATTTTCAAGCTTTTAAAGGCAGGCTTTACTACTTCAGCCAGAAGGGATTAGGCCACCCAGTGAGCCAGCGAGGTCACTGTGACAGGTGGCTATCTCATTAACTCAGCCCTCATTTAACATAAGAAAAAGAGGATCATGGGGGACCAACAGGCACCGATTTGGGAAGTTTTCTAGATAGAGGGAGCAAGTAGCTAGAAGTAGGACAGTGTGCCTTTAAGAAAGTTTTATACTAGTATTATCTTTCAAATGACATTGGAATTTAACCTTTTCATTTTTGTTTGGCCTGTAAAAGGAGGTGGAAATTGTGTTGTTACTCCTTTGTTATTCAGTGTATTTCAAGGTTTTGATTAAAAAGTTGTGAAGGTAAATGGCATAAAGTCGGAAAATATAAAAAAAAAAGGGATATAGCAAACCATGCCTTATTTCTTCCCTTTCCGCAGAAGCGGATAACGAATATGCGCTTCTTAGACCGAAGTAATATGCTAGTCTATTTCTAGTCTACATATACATAATTATATCAAAGCATCGTAATTCAAAAAATCCATATGACATGACTATGATCGATAGTGAACAGCACAAGAGTATGTTACAGGATAATGTTAACAAAGTCAACAAAAAAGTGGACTTACTCAAATACCAAGACCGCACAGTAGATCCGTTCATCTTTGTTAACGGCAGTGTTCTTATTACTAGATTCTCCTCCATAATCTACCTTTTCGGCAGGGGATGATTTACCCTCTGCAAAATAAGACACAAAATTTGAAATCGAGTATAATACATTTTTATTACAATTTTAAGATCATTATAATCTATTTTTTAACATTGAAAATCATAATTACCTAAGGAGAAAGTGATAGAGAAGGGTTGGGGCGGGGTGCGCTAGTGCACTAACACTAGCAAGAGTTGAATATGTCTTTACATTTAAATTAGTAATTAAAAAAAAGGTTTTGGGGCATGAACATTTCAACATGTTTTCCCCTTTAAAGGTACTATGTCCCATTTGCAGGCCAAACAAATGAAAAAGTTAAATTCCAACTGCATTTGAAAGATAATACTAATTTAGAACTTCCCTAAAAAGGCTTGAAAATCTCTTCAAGTGGGAGAATAACGACTATTAGTTGTCAAATTGACTTTAGGGCTATAGAGCCCAAAAGTAATAGTCTTGATTTTCAGACAATTGTACCGAATGGTCATACGTTTTATGCTGCGCAAAGATTCAATAAGTTTAATCTTGGCCATCACAAGAAGTGGGTTATTGATGTAGACAAATGCTCATGTACCCTTTACAACTCTTTTCATGTATGTTATTACCAAAGAAGAAAAAAAGCCAGTCAGTCACTCAATAGTGTCTGACAGTGAAGTCTAGCAAGTAAACGGGTTTCCTTGCATAATTTGAATATGAGGACACTGCTAACGTTTAAATTTCACAGATAGGACATACATGACATATTCATAATTCCTGCGAAGTTCTACAGAATTTGAGGTTGGCTGCAAAAGGGACATAGTACCTTTAAGTTAGGAAGTTAGGTGAAAATAAATTATCCCTAAATTAACAATCATCGGAACTCGTATCATTTTCATCTGATCTCTATTTGTCTTCATCAGATCACCCTCTCCTCCTCCTTCACCTCAGATATGTGTTTTATAATGAACAAAAAATATCTAAATGATATTTGATACAATAAAATTCATATGATACGATCGCAACTTAAAGCAATTGCAATAGGCTAAACCATCAGTTTTCGAACTATGTGAATATAACAGTTGCGATTTATTTGCTTATTTTAGTTCCAGTTTCAATTTAGTTTCTTTTGTTTCACTTAAAGAAAATATAAAAAAATCATTAACAAAAAACATCGTATATTTAGAAAATTTGTATTCATGAACAATACAGATATCTTAATAGCGTTAGTTTGTATGGCATATTCACTCGATAATTGACATTTACATGTGAAAAAAGAAACTTAATAAAAAGCATAAAGCTTGCTGAGTTTAAGTTCCTTCAAAATAATTTTGACGGTGTCATTCACAGAAGTAAAATACTTAAAAAGCAGAGTATAACAAAACAAAAAAATGAAATGATGTGGATGATGGACGTAAGAAAAGGTAAGAAAAGGCTGCCACAGTTTTAAGTTGCATGAGATTTGAAGCAATGTTGCTCCAGTATTTTGGTCCTGTGTATGAAATTGTCTTTTGGGGCGAAAGCTGTCCTGGTTAGAGGGAGATGATAGTTTGCACGTGTTGCATGTCGTGTTTGGTATGGTGTGTACTGTTTCGTTTTGTATAAAGAGTTTAATTATGGCTGATGGTAGTTTTTGGCGGGATAACTTAAACATGAATATAACAGTTTTTCTTTCGAAAACAAAGGGTCAGTATGCGAGCAATAGTTGTCATTATTTATCACTTTGAGTACATGTTTCTGTAAAAGGTGTATTTTATTAGTATTTGTGGTGTTTGAATTACCCCAATAATACCCTAATGTGTATGGTAGTATGAGGGTTTAGTACAGAGATAATAGTATTTTGTAAGGGAATTAAAGTCTAAATCTGATTAAATCACCAATATTTAGTGAAACAATTCGGTATTGAGTGGTATATATGAAACAGACAACGAAACAAAAATATAGGTATGGTGAACTATATTTGCCGGAACCTCCTTCAAACCTGTCAAAAAAAAGTGTTAGAGTGTCGCCATTTTCAGTGAAGCGCATCGCCGAATGCTATCCAGCCAACGGCGGTCATTATATGCCCTGAACCTCGCAGGAGGAATTCAACGGTGACTTCCCCCTGAGCGGAGAAATATTTTTTTTCACTTTTGGTGACAGTTAACTTTTCTATTATTTAAGGGGGATACTTAAATTATATTTGGTTATAACTTTATCCTAATTTATTTTTGGTAAGATGGCTGACAATTTGTATTACAATTTAGGTCCTTGAAACATAAAACGTGAATTTGTGGTAGCTCTACACATTTTCAAATCGTATTCGTTTGGTTAGGGTTCCGAAGGCACATTGCATGTACGTGATGACTAATTGCTTCCTGTATTATGTAAGAGTAGTATTTGGTCCTGAATGAATAATGAGTTCGGATTTAGTTAATAAAAAAATTATCCATAATACATATTTTCAAACCTCCTGAATTAAATAAATATCAAATATCAAACAACATCAAACTCTCTTTTCTCGTTTTTGGAAAGTCCAGACTAGAACTAAGAATAAATTTTACTTGGCCTTATCCAAATATGACATACGTAGGATATAAAATTAGGTTTTTTAAATCATCCTCGAGTTGATTGTTTGAAAGAATTTGCAATCGTGTAATGCAACACATGATACAATTTATGCAGAAGGACTATGAGTGGAATCATGATGTCATAATTAAATTTTGTTCAATTTCATTGTAGAACTTAAAATAATATTTAGTTGCATGTTTCGTTCTTTGTAAAAAACCGATACAATCAATCAATCAATCAATCAATTACCCAATTGCCGGAGGATTTCTTCAGCCGCCTCTTCAGTTTCGAAATCTTCTGGTCCAACTCCTCTGTTGTCGATGAATGTCAAATGCTTTGTTATCCTTACTTGAAGCCGCCGAACAGTGTGACCACCCTGGAAATTAGCCGTGGAGGTTTGTGTCACCATGAGTTCTGTCAATTCTCCTTTGAACGCAAATTGCAAAGAGTTTAGGAGCGACGATTTCCCAATCCCCGTCGTACCGTATAAATTCACTTTAAGCTTTTTTGGAAATTTGATGTTTTCCTCAGGAAATACAACGGAGTCGCCCGGCTTAAGATGTGTCAATTCATGACGTAATTTCTTTATTTCAATTTCTTTCTGCTCTTCTGAAACATGTTTATTCGCACCTTTAGCCTTAGCCTTACCCATCGCGATGAATTATGATACAATGTTTAGCGCGTAACGATAGTAGTGACTATTAAGTAACTGATCAATCAGCTCGTTGTCGACACGGTTTTATGGCAAATGTCATGAACCATCTGCTATGTCTTCCCTTATTGGATAATTCAGTAACTCGCATCCAGCTTAATTCCATGGCAAATAGTAGTGCGTAAAAAAGAAAGGAAACAAAAACTCCGTGTACCCAACTTTGGAAGCTCCTATTTAAAAGGTCACAATAAATGTGGCTTTGAAATTTACTTTATGATAGTTGTGAAGAGAGTTTTCATATAGAGTGTTGTGGCTCCAGGCACAGGGGTTGGTATTAATGTGGCTTTCCTGTGTAAATATGACCAAATTATTGTAATCATTATCCTATTTAAAAAATGGCCCACGTATAACTACGTTTGAACTACTTTGGACACTGATTTTTAACTGAACCTTTTTTTTTACCATGTTTCATGTGAAAGAAATGTAAATTTCATACAAGATGATGTCTCAATTAATACGTTAGATTTTCAACATTTGTTCCTCCCTAAATATGAATTGCGTGAAAATACCTCAGTCACCATATTTAAAGAAATATGACAATTACCGACTTGGAATTTTCAGGAAAATGTTTAAAAGTAAGCTCAATATCATATCAAAATGTTAATATATTGCTTCCCCCCCCCCCCAACAAAACAAATATATATACATATATCACCTTAGCAACTATTACGTAGCGAGATGAAAATGAAATATATCGCGAGTATATGCTTTCTTCAAGCACATGACTATTTCGATAGAAATTCTAATGTCAGATAATGACTTTTCATCAAATTTCAATGATATATCTGTGTTCGTTCCTGTAACTGTGGTATTAAAACGCCATGCAATCAATATGTAATGCGTTTTCTAAAACAAAATTAGACAATCGAATGATACATAAAATGCGACCTGAAACAAAATGACAAACATGTTTTGCTGTCTGAAACATGTACATAGTGTATGGTGTGGTTCATAACTTCGCCCTATCCCCTCCCTCCTTTGAAACACCCCCCCCCCCCCCCTTAAGTGAAGAGAAATGTTGGCATGGGGGCAATATCTTGTGTAGGGCAGGTGCGTGTTCGGAAATGATGTATACCTTGGAAATAATATATACCCCTCTCTAGCTTTCTTTGTTTTAATTTTCTTTCCCGCTTGGTCACACCGTTCCATCTTTGTCATTTATGTCTTGTTTTATTGTTATGTTGTTTTGCTTTATTTATCTTTTCAGAATTTTTCTACTTTCCTCTCTCGTTAACATTTTGCAATTACTCTTTCTTCCTCACAAGTAGTGCTAAATAAGCACTGATTCTCCAATTCAATGTATGTACATTCCGTTATGATGAGGAAAGCACAGTACTTTTCCCTATTTCACACAATAGACTGGGACCTACACAATACAACCCTGCTTTTTAGTAGATCCCCCACAGTATAGTTAGCCTTTCAATGTTTTTGATAATAATTATGATCACTCCATTACTGTATGCTTTGTCAAAACTATTACCATGTTAATTATGTTCAAATGTTGTATGTTTAGATATAATTATTACCATGTACATTATGTTCAATTGCGTTTTTTGTTGTTGATGAAATGGAAAGAAATAAACATGAACAGAACATGAACATGAAACAGATCCACGCACTGTGTTTTGCTATGTCTGGTACTACTAGGAACTAGTTTTGTTTGTATATGGGTTGGTTATAAATGTACACATAAAGAAATACACAAATTTCGTTCCTTATCTATAAAGGTTTAGCAACCACATTTCATGAAATAAAATTACCCTAAACCCTGCCTCATTGCAATGTCTATAATGCAAAACTCGACGCACGCCCACTACCCAGACGTTGCTTCCCCTTGCGAGTTCGTGTAAGTCGTTTGCCGTGCTCCCTTGCTTGTACAATTACGTTGATAAATTTGGGCGTTGTTTCTGTTCTGCACATGACATTGTTTCATGTAGATCACATTTTCATTATCATTTCATTATTTCATTTTTGTTTTAATGGCAAATTATCAAATATTTCGGAATATATTAATTCACTTGTAACTTTTTTATCAAAGATATTAGAACAACATATTATATATAACGGTTGAAGATCTGGTTGGTATGTATGTAGATAACGACTATCATAATAAATAACATGAAGAAGTATATCAGTGTAGCTACTATGAGATAACAGGCTAATATTTAAGTCACCCATTAAATATTAGTGTTTAAATTTTCCTGTAAGAGTATGAGGCATTTATCCAGATCTTCAACAAAAATTATGACTGTGAGGGGGTCTGTAGATTAGTCCGACTAGTATATTTTTAATGTTTGAACTAATGATTTCTAGAAATAATGGTTCATTTTGTTTTAAATATATTTCTTTTCGAATTTGTAATAGTAAGTGTTTACTGAGATAAAAACGCGACGCTCTCAGCAGCTGCTGCTCTTGCTCTAAGAAATTAACACTCGGAGGTCTTGCCTCTTCAGATCGTAAGATTCAAGTGACAAATATTAAGTCTAACTAGGATTCATCCCCTATAAGGCATTGCAATCTATACCCAAGGTACTAAAATATTGCCTTCACAACAAAACCTTGAAATAATCTGAATCACCCTAATGTTAATAGGGATTACAATTCAAAACTTGAATTGAGCCTAATACTGTGCTGAAGCATATAAATAGGAAAGTACTAATAAGCTAACTGCGCTACATATCTTTGGACAATGGCAAAGACATGACTAAGCCATACTAATTTGGTCATTAGCAAAATAACTATGGCTAATTTTTGAAAAAGAAGTCAGAAATAGGGATGACTTGCAACACTAAATATCGGCACATTTGAACAGACTAACTAATCAAACCATGGACCCTACTAAAGATGGACTAATAATGAGAGTCTTTCGTTGATCACATCATGACCACCGCCACCTGATAATGTGTATGTTGATCAGGGACATTCATTTGACACGACAATGTTTTGATTATATAATCACGCATCATCACAGAAAAAAAGAACCTTTTACATTTCTTCAGATTTTTTTCGCTGGGCACTGGGCCAGGGCCCAGAATGTAGTTTCAGGAAAAGTATCGTGACTTAAAACCAGTTAGAGGAGCAGTGAACCTCGAATTATGACAATTCGTGTGATATTAGATTAATTAATAAAGAAGAGGACACTGGTGGGCATACATCTGGACTTGCCAAACTATGACAAATACATATTCTTTGCTGTCGTATTACCTTCTATTCATTGGAAATGGATAGGGTAAGTTTTTAAATGAAATATAGAATCGTTGTGATACAGCCAAATTGTCAGGTTTCTCTTGTAAACTACTTCTAATTGCCCATTGAAAACTTCATATACGTCAATATTCATATGTACTTCCAACCTGCACACGCATTTCCGTGATTTTAAGCGATTCAGTTTCTTTTGTGCAGGCATTTTGTAGATTTTTCAAAGCCCAGTTTTGGTTTTGTATGGCTGACTGGCGGCGGTCGTGATGAGATTAAAGCTTGGAAGCATGTTTGGAATGTCATTATGATACTTTTGACAGAGTCAGGTGCAGCGTACATTGAATTAAATTAAGTGCAACTGCAACAAAGCAGCTCATGCACCCAAACAAATTTCTTTCCCGGGGACCGTGTGATGAGGCACTCCATCAACCTGTTATCAATAGAGGGACCACAGCACCTGGAATCTAGTCTGCATTAATAAACCGCTTTCACGTTGGACAAGCTCTGACAACCCCTGGGTCGACAGGGACAACTCGGTGAGCCGTGAGCGAACTGGTCCATTAAAAGTTAAGGTAGAAAAACGATAAAAAGTACACACACACACACACACACATACAAAATGCTTGTATTCTATCCATATTAAAGAATTGTACATGTATTAAAGTATTGATCTTCTTATGAGAAAGATTCAACAATAAGATAAAGTTCATACTGGATATCTCATGTGCTCAAACGAGTGCCTGTATCGATCTTTGCAAAATATAGATACATTTGAAAATTATTTGTACTACATTTGCCAAATTAGAATTTGTTTAAGATAATTTTTAAGAAATCAAAAGTGTAATACAAAATCTAACAATTTCTAATAACTAACAGATAGAACGACATATCATTTCCAATGCTATTGACATTATTGAATCTATGGTCATACATTTAGAATGATTATATTTCTTCTCTGAATAAGAGAAACCAAACAAACAAACAAATGATGAATTTCATAAAATCTGATCAATTCATAGTAAATACTCGACAAGTTAATTATTGTTGTGTAGTATCGTCCCAAAACCCAGTAAAGTACCCTCATATTTGAGATGCACTTAAAAGCCAACTTTATATCTTTATAATCCTTCCCCATAGAAAGACCAAGTGCATCCATAATCTCCTTCGCAGGAAATACCACCACTGTTATGTTTAAGCCCATACATAAAACTACAGAGTAGTCCATTGTCTTGGCGGCTCTCATTTATGTCTTTGTCCCTTTGACACAATGTAACCTACCCTCATATTACCTGTATCCTTCTGGCTAAATATTACATGTTCTGGCTTTCTAGGGGGAGTGGAGTTTTGATCACCATTAGATCAAGACCCTCTTTCTAGCTGGCTCTCTCTTCATCTTGTGTTTTACATATGTGGAAGTTTGTATGATGTGACCGATTTGAGTCTCCAGAGTTTGGAGATAATAAATACGCTGAGATATTACTCAGGAATTACAAGTCTCTCCTTGCTGCTTTATATTTATGTACCTCTCATATTGCCAATAACTCAACACACCGATCCCAAACACGACATGGTGGAGAACCCGGCTTTGAAGAGTTTTCTTCAAAATATTTATTACTGAGATCGAGGAGAACCCGGCTTTAATTTAAAAGAAGTTTTCCTTCATATACTTATTGCGATCGAGGAGAACCCGGTTTTAATTTAAAAGAAGCTTTCCTTGATATACTAATTATTGCGATCGAGGAGAACACGGTTTTGAAGAATTTTCTTCAATAAGAGATCGAGGAGAACCCAGTTTTGTAGTATATTCCTACTTCTGATTGTGAGGAAGACCAACAAGTACTGTGAACATTTCTATTTTCCTTTGTGGAGGATCATCAGCAAGTATATTATATGCTTTCTTCAGATTAGAACTAGAGACTTATTTCCATCGCTCTTGATGAGATGCAATTTACAGCTTCCATTTACCGCCTCTATCCGTTCAACACCATAGAGTAGACTGTGACCTGTTTTTATCCGGATCGACGTTCACCGGTTTTGATTTTTTTTAAAGAAATACACTAGCGAGTCAGTAAAGGCAGTATGACTGCAGCTGTTAACACATGTACATGTAGACGACAAGGAGCATCCGATCGTTAGAATAGCCTTCCCGCTCCCACAACTTTGTTTGTTACCAGCCAGCATGGACCAGATCGACCAAGGCTTCGACGGTGGTGACCTGTCGACTGGCGACGACGATGATGAAGACAATGACATCGACTGACAGCATGCACCCAGGACCATGATGAGGACATCGATGCCTCGATCACTGTAACTTCACTACACCCATATTTTTTGCTCAATAACTTTACAACCTGAACTTTCTACTTTTTTCTTCTTCATACTTAATGTATGATCCACTGTTTTTAAATTTTAACACACCACACAGATTGCTAGTTGGGTAAGTGATCATTTTGTGTTCCAAGTTTGTGAGTGAGTGTGTAAGAGAGGATATAGTGTTGTAGTTAATTGTTTTAATACTTTTAATAATGTACATCTGCGTAATTTATTTGCAACAAATTCGTAGTAATTACATGTAGCTAGTTAATTGTTTTTAATACTTTTAATAATGTGCATCTGCGTAATTTATTTGCAACAAATTCGTAGTTTGCACTAGCTGTCTTTTCTTTCTGTTCACTGACCTTGAACAAGGTGACCACAACCAACCAGAAAATTATGACTGTTGTGACACAAATATATGTAGCTAAACATGATAAAGGAGTTGAAAGTTTAATAAATTACATCACCACCCTATATAAGCTTGTCTAAGACTAGATCAATTGCTCAGGGCTTTCGTAATCCTGCCAATCTGCAGTGGAAAGGTGAGACAATATAATTTGTGATTTAAGGGTAATGTCACATGCTAGTCTAAACTATTAATTAGCTTATCACTGTTTGAGGCTTTTGTAAACCTGCAACATTTCTGCAGTTAAAAGATGGACAGATTTTGTGTGATTGTGTTTTATTTTGATTCTATCATCTTTTTGTGTTTCGTATTCATATTTTGTAATTGTAGTTCAAATTTTTAATTGAGTGGAAATTAGTTTAATGAATGACATATCTAAATATTCACCCAGGGTTATAGATGCAATTACCAGTGCAGGCAGTATGACGCATAAAACTGACAGATAGTCAGTTCACTTCATAATTTAAATGAAGATTTGTCTCTGCGATATTGGTTAACTGAACAAACCATGTGCATATAGATACGAAGTTTGTTTTATTAATTACTGTAACTATTTGTTGTTGTTCTCACTACCACGAGGCTGATTAAGAAGACACTAAATTACTAACTATTGACTATATACTTGCGACAAACAGACTATATACTCAGAGGACACTTTGCAGTATGACACTTACTTCGGACCGGCACATTATGAAACATATAAAATATTAGTGAATTGATAGGTATTAAGTCAATGATGGCTGACTTATGTTTGGAATTGTTTTAAAGGAATTTGCTTATGGTATTGTCGGAATAGGAATAGATTTGTATTAGCTGTTAATTGATCATAATTATTGCTGTTACATTCTAATTCTTACGTCGCTTTTGATTGACAAATTTGAAATTATCTGTTTGAGGTTTAATTGATTTTGATTCATTATTTGAAGGTTTTGTGATTATATGAATATTTGATTAATAACGGGATAGGTATATGATTGTACTACATTTCCATGTTCCTATTATTATTAGGCCTTGTAGCATGGACTTACTTTTCATTACCTTGAGCGCACCCGTTGCTTTCATATTTCATATAATTATATAAGCTTGAAACTAGGTGATCATAATCACAACATATACTTACTGAAATTAAGTATCAAACTCATTTAGATACAAAGTAACAATTTGTTTGAGTTCTTTATTCATTGGATCATTGCTCATTCATTGGTTAGTGTACTTGATTTTACAGAAAAGAATAAGGAGCATAATTTGTATTTGAGTTAACCTGGATTATTTTCCATTAAGTTATAGTTATCATTTGTTCGATTTGCATAATAGTCTCCACTATTTTTTCGTTTTAGTATAAGTGTTTAGAATAGACCAGTGTTTAAGTATTGTTAATATTATAAGTGTATTCAGTTTGTGCTTCTAGTCTGTGTTAGAATATTAGTGATTTCCATGTATTCAATTTGTAAATGTGTGTGAGAGAGATTTAAGAGGAATTGGAAAAATAATCACATGTTTCGCTTTATTAACTAGGTTTTGTTTATTGTTCTTTAAGAAGGAATGAGTGCCTCATTTTCCAAAGAAAGGGGATGTTGTGTAGTATCGTCCCAAAACCCAGTAAAGTACCCTCATATTTGAGATGCACTTAAAAGCCAACTTTATATCTTTATAATCCTTCCCCATAGAAAGACCAAGTGCATCCATAATCTCCTTCGCAGGAAATACCACCACTGTTATGTTTAAGCCCATACATAAAACTACAGAGTAGTCCATTGTCTTGGCGGCTCTCATTTATGTCTTTGTCCCTTTGACACAATGTAACCTACCCTCATATTACCTGTATCCTTCTGGCTAAATATTACATGTTCTGGCTTTCTAGGGGGAGTGGAGTTTTGATCACCATTAGATCAAGACCCTCTTTCTAGCTGGCTCTCTCTTCATCTTGTGTTTTACATATGTGGAAGTTTGTATGATGTGACCGATTTGAGTCTCCAGAGTTTGGAGATAATAAATACGCTGAGATATTACTCAGGAATTACAAGTCTCTCCTTGCTGCTTTATATTTATGTACCTCTCCTATTGCCAATAACTCAACACACCGATCCCAAACACGACATTATCATACAGGTATATTCAATGCAACACTTTCGATGAAAATTTGACAGAAATAGATACTCGACCTTCGATACTTGATTGACATTACATAATCGACATTCTTTCCCTGTATGGGGCTTTCAAATATACACTCCGGGGCCCGTACGGCGAGTAAAAACAGACATTTCACCGGCCTTACACCGTGGTGCTGAGTTGGCTGCTCCCAATAGACCATTTCGTAGTTAGCACGTGGGTCAAATGACCCCAAATATCCACAGATCTTTTACTCATGGAGAAGTCCTACTTTGTGTATTTTAGAATAATCAATGCCAATGTCATGTATGTGCTTCATGAAAAGCTTTTGTTTGCCCTCTTGTATCATAGAATGTACCGTAGGTGCGCACATGCATAATAGCTAGGGACTTTTAGATTTGCATAACGGAGAACGTGGACTGCTCTTTTAAGGCAATATGACGTCCTTTTAAGGCACTGGCAGTGACGTCACATTGCCTTAAAATGGCAGTCCACGTTCTCCGTGCAAATCTAAAAGTCCCTAATAATTACATAACATGAGCTCGTATTCATCTTGGTAGGTTTTACAATTTTATCAGAAATGACCTTTATCTGCCCATGCGCTGATAATATTTACGAAATGGCTTATTCTCCCGGCGTTTTCATCTGACCGTTAGGCCGTGCACAGAAGGGGGCACCGTACTGGTACCGTGCGGGCTCCGAACGGTGCCCCGATAGCCCCCCACGATTTGTTTTCTGTCAATTCTCAATTGAGGCGCAGATATCATAGAACAAATGGTTCGGTGCACCGCACGGCACCCAACCAGGCGCCTTGAGGACCCTAGCCGGGCACTGAGAGCCATTATGGACTTTTAGATTTGCACGTCGACAGCTTTGACTGTAGCGTGTGACGTCATTTTAAGGCACTGCGCATGCGTCACATCGTCTCAGTCGGCGATCGAGAATGCGTCAACCTTGAGTTTCCTAAATCTAGCACGGTACTAGTATGCCGCGTGTGCATAAAACATACAGTTCCTCAGGTAGACAAAGGAACACCCCTTCCCTGCTATTATGTAAAAATGTGTAGAACAGGTGTCACCTGCATATTCACCTGTTCTACACATTTTTACATAATTGCAGTGAAGGGATGTTCTTTTGTCTACCACAGCAATTGTTGAGGGTAGAATGAGGACCTGTATATTTTGTCCTTTTCTTTGTGCGTCATGTTCATAGTATTACTTCCTGCATGCATGTATATCGTCGAGTGCAATCTAAAAGATTTCTAATTGTAGTTAACATGGGCAGTTGAGTACGTTGACACGCATGATCAGTCGGCGTTCGTCGTGTTCTCGTCCATTCAATCTAAAAGTCCCTATTGACATATATTGCTCCTATTGTCTCATTTTAGCTCGCTGGCCCATTGCCAGCACAACGTAGCTAGTTCGACGTCGTGCCAAACTAGAAAGTTCCACTACGTTGCAGGGCCATTGGGTATGATGTGTGAACCGTGTGAACCGAGTGTGCGGAAATGGTGTGTTGGGGAAGAGAAGTGAGAGTGTTTGTGTGTGTGGTAAGAAACTTTTCCATATCTTTAAACTATCATTGATATCTGATAATTAAACAGTTAGTAAAATAAACCTACCAAACTACATAATACAATGAAATACTTGACTGAAAGTAGGGGAGTTTAATGTGGTGCACAATTGCACCCCTCTGTAAATAATGGAATAGTCCATGGCGTGTCATGAATATAATTGTTGGGCTTTAATAACTCGGCAAAATGTTTGCCTATACTAAATGGAAAAATTACGGTGGGGGTTGGCTGAAATGGACATATTGAACCGATCAGAACTGATCTATGATAATTCATGCTTATTATCCTTCGTGTGCTTGACCTATAACCTTACAAACGCGTGGCAAATTGCGTCCAAAGTTCGACTTGTTGCACATGTGTTATATAGGCAGTGGCGAGCTGGCGACCTATTTTGAGCAAATTACGTTGGGTGAACTTTCGAAAGTCAATGGGACATGAGGGTATCAATGAAACGTACGTCGGGGTGGATGTGCTTTTCGTTTAAACAAAAAATGCATTTTTAACGATTTTTGGGGGGTAAAAATCCATAGGCTAACATGTTAGGCTCTGGACTCTGACGATAGGGGGCGTTGTCCAATGAGACTATTAGGAGCCATATGGTACACCTGTTCATCGGACGGAGCCCGTAAGATTACCGGCCGGCCCCGTGCATTTTCACTCGACCAATTTTCACCGGGCACCTCCCCCCCCCCCCCCCCACTCAGTGTTAATTAAGTTGCGCATATGCGTGTTCCCAGCACCCCCCCCCCCCCCTTTCAGCAAAAGTCCGGTGTGTAAAGTCAAAACGGGCAGACCTTTTCAGATCTGTTACGAGCCAGAAATTTTGGGAACACGCATGCAGTCCCTCCGTTCTTCGGATTGGGGATGCCTGGCCACCTATCGGGCGCCGCAGAATTTGTGACCGCACATGCCGTCGAAATGAAAATCGGAAGGGTCCCGTACGGTCTCTAAAATCCACGGCAAGCCGCCGGGTAGAGAAAATCGTACAGGGCCCATTATATATGTCACGTAGGCAGTAGAAAATGTCAAGAATATACACTTTCACGGTAACACTAGTGCGCATGCGCATACATCATCATATTCATAATCATCATAATGATAATAATATAATGATAATAATAAAAGTTCTCCTGCTTCTACTATTAGGAAAAAGAAAGAGTAGACAAAAATCGCAGCAGTATTAGTGATTCATTTTTCTTTGAACTTGGTGAACTAGTGCCCAATCCATAATTATTTGTGAGAAGGCTGTAAGAAAAGATAAATGCAAGGAAAACGAAATAGAGAGAGAGAGAGAGAGAGAGAGAGAGATAAAGAGATAAAGAAAAAGCAAAGATCTTGTAACCGGCAGGGTCTGCTCGATGCAAGCTAGACAATGTTTTACAATTGAAACTTCTCCCAGGTACATTTGCCCTTACATCAACAAATATTGTTGTTCAAATAGCGTATTAGAGAGATAAAGAATAAGAATAATATTGATGGTTGGTAAACAGTAGAATAGTTAGTTCTCTCTCCCTCTCTGCTAAATCCTCTAATCACAAGTTAGAAACATATTTTCTCGTTTGCTGCTTCCGTTCGTTTGCGAAGGTTAAAGAGAATGTTAGTAATACAATAATAGTGTACAACAGAGCTTGATCTAAAGCGCAGATGCATAAACTAATATGAATTCCTTCTTCTTCTTTTTTTCACTCCCAAAAATCGCTGTAAACTACTTCTTTTTCTGAAGTTTCCTTCAGTTAGGATTTGGATGATTCCTTAAACGAAGTGAATCATGAAAGAGTGAAGTGCGACTCCATGATATGGATGTATTAAAAAGCAGCAATGGCAAACGATTTTAACTCAAATTTTAGCAGCAATCGTTGCTAAGATTCCCTTTCCCGAAAAAACTATTCCAAGAGACATAGATACAGTTTGGAAAGTTGATAACACATGAAATGAGAAGAAAAGAAAGAAAGAAAGAAGTAAAAAAGACTGAGCCGGGGTTAGAACTCAGTTTTCTTTAGAAATGCTAGAACTCGGTTTAATGCACTTTTAAAGCAATCGATACAAAACAAAATGAACCAGCGGGTTCTGTTCGGTGCTAGCCAGACATTTCCCAACAATAAATGAAACTTCTCCCCCAAAAAAGAAATTGTGTTTGGGGGATTTAGCAGAAAGGGAGAGATAAGAGGAAATTCTCTGGATTACCACCAATTTAATATTATTCTTATTTGTTAAATATCTCTCCTATGCTATTTGAAACATAATATTTTTCTAATGTTGGGGTCCCTGGGAGAAGTTTCAATTTGTGTTGAAAAAATATCTGGCCTGCACCAAATAAAACCCGCTGGTTCAAAGTTATTTGTGTGCATTATTTTCAATTTCAATAAACTGGGTTTAATCATTTCAAAAGAAAACAGAATCTTAACCCCGGCCAAGTCTTTCTCTTTCTCTCTCTCTCTCTCTCTCTCTCTCTCTCTCTTTCTCTCTTTGTCCTTGCCTTTTTCTCCTTTCTAACAGCTTTCCCACAAGTAGGTATGTCATGTGCACTAGTTCATCTACGTCTCAGAAAAAAGAAATCACTAATATTCCTGCTTTGTTAACTCTTTCTTCTTTGTAGTGGAAGAAGAAAGAGAATTGTTTTTATTATCATATCATTATTGTTATAACGATCAGTATTATAGTTATTATTATGAATGTGATAATGTTGAAACGGAGGAGTCTAATGTACGAACAATTTTTAACCCGTCTCGAAAGAATTTTCCTAGGAAAATATTCAAGATTAACTTCGCTTAAGAAAAAGAAATGTAACCCTCTCCAGCCATGAACTGTCACGATCAGTGAAGATGTATTTAGCTATAAAATATAAAATACATAATTTACAACATATGACCAATGCAACTTTCTATTGGTTATCAAATGCTTTTTCCGAGCTCGGATAGCTCTACTGAAGACATAGCCATTTCAGACAGGAGTGAATATTCTCCTGATAACCAAACATTTAATATTATTCTTATTAAATTTGGTTAAATATGTCTCCTATGCTTTTGAACAACAATATTGTTTAATGTTGAGGTCCCTGGGAAAAGCTTCAATTGTTGTTGACAAATGTCTGGCTGGCACAGAGTAGCACCCGCTGGTTCCGAATTTTTTGTCTGTTTTGTTGTCAATTACAATAAACCGGGTATCAAAAATGTCTAAGGAAAATTTTATTTAAACCCCGGGGCCAGTCTTTCTCTGTTTCTCGCTTCAAATATGCCTCTCCTTTTTTTCCTTTCTTACAGCAATCCCACAATTAAATATGGAATGTTCACATGTTCACCACGACTAAAGAAAAAAGAATGAATACTATTGCTGAATCGATTCTTCTACTTTTGTTCTGAGAGATTATGGATCGGAATTTCATTACTTGCTTTGGGCCTCATAATCTATTTTTACGCCACTATTTATATAGAGCTTATATTTGATTTCAAGGTAAAAATGCATTGGAAATGATGATCAGTAGGCTTCTCGGTTTGAACATCCTCACATTCATAATCTTGACGATAACAACTATAATAATAATACAATAATTATAACATTTCTCCTACTACTACTAATACTCTCAAGTACTGAATATTCAGACAAGATGATACAGTACTGTTGTTTAGCGGTAATAAGGACTCTTGACTGCCCTACCAAGGAGCTTTAAGAGCTGGAGTCATATCTAGCTTATTCCCTTTGTACCATCGTTGATGCCGCCAGCCGAAAATATTTCAGGCATGTTCTCAACGGGATCTTCTTTGCAGATACGTAGACAAAAACAAATTCACGCCTAGCTGCAAACGATCGGACCACTTTCAAATGGAAATATCCTTTTGTTACCACTCGTCTGATACACTGTGTTTTAACTTTACAAGGGGAAACCAAAAGGAAATGGAGCTATTTTTCGTGAAATATACATCAAAATAAATCGACTGCACAGTAGTTGGACATATCACATCAAAAAGAACTGTACTTGAATAAATTCGCTTTTAGTTGTATATGTACAGAACGGATTCGGAAAGGTGTCAAATTGCTTTACGATTTTTTACAAATTGAAACATCCATACCAAGCAAATTTCAACAATTATGCTCTGTTATTCATATGTTATCGTCTGTTTGATTTTTCCCTTGTTAGTTAAACTGAAAAGAGAATATTTACGAGATTTCTCCTTTAAAAAAAAAACTAATCAATCTTTCCCATGCTGTTAGCGGCATCAAACCTCGAGGTGAAAGGAAACAGCACGCTTGTAGATTTGTTTGTGCAACCAGGGAGCAAGTCCCTGGTGCAACCTCAGAAAACGGAAGCTGTTTGAAATAATTTGTTATTCGGTCATACCAGGGACTTGCTAGACAGGTTATACCGAAGGATTGTTCCCTTTCAGTGCCACCGCTTCCAATCTAGGGCAAGGCGCTTTGCCCTCTTATTAATCACATTCATTCTATATTTAGTTGGCAATGATGAACAAAGATGAGAAATGATGGGTAAATAGTCCACATTATCACGGTTACGTGATGAAAATACTCATGTTTTGTTTTACTTACTTTGCGTAGCAAGAGTCGTGAACAACATAGATTAATCGTTGTTCGGGGAAGAGGGAGGAGGGGGGGGGGGCGCAATTTACTAATTCGTTTGGGCGCGATAATGTATTAATACTCCACTGTTAATATAGAGCCTTGAATTGATTTCAAAGACCATAATGCTTCTCGGTTTTGAAATAATCACATTCATAATCACAATGATAACGACCATATTGATGATATGATAATGAATATAAAATTTCTCCTACTTCTACTACTACGAGAAAAACAAAAAGTGGACAAAATATATATCAGCATCATTAGTGATTCATTTTTCTTTGATCGAGGTGATCCAGTGTCCATTCCATACATGTGAGAAGACTGTCTGTACGACACGAGAAAAACAAGGACAGAGGGAGAGAGAGAGAGAGAGAGTGGGAGGGGTTCATAATTTATTTTCTTTAGAAATGTTAAAACCCGATTCATTTTAATTAAACACAATGCAGAAGAAAAAAATGAACCAGCGGGTTCTACTCGGTGCCAGCCAGACATTTGTCAACATTAATTGACACTTCTCCCAGGGACCCTAACATCAAAAGATGTTGTTGTTCAAATAGCGCAGGAAGTATATTCAACAAATAAGAATGATATGAAATTGAAATCCTAATCCTGAAAATATTCACTTCTTTCTTCCTCGCTGCCAAATCCTCCTGTCTGTATAGTAACCAGGAAAAATTAATTATGAATGAACAAAACGTTATAACCTTTTCATTGTTTTCAATTGCATTACACCGGGTTTTAACAATTCTGAACAAAATTGAATGTAATAACCTTTTCATTGTCTTCAATTGCAATACACCGGGTTTTAACAATTCTGAACAAAATTGAATCTTAACCCATGGCCAGTCCCCCCCCCCCCAATCTTCCTCTCTCTCTCTCTCTCTCTTTCTCTTCGTCCTTGCCTTTGTTTTCTCATTTCTTACAGCCTTTCTCACAAGTAAGAATGGAATGTGCACTAGTTCACCTCGATCAAAGAAAAAAAGAATCACTAATATAATTTGTGAAATGATTCTTGTACTCTTACTTCTTGTACTCTCTCTCTCTTCTTCTTCTTCTTCTTCCTCGTCTTCTCCTTCTTCTTCATCTTCTTTTTTTCTTTCTTCTTCTTCTTCTTCTTCTTCTTCTTCTTTGTAGTAGCGGTAGTGGTAGGACACATTCTGGTATGTACTGCAAGGTTCTGGAAGCATCAAAATGATAAGAAACTTGGCCCAGTCTTCGTAAAGTAACAAGCACTGCACACAGAAAGATGTATATGGGACTATCTTATATTCTATCCACGCCGGATAGATATGACGATTTACCAAATATATCAATTAGTACGCGGTTTCCCGTCAAAATTGGTATCATCACGTATTAGTCAAAACATATTATTTTACATGATTGGTAATAAGAGCTTCCATTTCATTTTTTAGAGGGGGGGGGGGGGGGCGGGCGTTTCCAAAACTGGACTATACCTTAACTTTGAAAACACGGTAAAACGAGAAAAATAATTCATATTTTTGTCCACAAGTGAATGATTGTGTTTATTGGTTGAAAACAAGAACAATCAACAATACAAACTTGTTATAATTGTCCCACCGTCAACTTACTTCGAAAGAAGAAGACGTTTAACAATAATGTCACGGCCGCTCCACCATTAAACAAATACAATCATATATTTTATTGTTGTATTAACGTGCCTTACACTCAGTCAAATTTAGGACGGGTTAATATTACACGAAACATACGATGTAATAATAATAATAATTACAAAAAACTGAGTTCATATTAGTTTAAGCATCTGCGCTATAGATTAAATTCTGTTGTTCACGTCTCTTGTCTTGCAAAACTGAAGGTTTAACAAAACATGAGAAATGTGGATAACCTTAACAAATGTGATCTATTTATGCAAAGGGTAAAGCATCACTAAAATAGCTTTTCTTCCACCCCCTTGCTCTAGCTTGGAAGCGGTAGCAATGAAAAGGAACAAACCTTATGTATGAAAGTGAACTTCGTAATCACTAACGATCGTGCGGTTTTTATTTGGATATTCAGTACCTCATAAATTACACTTTGACATTAATTTCATCTTATTGTTATCAACATTCTGTTTTCATCTGAAAAAGAGAAAATATATTCCCAACTGTGTTTGGAGGATTTAGCATAAAGGGAGAGAGAAGTGAATATGCTCATGTTTACCAACCATCTAATATGTATTCTTACTTATTTAGAGCCCCTATGAGAAGTATTAATTGTTGTTGAAAAAATGTCTGGCTTGCATCAAATAGAACCCTCTGGTTCAAAGTTATTTGTGTGCATTTTTTCATGAAAAGGAACAAACTTTTTGTATGAGAGTGAACTTCGTAATCACTAACGACCGTGCGGTTTTTATTTGGATATTCAGTACCTCATAAATTACACTTTGACATTAATTTCATCTTATTGTTATCAACATTCTGTTTTCATCTGAAAAAGAGAAAATATATTCCCAACTGTGTTTGGAGGATTTAGCATAAAGGGAGAGAGAAGTGAATATGCTCATGTTTACCAACCATCCAATTTGTATTCTTACTTAGCTAGGACCCCCTAGGATAAGTTTTAATTGTTGTTGAAAAAATGTCTGGCTTGCATCAAATAGAACCCGCTGGTTCAAAGTTTTGTGTGTGCATTGTTTTCAATTACAATAAACCGGGCTTAAACATTTCTAAAGAAAACTGTATCTAAACCCCGGCCCAGTCTTTATCTCCCCCCCCCCCTCTCTCTCTCTCTCTCTCTCTCTCTCTTTCTTCCTGACTTTTCTTCTTTTTTGTTTCCTTTCTTTCTCCCTCTCGCTCTCTCCCTACCTCTTCCTAACAAAACATTAGATTTCTGGTTGAAACTCAATATAGCAGCGTGACAGTTCACGCTTCCTGGTGTCTATCATAAATCAAAACAAGTAAATGTTTCATCAACGAAAAAAAGAAGAAGAAGGAAATGAGACATTTGGAGAAAAAAGATTACCCAAGATTATTTTTGTGGCAGTCATCAAAAGTATGCTCTCGCATGCTAATTGTTTTTCTCGAAACAAATTAAATGAATAGGCAATTACAACGGAAAGTATGTAATTAAAGAATAAAACGACACAATGTTGATTTGGCAAAACAAAAACGATATTGCAAAACGAACATCAAGTGGAGTTAAGGCAGTTATGTGAAATATCTAAAGATCTAATTGACAAAGCCATAGAGGAATCGAAGCCAGAGCTACACTTGTGTGGTTAAGTGTAAATGTGATTATACCAGATAGATAGAAAATGGCAGGAAGACCTATAAAGATGCGTGTTTTTATTTTGTTGAAACGAAGTCGAAGCATTTTGAAAATGTAGTGAAAAGGCATTTCATAAAATGTTGCAGCTGTAGATTGCATGAATACTTGTATAGACATAAATTTGGACTAATATTTTAGATATGAAGTCGTTCAAGCCGTAGTGCATAGTTGCATAATTATGCTCCTTTTACTTAAATGTAATGTTAGAAAATACATAGGCCTATTAAACATGTGGGTGAGTAATGCTGTTGGTGGTTATGGGAGTGGGTGTGTTTAGGTTTGGGTGATTCATGCTGTGGATGGATATTGGAGTTGGTTGGTTAGGGTGTGGTGGTCATGGATGTGGGTGTAGGTGTGTATGTATTTTTTGTGTGTATTAAAGTGTTACTTTATTTTGCAGCCTGGTTAACTTGCTTATTTAATATATTTCTTGAGTTCAGAATGTTAGCAAACATCCACTGTGTGAGGAGTGTGCGTGTGTTTATGTGGGGGAGAGGGCAGTGAGGAACAGGACGTTGTTCCTTGTACCAATAAAATAACCTCCAGACTTGTTAAAGTCTTTTTAATATATAGTGAATAACATGTACAATTGATTTATAGATTATGTTTATGTACTTCAGGTTTATTTATTTATTTATTTATTCGTCTTTTTTTAGTAGGGTGGCTCCATCAGTAGTTCAATACTGTTTTCCGTGGAGGCCCTAGCTGTGTTGCTCTGTTTGTGCAACTGAGTTGTTGTTTAATCATGTATATTAATATTGAAAACCTGTATCTATTTCATTTAATATTGTACGTTGTTCTTGTTTGTATGGGTTTGGGTGAGTATTGCTCAGTTTGGGTATTGGTGTTGTTTGCCATGTGTGTGTTTTTTGTTTGTTTTTGTGTTTATCTATGAGTGTGTGTGTGTATGGATAATCGGTGCATATTATGGGTAGATAGAGTTAGGCCCTGGGGAAAATCTTGCAAAAAGAGGGCGCTCATCCATATGGGCCTGCGGTGCCATTTAATAACCGGGGTCTCCAGGTGTTACCCACTAAATCATCGACTTGCACACAAAAAAAAACTATATAAAAAAAAAATTAAAAACAGTGAAAATAAATAAGACCAAGAAAAAAGCATAAACAAACTAACCCCAATTATTTTGCACTTCGTATACATATGTTCAAACTCTTTAAAGTGACTGGGTAACATTGTTGAAGGTTGATGAAAAAAATTGCTTAATTTTTGTATAAAATGTTACTTACTATATTCCTTCTACTATACTAACCCTCTGACATGCAAAAAATCCTGAACAAATTCTCAAACCACAAAGATATCTATGGTTTTCTTTGAAGGCGTCGATGTGAGGCACCCTCTAACAGTGATTAACAGTAAATTCTCCCATTTTTGAATTTTCCCAACCGTTTTTCCATGAGAAAAATACATAAAACAGGCTATAAAAATCTGTCAACACTTAACTGTCTGGAATGGAATGTAGAGCCATGTTATTGCTTTGTGACGATTTACATTCACCTAAAATGTAATGAAATTGTCCTTGTCTTGATGCTGAACGGGCTTTGACAAGTAGCAGAATAGAAGTAGAATAATATAGTTGGGAGAATTAAGGAATCGATCAGATCAGTTTTTCCCAATTTGTACCATGAATAATGATCCGTTTTCACTCAAATTTTCAGATTATCTTTAATTGTACATCTAGCATTGAAGTCACTACCTTAGCACCACTATCTCTCATCTGAACAATGTTACCCAGTCCCTTTAAGAGTTCTTTTTTACATGTTTGTTTTTGTTCGTTTCTGGAAAACCAATTATCTTACTTGAAATCTCTTTCGGCTCACATAAAACTGAGTCAATGGAAGGAAGTGTGGGTGAGTGAGTGGGGGAGGGGAGGGGTAAAAATTGAATAATGATGATATCTGCATATCTGTGGAACCATGAATTCAATAAAATAAGTGCAAAGAGTAAAAACAAAGTTTTTTTCATTGATATGCATTTATTCTTTACATTTCAAAATGACATTTGAAACCAATATACTTAAAATTCAATTTTGGTCTAGAGCAATTATACATAATGGAGAAACTTAGACTACATATGAACAAACAAGTATCCAATAGTATGTACACCATTCATATATTCATCTTTAAATTATTTCTATTTACAATTGTCGCCATGAATCCATTAATATTGATCTCCCACAAACGGCTCACCATGCCTTAATCCTAAATGGCTAGTGTATAGAAAAGTGTACTTTAAAGTTAAGGTCTGGTATTCACACCATCTAAGTGGGGACAGTTGGTTAACTGATACTCTCTTTAAAAAAAAGAGTGAATTTTCACTCTATTTTCACTTTCTTGGGAGTGACCACTTGTTTAGGAGTGAAAATCGATTGATTTTAGAGTGCTCTCTAAGAAGAAAAGAGTGAATGTTCACTCTATTTTCACTACATTTTCACTCTCCAGTGGAGTGACGTCCGTGATCACTTGATTATTTTAGAGAGTATATGGAGTGCCATGTGATCATTTAAACAGCACAATAATTATGTTATTCAACTCCATAACAAAGTTCTCAAAATAAAGTTTGAGCATTAAAATTACTTTCTTTATTACATTCATACTTGATATCATTGAAAAACTAGTACATTCTCCTTTACAACGATGTCTCATCTGTAATGATTACGTAATCATTGAATCTTGGTTCAATTCAAAAGTGAAATGTTGCAAAATGCATTGTTTTTGCCATCTGGAAATTCTTTATTTGTTTATATGTTTTAACTATGTTGTTGACAATAACTTAAATTGCAGAAACATTCTTGAGGAGTTTACACAATGAAAAAAGATTATTTCATAAATTTACATATATTTTTCATTTTAAACATGCTCAAAATGACTTACCAACAAATTAAGCTATGGTTGTTTCAAAAGCTCAGTGCATTCAACTGCTTTCAACAATGTCCATGTTTTGATTATTTAATATATTTTGTTAGATTTTGGTTATATAGAACTCAAAAATTTGAATTGAATAATGAGGTTGACTCTTGACATTACAGTTTACTAACTGGTTGATTTTCAGGAATCTCTGCCAATTATGTAAAGCAACTATCCGTCTTATAAGTAGTCTCCTCTTCTTATATTTTTTGAAAAGCAAATCTACTTTGGTTTTCCATTTTCACTCCCTTTAAAAGCAGATAAAGCATCTACGTTACAATAGATTTTTTCCTCCAACAAAATGAAGTTTTCTTAAACGTTTTAAGCACATTTTCCGAAATAAATTCGAAAGTTCTAGGCTTTGCTTAATGAATACTTTGAAAACGGTTAACTCGCCTCATATCAATTTGTTGTAATTTTTCTTTAAGTATATGTTATAAAAATACCCTGCTTAACTTTCAAATGAAAGTAATATTAGTTCTTGGACTGAAGACAAATTTAAAATGAAAGCACATTAATTAATTGTGACAATTAATGATCTCAACAAAACTACAGGACATCTAACTTTCAAAACATTGGAAAAAGGAGGTGTTTTAGTCAATGTTGATGCATTCCGTCTATGTAATAGACCATTTGTCAACATGTATTCAAATGTATACACTTTAACCTATCGATGAGCTAATACATTCACCTGTTACATGTATTTCAATAGTTAGAATGCGATTTTTATATCGCTAATTACATATATTAGTTTCCACTGGTTGGTTACACATGACTTGACCTACCTAGCAACAGGTAATTTATTTTGGACTCAGACTGTTGAAATACAATTATTTGTAACAGGTGAATGAAATAACTAGTTATGAGTCACTTTAAAACAGACGTATGTAATTAAATTTGATTATATAACAGAATTAAATTCTGACAAGTATCTAAAGTTTTAATTTCACTTTGATTGTCCAAAATACTCTTTTTTGTCATATTTTGATAGAGTATGAATTGGAGATATGATTTCATGTCTCATTTGACCCTCAATTAACTCATGACGTCATCATTATGGCCTCCGAACTCAACATTTCATTTTGCATATTATGACGTTAACATATTTACGGAAAATCGATTGTATCTCTGTGAATATTGATCGATTTTCTTCCAAATTTTAATATGTTTTAGCTTAGACAATGTCCTAAAAAATGTAGTTTTCACAATTTTTCATTTTTACAAAGGCATCATGGCGTATTTTTGCGATTAAAGGAGGCATGTTAATTTGTCACATTTTACGTGTATTCTCTATGGAACATGACTTTTTCTCAAAACTGAATTCTATATTCTCGTCTTTCACGAGCAAAATCTCAATCGTTTTCGCTAAACTTCGAGTATGTTGTAGCTGAGACAATGAGCTATCATAGGTGTGCCCTTTAATTTTCGATCGAATGCCGTGATCATGCTTATATTTCCCTTGCAAAGTGGGATTTAATAATTCCATTTTCCGTTCACGTGTAATCGCTATGGGAAATGTTTTGGTATATCGGTAACGCACTTGACTTCCGACCTCGAGATCCCTGGTTCGAGTCCGGGCGTCTCCAACAATTTTTTTCTTTACTTTTTCTTCTTTTTGACCTTTCGCTGATCGTAAGAAATGAAGACAGATCACCCAATTAGTCCCCATGACGAATTACATCTGTAGTTGTTATTAGTATTGCTATCATAATTATACCATGGGATCATATTACAGCTTCTACTTTAATTCATAAGCGAGGGAGCAAAGCGATCAGCATTAGAAATATTCAAGGAAGCGGGTGTGATCCAGTTTTAGGCATTTGTAAAGTCTCGCATATTGAACTTGGATTAGTGGTTTTCTACTAATTTCTTCTTGAATGTAACTGATTGATATGAACAAGTAGTATTAGTGTCTGTGTACAAACATGCCCAACTGTATAATTGATTCAAATCCAGATTAAAAATATTGCTTGTTCAGGTTAAAGTCATATCTGATAGAGCAGTTGCTACGAAACGTTTTTAATACAGTATTATCTGGAAGTGTTGCCAACTGTTATGTCTTTATTATGTCTCAGGGTACAATTTCGGAGGGAAAAAATCTTATCAAAAATTGTTGCTCAATTTGACATTACCTCAATTTAAAACACCCATAGCATGGAATGGAAATTCATTTTGTTCAGGATGACCGTCGTTTTTGAGTTGATTTAAATTTGAATTAAAGTGGAATCCACAAAAAGAAGTTTTTTTTTTATTTTTTTTTAAAGTAGATTCTAAATTTCTTACGCGCTTTCAACTTCAAGTAAAAGATGATCCCTAATATGAAAACTAGATAAGACAGGAAACATGATTATTAACATCTTCCATAACGGAGGCATTGTCTTTAGATTGCTACAATGGAGTATTAAACGATAACACTTTGTTTAATTCCTTCTACGTGAACTTAAATGGGAAGAAGAGAACGTTTACATGAACAAATGTTGCCTTTCATCCTCATCATTTCTTCACTACTCAGAAACTAGTCTTTATATTTCCTTTAACATTATGTACTTGCATTAAAGACAAATCTAAGATGGGTTAATATCACTTGAAAAACACGATGTTTCTGACTCTTGCTTTGCGAAATGAGTAGAAAAAATATGTGAGAAATTTGATCACATAACCATTACATTTTAGCCAACTTCATTTGGAATGTTTGGGCAAAAAGCCTTTCTCGAGATTAAAAGCGCAAGAATTGAAAAGAAAAGATTCGTTTGTATGAGAGTCAAGAGTTCTCACAGATATACCACATTGCTTTTTGATGTCATTTGGATATTAAATTCAGTACCCAGTCAATAAATCTTTAACCTTGTTTTTAACGTCATATTATCAACATTCTCGTTAAATTTTACAATGAATGGATATGGAAGAAAGAAAAGACATTACCGGCTTGTGTTTGGAGGATTTAGCAGAGAACTAAAGAGAAGCGAATATCGTTAAAACCATGTATTTTTTTTCTTATTTGTGGTATTTCTCTGCAATGCAATTTGAATGAACAGCAATTGTTTTGTAAGTTTTCCAGGGGAAGTCTCAATTGTTGTCAAAGAAAGCAGACTTGCACCGAGTAGAACCCGCTGATTCAAAAGTCTGAACTGTTTTTTTTTAAATTACAATAAGACACACTTCGGTACTTTTCTTTGTAAGCGTCATTTGGCAATAACACAGTAGACACGCGATCGTCAGTGCCTTCTTTAAACATTTTAAAAAAGAAATTGGTACTAAACCCTGGGCCCTCTCT
Organism: Strongylocentrotus droebachiensis; assembly: GCA_035222895.1. Classification (NCBI taxonomy): domain Eukaryota; kingdom Metazoa; phylum Echinodermata; class Echinoidea; order Camarodonta; family Strongylocentrotidae; genus Strongylocentrotus; species Strongylocentrotus droebachiensis. The sequence goes on along the minus strand of JAVYIG010000540.1, from coordinate 264,021 downwards.
CTCTCTCTCTCTCGCTCTCTCGCTCTCTCTCTCTCTTTCTCTTCGTCCTTGCCTTCCCGATCCCTCTCTTTCTTCTTCATTACAAAGAAGTATGGGATGTGTATACCTCGATTATAGAAAAAAATACTCATATCGCTGAAATGATTCTTCGACAACGTCTCTTTTTTGTAGTAGTAATAAATATTGTAGAAGTAGTAGTATGTTATTATTATTGCTATCATTATTGTGAATATGACGATGATGATGATTATGATGATACAACTGAGGTGCGTAATGCTCATCGTACAACACCATTTAAACCTTGAAATCAAGTCACAGCTGTCCAAAAAACAGTGCTTTCACAGAGATTATTATCAACACCCCTTTAACCTTCACAATGGAGGGCAATTGAAGAAGGAAAACAAGTTCCGGGCTTGTGTTTGGAGCATTTAGCAGAGAGGTAAAGAGAAGTAAGTTTCTTTAACGACCATGTTTTCTTATTCTCATTATTTTGTTGAATTTCTCTGCAATTCAAATTGAATGGACAACATTTTTTGTGTTAGTATCCCTCGGAGAAGTCTGAATTGTTGTCAAACAAAGCTGACTGGCACCGAGTAGACCCGCTGGTTCAAAGGTTTTGTCTGAACTGTTTTTTTTTTTAATGATAAAAAGACACTGTGGTACTTTTTGTGTAAGCGTCACATGGCAATAACACGGTTCACACATGATTATCAGTGCCTTGTTAAACATTTTTTTTCAAAAGAAACTTGGATTTGAACCCCGGGCCTCTCTCTCTCTTTCTGCCTTCTCGTCTTTGCTTTCCTGATTCTTCTCCTGTGTCCTCTTTACAAAGAAGAATGGAATGTACTCTGATGTACCTCGATCAACGAAAACATAATCATTAATATTGCTGACATTATTATTCTAACTTCGTCGTATTAGGGGTAGTAGAAGTAGCAGTAGTAGAAGTATAATTATAATTGTCACTATCATCATTATTAATATTATTTGTATTAGTATTGCTACCATTATAACGCATATGATGATGAACCTGAGGAGCCAAATGTCACTTGTATAAAACCATGTTTTACCCTGGAATAAATTGACAGCTCTGTATAATCAGTGGCATACAAAGAAACCAGTGCGCCCAGAGCAATCATTACAAATACAACCCCACCCACTCCAAACAACGCCCAAATGTATCCATGTAACTGTACAAGAGAGGGAGCCAGACAACCGGCTTTCTAATTTTGCAAGGGAGCGCATCAATCGAGTAGTAGGCGTATGTAGAGTCTCTCATTTAGAACATTGATAGGTGTTCTTCTTTTCATTTCTTCTGAAATGTAGCGGATTGATATAAACAAGACAAATTGAAGCGAACGTTTACATTAACACATTTGTGACCATTATCCTTATCAATTATTCATGACAATGAAACTAGACTTTATATTTCTACTATCGTTATTTACTTGCCTTAAATACAAATATAGGATGGTTTAATATCACATGAGAAACATGATGCAATGTTAATAATGATACTATGTATTCATAGCGTTTGATGCATCTGCACTATTGACCAATCGCTGTTTAAGTTCCTGACTCTTGCTTGCAAAATGATAGAAACAATTATGAGAAGTTTGATCACATGACCGTGAAATGTTAGCCAGCTTCAGACGGGTTGTAGCCACATCATTAATAATACTGCTCTCCCTGCGTTCTGGGAATGGGAATATTTGGGCAAAACGTCTTGCCCGATATTGAAAGCGGTAGAACTGATAAGGAATGATTCGTTTGTACGAGAGTCAAGAGTTCTCTAACACACATCATTGCTCTTTGAAGTCATTTGAATATTCGGTACCCAATTAATAACGCTTTGATATGTTTTTAACTTAATATTATCAACATTCTCTTTAACCTTCACAATGAAGGGCAATTGAAGAAGGAAAAGCAGTTCCAGGCTTGTGATTGGAGAAAATGGCAGCGAGGTAAAGAGAAGTGAATATCATTAACGACCATGTATTATTTTTCTTACTTGCTGAATCTCCCTAGAATTGCCATGACCGTGAAATGTGATTAGAGGAAATAGCAGAGAGATAAAGAGCCATTTGAATGACAAATATTTTATGTCTCAGTCTCCCTGGGAGAAGTCTCAATTGTTGTCAAACAAAGTAGACTTGCACCGAGTAGAACCCGCTGGTTTAAAAGTCTGAACTCTTTTTTTTTATTACAATAAGACACACTTCGGTACTTTTTTTGTAAGCGTCACTTGGCAATAACACGGTAGACACGCGATCGTCAGTGCTTCTTTAAACATTTTAAAAAGAAAATTGGTACTAAACCCTGGGCCTCACACTCTCCCCCTCTCTCTCTATTCGTCCTTGCCTTCCTGATCCCTCTCTTTCTTCCTCCTTACAAAGAAGTATGGAATGTGCACTCGTATACCTCGATTATAGAAAAAAAAGTACTCATATCGCTGCAATGATTCTTCGACAACGTCTTCTATGTAGTAGTAATTGTACAAGTAGTACTAGTTGAAGTATAATTATTTATTATCAACATTATTAATATCAATGTCATTAGTATGCTATCATTGTTATGAATATTAATATGAATATGATGATGATGATGATTATTAAACTGAGGTGCGTAATGCTCATCGTACACAACCATTTAAACCTTGAAATCAATTCACAGCTGTGCATAAACAGTGGTTTACGCAGAGATTATTATCAACATTCTCTTTAACCTTCACAATTGAAGAAGGAAAACAAGTTCCAGGCTTGTGTTTGGAGGATTTAGCAGAGAGATAAAGAGAAGTGAATTTATGTAACGACCATGTATTCTTATTCTCATTATTTTGTTGAATTTCTCTGCAATTCAAGTTGAATGGACAACAATTTCTGTGTTAGTATCCCTGGGAGAAGTCACAATTGTTGTCAAACTAAGCTGGCTGGCACCGAGTAGAACCAGCTGGTTCAAAGGTTTTGTCAGAACTGTTTTCAAATAAAATAATAAAAAAGACATTTTGGTACTTTTTGTGTAAGCGTCACATGGCAATAACACATGATTATCAGTGCCTTGATAAACATTTTTTTCCCCAAAGAAGCTTGGATTTGAACCCTGGGCCTCTCTCTCTCTCTCTCCGCCTTCTCGTCTTTGCTTTCCTGATTCCTCTTGTTTGTCCTCATTACAAAGAAGAATGGAATGTACGCTGATGTACCTCGATCAACGAAAATATATTCATTAATATTGCTGAAATTATTACTCTAACTTCGTCTTACTAGGGTTAGTAGTAGTAGCAGTAGTAGAAGTATAATTATAATTATCACTATCATCATTATTAGTATTATTTGTATTAGTATTGCTACCATTATAATGAATATGATGAGGATCAAGAGGAGCCAAATGTCACTTGTACAAAACCATGTTTTACCCTGGAATAGATTGACAGCTCTGTATAATCAGTGGCATACAAAGAAACCAGGGCGCCCAGAGCAATCAATACAAATACAACCTCACCCACCCAAAACAACGCCCAAATGTATCTATGTAACTGAACAAGCGAGGGAGCCAGGCGACCGGCCTTCTAGCTATGCAAGGGAGCGCGGCAATCGAGTAGTAGGCATATGTAGAGTCTCTTATTTAGAACATTGATAGGTGGTTTTCTATTCATTTCTTCTGAAATGTAACTGATTGATATAAAGAAGAAAATTGGAGAGAACGTTTACATGAACAAATTTGTGATCTTTATCCTTATCAATTATTCACGACAAAGAAACTAGACTTTATATTTCCACTATCGTTATTTACTTGCCTTAAATACAAATCTAGGATTGTGTGATATCACATGAAAAACATGATGCAATAGTAATAACGATACTATGTATTCATAGCGTTTGATGCATCTGCCCTATTGACCAATCGCTGTTAAGGTTCCTGACTCTTGCTTGCAAAATGATAGAAACAATTTCGAGAAGTTTGATCACATGACCGTAAAATTTTGGCCAGCTTCATACGGGGTGGAGCCACATTATTATTAACATTGCTGTTCCTGCGCTCTGAGAATTAGGAATATTTGGGCAAAACGCCTTGCCCAAGATTGAAAGCGGTAGAACTGAAAAGGAACGATTCTTTTGTATGAGATTCACGAGATCTCATAGATATACCACATTGCTCTTTGGTGTCATTTGGATATTCAGTACCCAGTCAATAACTCTTTGATATGTTGTTAACTTAATGTTATCAACATTCTCTTTAACCTTAACAACGAAGGGCAATTGAAGAAGTATCAAAGTTCCAGGCTTGTAATTGGAGGAAACAGCAGAAAAATAAATAGCCATTTGAATGACAAATATGTTATGTCTTAGTTTTCCTGGGAGAAGTTTCAATTGTTGTCAAACAATATAAGTATTGCAACAAGTAGAACTCGCTGGTTCAAAAGTTTATGTCTGAACTATTTTTTAAATTAGAATAAAAGACACTTCGGTACTTTTTTTGGTAAGCATCACTTGGCAATAACGCAGTAGACTCGCGATCGTCAGTACCTTGTTTAAACATTTTAAAAGAAATTTGGTACTAAACCCTGGGCCCTCTCTCTCTCTCTCTCTCTCGCTCTCTCTCTCTCTCTCTCTCTCTCTCTTTCTCTTCGTCCTTGCCTTCCCGATCCCTCTCTTTCTTCCTCCTTACAAATAAGTATGGAATGTGTATACCTCGATTATAGAAAAACAATATCGCTGAAATGATTCTTCGACAACGTCTTCTTTGTAGTAGTTATTATACAAGTTGAAGTATAATTATCATTATCAGCATCGTTAATATCAATGTCGTTATTGTTATCATTATAATGAATATGATGATGAAAATGATGATTATAAACTGAAGTGCGTAATGCTCATCGTACAACACCATTTAAACCTTGAAATCAATTCACAGCTGTCCAAAAACAGTGCTTTCACAGAGATTATTATCAACACCCCTTTAACCTTCACAGTGGAGGGCGATTGAAGAAGGAAAACAAGTTCCAGGCTTGTATTTGGAGCATTTAGCAGAGAAGTAAAGAGAAGTGAATTTCTTTAACGACCATGTTTTCTTATTCTCATTATTTTGTTGAATTTCTCTGCAGTTCAAATTGAATGGACAACATTTTTTGTGTTAGTATCCCTGGGAGAAGTCTGAATTGCTGTCAAACAAAGCTGACTGGCACCGAGTAGACCCGCTGGTTCAAAGGTTTTGTCTGAACTGTTTTAAAATAAAATGATAAAAAGACACTGTGGTACTTTTTGTGTAAGCGTCACATGGCAATAACACGTTTCACACATGATTATCAGTGCCTTGTTAAACATTTTTTTTCAAAAGAAACTTGGATTTGAACCCCGGGCCTCTCTCTCTCTTTCTGCCTTCTCGTCTTTGCTTTCCTGATTCTTCTCCTGTGTCCTCTTTACAAAGAAGAATGGAATGTACTCTGATGTACCTCGATCAACGAAAACATAATCATTAATATTGCTGACATTATTATTCTAACTTCGTCGTATTAGGGGTAGTAGAAGTAGCAGTAGTAGAAGTATAATTATAATTATCACTATCATCATTATTAGTATTATTTGTATTAGTATTGCTACTATTATAATGCATTACGATGAACCTGAGGAGCCAAATGTCACTTGTACAAAACCATGTTTTACCCTGGAATAAATTGACAGCTCTGTATAATCAGTGGCATACAAGGAAACCAGGGCGCTCAGAACAATCAATACAAATACAACCCCACCCACCCCCAAACAACGTCTAGATGTATCTATGTAACTGTACAGGCGACGGAGCGCAGCAATCGAGTAGTAGGCATATGTAGAGTCTCTCATTTGGTTTTCTTTTCATTTCTTCTGAAATGCAGCTGATTGATATAAACAAGAAAAATTGAAGCGACCGTTTACATGAACAAATTTGTGACCGGTATCAATTCTTCACGGAAACAAAAAACTTTATATTTTCTTTTACATTATTTACTTGTCTTAAAGTGAAATCTGGGATGGTTATACACGTATATCACATGAAAAGCACAATGTCATGATAATAATGATACTCTGTTTTCATAGCTATTATTGTTCCCTACTCATAATTTGCAAAGTAAGTAGAAAAAAGACAGATGAGAATTGTTCAACTTTAGCCGAGGATTATTATTAATACTGCTCTTCCAGAAGAAGGAAGAGGGAAGTCCAATGACAGGTATGGTCGGAACTAGTAAGTTATCATTGATACCACTGCAACCAATGTCGAGCCAGAACTCAGAACCACAATAAAATTAACAATTTCGTGAATATTTCAGTTATGTTTAGCTATATCATGCATACGTTTCAGTATTCAGACAGGCCATAGATGCATACATTTGCTTGTTGCTGTATGGAAATGGAGATTCTTTCAAATGGAATTTACTTCACCCAAATATTACCATTTTTAAAAGACAATATCAGAGAGCATTTTGTTGTCATTAAACCGAACGGCCTTGAAGGGCATACAATTATATTCATACCAAAAATTACTGAATTAATATGACATATCGTCCATGTATAAATTATGGTAATCCTTATTTTGTTAAGAGATAGCTCTACAAAGGTGTGGTTGTATGTGGGTGTGGGTGTGAGTGTGTGTGGGTGTGGTTGTATATGGGTGTGGGAAGTGTAAGGGAGTGGTTGTAAATGAGTGTGGGTGTGAGTGTGTGTAGATGTGTAAGGGTGTGGTTGTATATGGGTGTAAGGGTGTGGTTGTATATGGATGTGTGGGTGTTTAAGGGTGTGGTGTGGTTGTATATGGATGTGGGTGTGTAAGGGTGTGGGTGTGAGTGTGTGTGCGTGTATGTGGGTGTGAGTGTTCATGGGTGTGTAAGGGTGTGGTTGTATATGTGTGTGGATATGTGTGTGTGTGGGTGTGTAAGGGTGTGGTTGTATATGTGTGTGGGTGTGAGTATGTGTAGGACTGGTGTGTAAGGGTGTGGTTGTATATGGGTGTTGTTGTGAGTGTGTGTGGGTGTGTAAGGGTGTGATTGTATATGGGTGTGATTGTATATGGGTGTGTATGGATGTGGGTGTATATGGGTGGATAGAAGGGCGGAATGCTCATTCAAGAATCTTGCAAGAATGAAGCAAACCCCACTAAAAGAGGGCGCTCGTCCAATCAGGCCTTCAGTGCCATTTAATAACCGGAGTCTACATATGTGACCCACTTAATCCTTGACCTGCACACAAAGCAAAACAAAACCTAATAACGAAAGTGAAAGAAATAGACACTGAAAAACACAAACATCAACAAACAACAAACAATTACTTAACACTTCGTACACATATGTTCATACTCCTTCTAAGTTCCCATTTCCTACTTCATAATCTCCTTTGGCTCACATAAGACCGAATCAAAGGAGGGACGGGTAGGGGTAGTGGGGTGGGGGTAGTGTGGGGGGGGGGGGGGGGGGGTAGAAATTGCATAGTTATGATGTCTGAATATTCGTGGAACCCTGAATTCAACAAATAAGTGCAAAGAGTAAGAAATATGTACTTTCATTGATATGCATTTATTCTTTAGTTTTCACAATGACATTTTAAACCAATATACTCGGCATCATTAACGCAATGCCATTTTGGTCTAGCGCAATTATACATAATGGAGAAACTTAGACTTAAACATATGAACAAATAAGTATCCAATAGTATGTACACCATTCATATATCCATATCGAGTCTAAGAGATGTATAAAAAATGATCTTTAAATTATTTATATTTACAATTGTCGCCATGAATCCATTAATATTGATCTCCCACAAATTGCTCACCATGCCTAAATCCTAAATGGCTAGTATTCAGAAAAGTGTACTATAAACTTAAGTTCTGGTTTTCGCACCATCTAAATGGGGACAGTTGGTTAACTGATATAAAGAGTGACAAGGGATCATGTATTACAGTAGCATAATTATGTTATTTAACTCCTTAAAAAGTTCTCAAAGTAAGGTTTGAGCATTGATATCACTTTCTTTATTACATTCATACTTGATGATATCATTGAAAAACCAGTAGATTCCCCTTTACAACGATGTCTCATCTGTAATGATTCAAAATAATGGAATATGGTTCCAAATCAAAAGCGAAATGTTTCAAAATGCATCGTTATTGTCATCAGTAAATTATGTATTTCTTTGATGGACTATGTTTTTAACTATGTTGTTGACAATAACAACTTGGATTGCAGAATTTTTCGTGAGAAGTTTACCCAACGAAATAAGATTGTTTCATAAATCTACATTTATTTTTCATTTTCAAACATGCTCAAAATGACTACCAACAAAGTAATCTAAGGTAATTTCAATAGCTCAGTGCATTTAACTGCTTTAAACAATGGCCATATTATGATTCTTTTATTTATTTTGTTCGTAATTTTTAAATATAATTCAGAAATTTGCATAAATTAATGAGGTTGAATCTTGGCATTTCTAAACCAGATTACCAACTTCAATCTAGTTAAACTTGTAGAACCTTTGCCAATAACTGTAAAGCAATTCTCCATCTTATAAGTAGTCCTCCTTTTCCTACGTTTTCTGACAAGCAAATGTACTTTGGTCGTTCATTTTCACTCCCTCTCAAAAAGGATAAAACATATATGTTGCAATTGATTGATTTTTCAAAGACACTTATGTTTTCTTCCACTTTTCTAGCACATTTTCTCCAATATTTTTGAAAGTTCTATATTTTGCTTAACCACTACTTTGAAAACGGTTAAATCGTCTTATACCATTTTTGTTGTGTATTTTCTTTAAACCTATGTTAAAAAATGTCATGCTTAACTTTCAAATGAAAGTGATATTTAGTCCTGTGACTGAAAACAAATTTAAAATGAATGCACATAATCCCAATCATTATTCTGACAATTAATGATCTCAACGAAAGCTACACGACATCTAACTTTCAAAACATTGGAAAAGGAGGTGTTTTAGTCAATGTTGATGCATTCCGTTTATGTATCGCTAATTACATATATTAGTTGTCACTGATTGGTTAAACTGGCTTGCCCTACCTAACAACAGGTAACGTCATTTGCATTCTGACTGTTGAAATAAAATTATTTGTAACAGGTTAATGAAAAAAATAGTTATGAGGCACTTTAAAACAGACGTATGTAATTAAATTGGATTATATTACAAAATTAAATTCTGGCAAGTATCTAAAGTTTTGATAACACTTTAATTGTCCAACATACTCATGTACGGAATGACAGAATGGATTAGGGTTGGTCTTTAAAATTTTTAATAGCCAGGCCATGTAACCAGTTGCCATGGTCGTAAGTCACAATGACCAAGCACTTTGCGGTTGAAAATAAATACATATTAAATGCATATTAAAGTAATTGCTTTCATACCTACAACACAGTGTATAATAATAGACTATTGTATAGCTTTAAAACATACCTTCGCCACTGTTTGACATGGGTTCTCAATAAGATTAGAAACTCAAAGTTTCTAAAATACTTGCCCAAAAAATTAAATATGAATAAGTAGAATTTACAAGATCTTTTAAGCATCACCGCTAGTAAGTATGTTATTTAAAGAGTCTAATTGTCCTGCTCTCTACAACTCTTGAGGGAGAAATGAAAATATACACATGTGCACTTGGTTTTCCTACTTCAATGGAACCCAAGCATAACTATTATTATTTTATATAAAAGGATATGATGTTATTATTGAACCCTTTTTAATAACAGATTTGAAAAATAAAGTAACAAAGAAACAGGCAGCTCAGATAATCTTATTGTAAACAAGAGTCTGTTATAGGAAATTTCTCCATAACAAATTTCCAGGGTTATCTGTGAATGGGTATATACCAATTCTCATATATTTCCTATGTCGTTTGGGTTTGTTGGGTTGTTGTTTTGTAAGTTTTATAAGCACTGCGGGGAATAGAAATATACACCCATGACAGAACTACATTTTCAATCTCTCTACTTCTGGAGCAGTCAAAAAAGGTTCTTACATTGTTCAATTCACCAACAAACTCATCAAACAAAACAATATTATAAATTCAACCAAAAGTCTCTATAAATTATAATGATCCCACTACCATCCACCTATTGCACCATTTTAACACACACAACTTTATTTACCAGGGCCGGGATTCAGTTCCTTACTTTGTTTTAGATGAAATTTATATACAATTTTTCTAAGCTAACTAAAATGTCTTACCTTGTATTCAGATCACATCTATGCAAATTGCTTTCGCAAGCAAAGTACGGCAACATACTTACTGATGAGCATTGTGACATCAGTTATTCTCACAGGAAATCAAAAGCAATGCACAATGTACGTGTCGCCTTAAATGGGCGCTAACATAATTGTGCGCAAGTGATATCTTGGTGTAGAAAACCATATGCCTGCCAATCAAGGCCTCCAAATAATTGGCTTAAGTATGGTAGGGAGCTGTCTGAAATGTAGGGTAACATATATATACTTAGCAAAAAGCTTGAACTGAATATCAACATTGGCTAAGTATCTTATACAGTGCGTCCCAGAAATAACGAAACCGAGAAGTATCAATGTTTTATCATAACTTAATCACAACCATAATTAATGAATGATACATATTTGGAAAGCTTAGAGTCTCTTCTTTCAGTTGATGCTACTCAGATGATGCATATTTCACGCATGAGTGATTAAAAGCAATTTGAAGGAAGGAAACCAAAAAGACATTTGGCGGGCGGTATCTGAATTTCGAAGGAAAATTCACATTTCTAGAAAGTTGAGTTTCTGCCCTTTCATATGACACCTCAATCAGGAAAAATGAGCGAGGAATAACAAAGTTCTGTTTGTTTAAAGTAGCCCTTACATTTTCATAATTTTAACAAACGAATTTGTTTTCACTGGGTGCCTGCCGTAGCAAAAAGCAGATTTGACAAAAGACTTAACTCCGTTTCGTTGACAATCAGCCATGCATGAAGACTCTCCTACGGCTGATTGTCAACGAAACGGAGTTAAGTCTTTAGTTAATTTCGTTTACTGATACGGCAGGCAGCCAGTGAAAACGAATTCGTTTAATACAATTATGGAAATGCAAGCACTACTTTAAACAAAAAGAAAAAGTTGAGTTCTTGTCATGCGATTGCATTGTGAAAGAAATTGTGTGGAAGCTATCCCTAAAGGTTGATCATGTACCACATAAGTACTGGTGTATACTATGAGGTTTTGTAATAATCATACTAAACAAAAAGTGGCCCAGTCTTGCTACAATTCACATGCACTGTCCGCAGACATTTGTTTTGGTACTATGTGGCATGAACGGTGGTCCACAACCTCGATACTAAATTTACGCCCTTCTGGCTCTGGAATTTTTTAAATCTAAATATCTGGAATATTTTACACCATGTTCTCGCAAAAAAGTAGTAACAATTGGAAGGATTTTTTTTGTTTAAAGAAGTACAATTGATCTGCATCCATTGGCTTAATCATAGACTTACATGTCCATACTCGAGTAATAGTAATAACATATAAAGGCACATACATGTATGCAAAAGAAATGTTTAAATACAACCGTTTGGCATACAGGGTATAAATGTAAGCAGAAATACACCAAATGACGACAAAATATGCATTTTTAAGCACAACTGAACAGAACAGATTGCAAACAAATAGGAATTTCCGAAATACAAAAGAGCAATACGCGCCACCTGCACATTAAAATATTGCTACTATGTTCGAGACAAATGTTCATTTTATCGATATATATTCCAATAACAGGATACAATATGTGTTCATTGCTAGAAATACATCAACTCATTGTTAAAGTATATAACCTAATGCTTTTCTAGCTTTCATAGAAGCCGGGTTGATAAATCATTCAATTCTTTTGGAATTTATACATGACATTCCATGTAATTAAATGCTGCCGTGTTGGACAGGCCTTAAGCAAGTTTAACCCATACGATAATTTGTGAAATGTTAAGACAACATAGTAATACACCACATAATAAGTATTTTCAGAACAATTTGTAGGGACTGAATGGAATATAAATTATGCATGACACATAAATACATGAGTGGTGAAGTGAATTCCTTTGTAGCACTAATGACAAATCAATTCTGTTACCGAGTAAATTCTTCCTCTTCTTGCTTTTCACAGATGAAATTAAATAATTTATATCAGCTTCGACCATCTTCCATACTACTGCTAAATGCAATATATATCTTCCCCTTACCAATATTTTTATGGACACGAAGGACGCTTTACATTTTTGCAAGTTCTTCTTTTCTGCGATAATTAAAACAAGCTACATAAGATGCATGTTTTTTAATGTTTTGCCACCTGATTCCTGACCCTACACCAATTCTCAAATCCCACAAATAAAAACCCCTGACAAAGAGAAAGTGCATAATATAAGAATTCCAATCCTGAAATCCTCGTCCATTGAGGATTGGAGCATGGAGGCTATACGATGGTGCTGGGCTACGACACAATGGTGGATTGTGCTTGGATGTCACTCAAAAATTTCACAAAGACTTCATGTCGCTAACGTTTCTTAGTGGACCGTATCATCATTAGGAACTTTTAGATTCGCACGAAGACAATGAGGATTGCTACGATCTACGTCCTTTTAATGCACTGCTTGAATAGACGTCACACGTATCAGTCCACGCAAATCTAAAAGTCCCTATTGTCATCACGTACGAGGTGCCGGGCCACGACATAATGGTGGCTTGCACTCTGATGTCACTGTAAATTCATGAATGTTAATTTCACAATTGTTTCTGGTTGTACTGCATCGGTATCGTCATCAAGTACATCGGTGCCACTTCCAAGAGGATCCCAGGCCATCAAAGGACTGTGAGTTGCACCTGGATGTCATTCACAAGTCACAAAGGTTTCAAATATTTTTCAGAGAGGTCGTCATCACGAATGTTTCACAAAAGCTTCAATCCTCGTCATGCGAGGATTGGAGAGCAACGGTTATACAATGGTACCGGGCCACGAAACGATAGTAAATTGCGCCCTCTGTGGTATGTTCGTGAGTAAGGTGACGGCTTCTTTATGTGAGATATCAACCAACGAGACGGAGTTGACGGACTCGATGATGTCACCGCATCTAACAAAAAATACATTATAAAAGACAGATTTATGTTAATCGTTATCATTCTTTTCAAGACAGCTTCCCCGAGAAAAGAGAGATTGGTAAACATTTGGTAAACATTGATGACAGGCAACAAATATCAAGTAAAGTATATCGAACTGAATGGTTGAAGAAAATATATTAATTTTTTTGTATGAGAACATCAACAGGGGGAGGAAGACGGCTGGATGACTTAATTGGGGCCGCCATATCAATGAACATGAGAAAAAGAGGATCATGGGGGACCAACGGGCACCGCTTAGGCATTGTTTTCTATATATAGGGAGCAAGTAGCTACAAGTAGTACAGTGGGGCTTTAATACATGACATGACTCACTTCAATAATCCACTTTTGGCCGCTATACTTTCACTGACGACCGTCTTAACGTAGATGGGTTGAGCACCGTGTGTGGAGTCGTTACCGCCTACTATGCTGAAACCAAGGCTAGCGTTGGGGACCTTCTCTAGGGTGATCTGGTGGGATTGCCGGCAGCATCTGGAACAGCAACAACAAGAGATGTACTTTGAGTTTTCATAGCATTACGGCTGTTTATTGATTGGGATTCCCTCCTTTCCACCTGTCTATTTATCATAAAGAACATGTTTATACACATGTATGCATTTGCTTATGAATATAAAGACCACACATCAAAAATCCTGGCAATTGAGCATTGAAATCTATTATTTCTCATTTCTCATTTCCAAAATATCCTGAGTAGGAACTAGAAATCAATTTTACTTGGGACACTGTTTCCCCTCATCCAAATCAAGCGTTCCATACTATTTACATTACGAGTATATCCACTGGACTATTCCATTAACTTACTCGGGTAGTGACAGCAATGTTAGCTAGAAGAGAATGAATCTGCATGTTTTTTTTATAAGGGTCAGTGCCCCCCTCCCCCCCCCCCCCCCTCAATCAAAGTCAAGAATTCTAAAATAATATACAGTACAAATGAATCCACTGGGCTATTCCATTAACTTACTCGGGTAGGGACAGCCATGTTAGCCAGGAGGGAATGTATCCATGTGATTCATTATCTGGGTCAGTGTCACCCTCTATGACCCTTAAGGTCAATGACCTTGCGTTGGCAGACTCCTTGAGCACCTTCACTGCTTCTGTGTGAGGGAGGTCTAGAAGGCTGGTACCATTCACACTGAGAAGGATGTCTCCTTTCTGTATGGGAGAATGCGTGAAAGATTCATTAGTTTTAAAGCAGTGTGAACACATATATCTTATGAATAAAAGGGGAAGAACCCTGGTACCATTCACACTCAGAAGGATGTCTCCTTTCTGTGTGGGGGAATGAGTGTGAAATTTCACTAGTTTCAAAGCAATGTGAACACATATCTTATGAATAACAAGGGGAAGGAGAAGAACCCTGGTACCATTCACACTCAGAAGGATGTCTCCTTTCTGTGTGGGGGAATGAGTGTGAAATTCATTAGTTTCAAAGCAATGTGAACACATATCTTATGAATAAAAATGGGGAGGTGTAGAAGGCTGGCAACGTTCACACTGAGGAGGATGTCTCTTTTCTGCACATGGTGAACATGTGAAAGTCAAAACCGTTGAAGCTATGTGAACGTATAAAGTGTTAAGAGCCAGATGGGTGTCCGAAGCGCAAAATGCATATTAAACAGCTAGCGGGTGTGTAAATCAAAAGATGTTTTTTGACAAAACAAAAACAAAAACCTCTCAACCAAATTGTTACTCTTGATATGAGTTTTCATTAGAAATATGTCCTCCTATGGGTACCACTGAATTTAACCCCAAATTATTAGAATTATGCAGGTCCCTCTTCCCCCCCCCCCCCCTATTTTTTTTTTTTTTTTTTTTTTTGGGGGGGGGGGGGGGGGGGGGGTCATCTTGTACTCTAAAACATGACACATCAACTTTAAAAAAATTCTCAACAAACATCTACAATACATACTCCATAACTGTTGCCTGGGGCTCAATTAGAAAGTAAAGACTGGTGTATGATCCTACCTTGAGTTGACCATGTCTTGCTACACACCCGTCTGCCTGTATGCCTGTGATGAAGATAGGAACGTCACCCTTCCTCTGTCCCTTTCCACCACTCACACTGATACCCATGCACTCCTTGTTACCCTGTAAAGGAAGAAGTCATGAAATACATTATTGGATTAGATGGATATGGTCCCTGTTTCATAAAACATGTTATCAATATCAAGTTTACAATAATCTGTAATCGGTATAAGCTACTCAAATAATAAATATGATTGGCTGAGAGCAAATTTATCATAGAACATTATAACTTGTTATCAATGATAAGTTACAGTAACTGTTAAAAGCTACTGACATCACTGCATTTGATTGGCTAAGAGGAGATTTGTCATAGCATCTTAGAATTTGGTATTGAAAACAAGTTTTTTGAAACAGGGCTCTGAAATATTCCCATGAAAACAATCTGAAATAAAAATCTGAAATACATCTGTCCCTTCAGCTAGACAAGGCATTAATCTCCATTTGCCACACAACACCCAGGTGAAGGAAATGGCATGTGGCAGGAATGAATTCCTTGAAATGCTTGTACGCTTAAATGTCAGCTAATAATAATAGAGCACAAGGAGTGGCAATGTGCCAGAAATGAGCGGTATACCAGACTCCACTTTTATCTTTATCATCATCCTCATCATCATCATCATCATCATCATAATCATCATTATAATCATAATCATAATCATAATCATTTATTATCATTATCATTTTTATTATTATCATCATCATCATCATCATTATTATTATCATTATCATCATCATCATCATCATCATCATCATCATTATCATCCCCATCATCATCATCATCATCACTATCATTCATCATCATCATTACATCATACACTCTAAATACCTTTTTGATGTTGACGGTTTTCTCTGCCCGCACCTTGGGAGCAAGTGCGTGTCTTAGTAACGTGAAAGGTTCGGTAGGAAGCTCTGCTGGGGGTACTTGTATGACCTCAGGGGTCGTGACCTGGACCTGTCGAGATACCACCATCTCAACACGATCACCACAGTCCTGCATGCAAAGTAGAGTTAGACTTTAATAGAGCACATTAGAAATCTAGCCATCTTTACTCCAGAAAAGGATAAGGTAAGAATTTTGGTGTCAATTCGGTATAAACATGTATAAGATATATTGACTGCTTTAATATTCAAGGGAATCAAGGCCTAGCTGTTTCTATACTGGCTCTCATGGATGTTGCAACCTGTAAAAACAGCTAGGCCTATTATAGCAGTCGATATATCTATACTAATGCATTATGTGACAGATAAAAAAATATCATTAAAGATATCATTATGTTCCATAACATAATGGCAGCTAATACTTTCAATGTAGTTTGTGTATTCCATACTACCATTTCAACATGAGCGATACGTCCTATATGCAAAATGGTGTTCGGAAAAAAAAAGACACAAATAAAACTAAAAATGATGTAAATGAAGCTGTATTACTCATTATTTTTATTCTATTTTTCCTTCTCCCTATGGTTTGTACTAACCTGTCAAAAAAAAATTGATTGCACTTTTACACAGAATTTGTTTAAGAAAAGAAATCTATACGTCATACATTAACTCTAGTTTGGAGGGCAACAATTAGGAATTGTCCCTCCACATACCGTAGTTTAAGGTTTGTAGTTACGCACAAGGCATGCATGGATCGAACACAACGAGGATCACGGGCATATAAGACAAGGAAGCACCCCTCTCTCTTTCTGTCTCTTTCTGTCTCTCTCTGTTTCTCCTATCTATTCTATATCTTACCCGTATAATTCTAGCTACTCTTTCAGGCATTTCATCTTCTACATTGAATCCATTAATCTGTAGTACTCTGTCATCAGCCTTTAACCTCCCATCTCTCCTTGCTAGACTGCTCTCCAACTGCACAACAACAAAAGAAAGAGAAAAACATTATGATAATAATAAGAGCTAGTTCTTTAATATATAGTGCTTTTCAGGACCGCAGGCCCTCTCAAAGTGCTTTACAGATATATATTATTACCCCAGTATACTAGAACATGACTTGTTAGAAATAAAACGCTCAGTTATTTTGATGCTCTCTCAGCATAAGGGGTGGTTTCAAGGGCATTACGACCCTTGTAATAAGTTTATTTGTATGAAAGCAGAAAAATAAGAGATACGGAATGGTGAAAGTTTGAAATAAATCAGACTAATAAAAATGGACTACCATAATAATATAATAAGGAAATTTGAATGTTTAAAATAATGAAATCAAAATCAATACAATCTCAAATTGGCAATTTGGTCAGTGGTTTGTGACAAGTTGACAGATGGTTCTCTTGTTACCTGTAATCGTTGTAATTTCTGCTAAGCTTTTCCCATGGGGGACTACTCAAATTATATAAAGGATAGCTTTATTCACTACAGAGAAAATAAACTCCTGAGTCAAAGGTTTTTTGAAGAATTTTTGTTGTTGTCATTCTATGTGTTGGAACAAATGGAAAAGTTGTCCGCCACTACATCACAGTGCCATTACAGATTCTGCCAATTTGAAGAGCCCATACTCATAGTGATTACACCTTTCGAAAATTCATGACTTTCTAATTTTTGTCCGATTTCATTCAAACTTTGAACATTCCGAGTTATCTTTATTCCTCTAAAGTAGTTTTCTATCAAGGTTGGATTTCCCTTGCCAAAGGTAATTAGTGCTTGGCTGGGATTCAAACCTCAACCTTTGAGGTTTCATAAGTTACATATTGGCTGTTTTTAATGGAACATAAACTATAGGTAATGCTTACCACTTCCATGATGTATATTCCTTGTTCACTCCTGTAAGAGAAAACGAAAAGAAAAGAAGAAATAAATTCATGTTATTATGTAATTTCTTATCAGCAGAAATTCATGAAGACATCCATTTACAGAAAATCTTCAATGTTAAGTTAACCTCTCCTTTGCATCATCCTTGAGCCCAGTCCCTTTGGTCGTACATCCTGTATAACGGGTCCTCCACAATGTGTCTGCACTAGTTTGGCCAGGGGGCATTATACCTCCCTGCAAGGTCACTGACAGGTGGTTATCTCATCAATTCAGCTCTCAATTAACATAAGAAAAAGGGAATCATGGAGGACCAACAGGCACTGATTAGGCATTGATTCTATATAGAGGGAGCAGTAGTTACAAGGAGTGCAGTGGGGCATTAAGTAGTGCATACATCTATAGTACAGAGATACTCTCCCAGAATACTCACTGTTTAGTGGCTATTTTGATGTCTAGGGGTATCCCTGTCACCTTTGTGAGGGAGACCTCCACAAAGTAGAAAGCTGCCATGGCCTCCCGCCGAACCCCTCTCCCATTTAATATATCACTGACACAAATGTGCAGTTACTTTACCTCCTTTAGTCTTTTCCTCATCATCATGTATCCATTTGTCATCTATCCCATTTGGTCCTACAAGTAACTGGTCCTAAATTCCACTGGTCCAATATTACATCGGTGTCAGGTCCGACTTTCCAAGAGATGTAAACCAAACTCATTGCTGTACCATTATTCTAACCTCAACCTGAAACCTAACCCTACACATAATGCTACCCTACACCATTCAGTGATCCTACCCAACAGACGATACTGGGCCCTGTTTCATAAACATGTTATCAATAACAAAATTTAAATTTATACGACCAAGTTGCTCTTGTCCAATCAAATGCCACAATCTAAGCAGCTTGTTACAGTTATTGTGACTTGCTACTGATAACAAGTTTCATGAGACAGGGCCGAGGTGCCCCTACAGAGACATCCTCTACTCACTGTTTAGCAGCTATCTTGATGCCTAGTGGAACCCCTGTCACCTTCGTTAGGGAGACTTGAAGAACCGTTGTGGTGAAGACAGGTGCTTTGGATTCTTGCTTCTCACGATATATCGTCAGTCTGAGGGGGGTCTCTGCAGAACACAGCGCCTCTCTCGCTATGCTGTGTGGAATGTCACGCAAATCTCTACTATTGACCTAAATAGCACAAATAGATGCAAAGGAATAAAGAAATAATACAAATAATTAAAAGAGCTGAAATCAAAGAGCCAAGTTAATAATAAAATAAGTTATGTTAACGCTTCACCAATCAAAGGAGTGCAAAGGTAATCAAGGAACAGAAAATTGTTGGCAGGTTTATTTTGCAAGTGACCACTTCAAAATGTAGTGTTGTTTCCTAGTACTTACGCTCCATTTGCTATGTGACCATTCTTTTATATACAATTGACGTTTCTTTAAACAGATGTTGTATCAATGCCTGTTTAGTCTCAAGAGGGTACGTGTGTATTCAAACCTGCTTTAGAGACAACCTGTCTCTAAAAGACCACATTTGTTGGTTCCCTTGAAAATGGTTTCTCATTGAAACACGCAAAAGGAACCTGTACATAAATACCACCTGCCTATAAAGACTACCCAGTACTTTTCTTGTCTCCCTTGTGTGGTATTCATATACAGGTATCACTCTACAACATTTCTTCAAACAGGTTTTGTATCAATTTCTGTTCTAGTCTGAACAGCTACTGTACATGTATACATGTAACTTACCTGAACTATTTGATCCCCCGGTAGTATCCTTGCGTCTTCTGCTACCACTTCACCTGGTATGACCTCTTGGACGACAACACCAATCTGTATCAAACCAGAACAAACAAGGTATTATACAAGAAAACAAGACACAAGCTTCTTACTCTATTACCTGAAACTTTCACAATAAAGCGACTGCCATTTTGGGGGATTGTTAATATCCAGAGGTATGTCGTTTGCGATGCATTATTTTGAGGTATGAAACATATTAGCCAAAGCTTCTGGTTTTAAAGTTAACAAGAACAAACTAGTATAAATTCACACAGCAGCGCATTACAAGGGGGCACTGGTCATACTGGTATGACCTCTTGGACGACAACACCAATCTGGATCAAACCAGAACAAACAAGGTATTACACAAGAAAACAAGAGATAATGTTTAATGTTCAGTTAATGTATTACTGTCAAACCTGGAACTTTCATTGTTATCAACAGCCTTTTGGGGGGATTGTTATAAAATATCCAGAGTTATGTCCTTTGTGATGCATTTGTTTTGAGGTATGAAACATATGAGCAACAGCTTATGGTTTTAAAGTTAACAAGAACAAAGTATAAATTCACACAACAACACATTTACAAGGGGGCAAATGTACCTTGAGCCTCCCACCCCCCCCCCCCCCCCCCCCTCCAATCGAATGGTTGGGGAGGAATTCAAATTTAGAAAGATAAACAACAAACGAGAGAAAGGGAAAGGGAGAAGGGGAAAGGACGAGAGAAGAACACGCCTGGATAATCTCCAGCCCCCTTTCACTCCATGTGGTCTCCCAATTAATCGATACAAAAAGAACATTTTCAGCTTCAATTCAAGAACAATAACAAATACAGATTTGGACATATTGTACTTACAAGTGGAGTTTCATTTCCACCTACGAAGTATATTCCTAGGTCTCTGTTAGGTTTACGATTGATTTCTATAGACGTTAGTTGGCCATGTCGAATTGGGGCTCCTGGACCAACTGTATAATAAAAAAGAAAAAAAGAAGAAGAATATATCATAACACACCATTCATGTAATAATACCATTTTTTATAATATTATTCTTTCATTTACGGTATGAAATCATAATCAGCATTGATGAAGCTCTTTTTTTTCCAACACTGGGGAGGGGTCACAATTAAAGGTATTACAAGGTTTTGGTATGGGGTCATGAATTTGGTTCAAATTAACATATTGGAAGCATATGCGTTCCTACAATATTCATTGATCATTGTCCCGGTTGAAATCGAGTCTAAAGTTATGAAATTATAAATAATAAACTCTTTATGTTGTATAGCTCCCTCTTAAGGTCAATATATTAATTTAGCCATGAAACAATGTTTCTTGACTAAAATTGACCGATTAGCTATTCCCGTTTGGAAATTATATATCACAACTACATATTCTGAGATTTTCATGGTCGCAGCTACCATTGTACGGCCGTAGTTGCCATTTGAAATTTATTAAAATTTACCGGGAGCACCGGTAAATTTTTATATTCAATTTTTCTCGAAAACAGAAGCGTTTTAGGGGTTAATTTTTTTAGTGCTTATAATACATCCACAGGGGCATCCAAATATATCAAATTTGTAAAGATTCACTACCCACCTAATTTTCAAAATTTCCCAAAACTTTGTATTACCTTTAATCATAATATCATGTCTTACATTGCAGTTGTAAAGTGCGTTATGCTTTTCAACCCTCTATTTTACATCATGATAATATGCAGATCTACACAAAACCTATCCTGAACTCAATAGCCAGGACAATGCATACAGTACATGTACATCAACATCAATTACATTTTAAACAGATTCACACAACCCTGGTAATTTTTCACATATGCCCAAATATATTTGGGGGGTACATGTATTTTCTCAATATTTTTATGATATTTCTTAAAAAAATAGACTATTTCTTCTATTTTCTTATAGCGGAAAATGAAGGAAAATAGACAAATAAGATATTTTTAGTCTGAGGATTTGGAAGTAAAAAATAATTGAATTATATTTTAAAAATTAAAAATAGTCAATAAACATATTTTCTGCGCTGTTTTTTTCACTATTTTCCAACTACCATAGTTTTTAGCTATTTCATTTTGAATATGGAATACACCTACATGTACAATATATGTACAATGCTCATGTAGTGTTCAAAATGCACATCTCCCTCATGGAAGTTTGACTTTGACCATCTAAACAAGCGAGGGAGGGCTTTATTCTTCATCACGTTTCACCACTCAGCGCCTCTGTATGGTATCACATTATGACTCAACCAATGGAATGTCAATACTTCACTGAAAGTGCGAGGAACCTTGTGTTTGTCTAGGGCTATCTTGCATTGAGAAGGAGGTGCATTGGGTTGGGTACACTGTACAGGGAGATATGATTAGTCTGCAGGATCAGACTCTATTTGACAGAGAGGAAAAGTCTATTTACAAAGCCTTGGGTCCAATCCTTCTAGTTGTGTTGATGAGCAGCAGGTCTGGGTATAAGAAGTGTTCAATGTAGTCTATAATATTACAGTTCAGACTTTGCGTAAGGTTTAGTGACCGTTAAAGTTTTGTACGTTGAATAAAGGGATTGTAGGCACAGATTGACCCGTCCCCCAACTCAGTGTTTTTTAGGGTACGCGTACATGCATGTTCCCTCCTGTTGAAAACACCCCCCTAAGTCCGGTGTGTAAAGTGAATACAGGCCGGATTTTTGTGTACTACGAGCCAGACTTTGGTGCATGAAATGTACCCCTTTACCAGGCATTTTGGGAACACGCATGCGGTCCCTCCGACCCCGGAGTGGGAGGGGGGGGGGGGGGGGGAGATTAACTCCCTGCATGTACATGTACAAAAAATGTTTGAATTGTCAGACTAGTCTATGTTGGTAAAATCATAGACTAGTCTATGTTGGTAAAATCATAGACTACATGGTCTCCCACTACACATAGGCCCTATACTGTAGCAGATTCAGACAGACACAGATAGAGACTGAACAAATTAGGCTACGCTCATGGCATTATAATGATTTTTTGTTGTAATAGGGTCTGAATCTCTACACTAGATATGTTGGGTGTATACAGGTATACAGGTAAAGGGAATGGAGTTGGGTGTGGAGGGAGATCCTCATGTCAACACTTAGTCATAAAAATGTAATCTGGGATTTTGGTAGCAGGTAGCAAAAGAATATACATGTATGCACAATGAACATGCAATGTACTTTGGTGTATCCCCCCCCCCCCCCCCCCACCCTATTCCTTCACCCATCTATTCCCACACACCCTCTCTCTCTCTCTCTTTTCTTTATTTTATTTATTGTGATGGTGAAAAAGATTAGATACGGTAAGCTTCACATTTCTGCACCTTATAACACAGAACTTAGTGAATGTGTTCTTTGAAAGTCCTTTGTTGTGTGCAGTTGCCATTCATTTGCACATTAAAAAAAACGTCATCTCCGGACGAGCACAACAAGCCTGAGCAGACAACGATATGAAGGAGATGCGCAGTGGAGAGGTACACCATGTCTTCTATATCCCCTTAATCCCCTTAATCTCCCTTAATCCCCTCTCATTCACCAGCCCTTCCTCCTCCTCCATCCCCCCTCATCCATGGGACCGGGGAAGATGCCCCCGTCATCTACCTGGTATCCGGTAACCAGTGACTCATCGCCACGGCAACCCAATCACAAGGCATCCAGGTATTAGAGGGTGAGATGACCGTGAATACATTGATGAAATCTTGACCAGAATTGTGGCGAAATTAGAGGTTTCGGATGCCTGCAGATATTCATAGCTTTGAACTGTGCCCTGAATCTTGTTCACTTCTGCGATCAGTGTTTCACAAAATTATTTGATCCCTTTCCTTCTTGACATCTAAATCCATCTCCATCTCTTCCTCTTGTCCTCTCTCTTCCTATCTCTCCCTCTCTCTCCCCCCCCCCTTTCTCTCTCTCTCTCTCTATCTCTTTGTCTTCCCTTGATTTTTCTCTCTTAACTACTGCCGTCATTGCCGTTCATGAATTCTTGACCAGAATTGTTGCGAAATTAGAGGTATTAGATGCCTACAGATATTCATAGCTTTGAACTGTGCCCTGAATCTTGTTCACTACATCTATCATTCTTGACATACTAAAATCTTTTTCTTTCAACCTCTCTCTATCTCTCTCTCTCTCTCTCTCTCTTTATCACTTTGCCTTTCTGCCCATATCTTTCTCTCTCTCCCATTTTGTTTTCTCCCGCTGAGAATATATTGTTTCTCTCCTTATTTATACATGTACCTGTCACTCAGCTCTGTTTCTCTGTAATTTCTCACATCTCTCTCTGTCTCTCTCTCTCTCTCTCTGTCTCCATCTCTGTCTCTGTCTCTGTCTCTCTCTCTCTCTCTTCCTCTATCTATCTAAATCTTTCTCTAGCTATCCATTCAACTTTCCCGAAATGTATCTCTTTGAAAACCAAACCTCAATTTAACTGTAAGATTGTGATTATATGCATTAAAAAAAAAATCCCTTGTGATAATAATTCAATGTTTTTAGAAAAAAAGGTGGCAAAAAAGCTTAGTCTTTGATAATGAATTATTTCTAATATAAAATGAGAAATATATGCAAGTTAAGAGCTAAATGGAGGCACTCTGGTATTTTTCCTTTTTATCAGAAATTTACTAAGCAGGTAAAATGAAGTGCACAAATGCAAGCTCATCATTCATCCTACATAGCCGAGGGCCATTTGAAAAGGAACAAATATGACGTTATAAAAAGAGGAAGAATCTGTGTTTGGTCGTGAAAGGATAAACGCTGAATCTACACTCTTCATTTTCACCTGGTTTGTTTGTTAGTGAACAATGAAAGGGCTTCACACACAATGCAGGATATTTAAAAATAGTTTGGAATCTGCTTACTATACAAAAATCATTGTTATTGATGAAATATGTGGACAAAATATATACCAGTGGTCACCTGAACCCCACAACACAAAGATAAATGAGCAATTGACTGCATTTTAGCAAGGGTTGTGTGTGAACTTGTACATACATGTAAGACAGCTTTGAGATATGATGCCACGGCTCTCTGCATATATTGATTATCATCAAATAATGTAATATTAGACCTAATATGGATGGTAGACGAAATGGCATTAGACCAACTGGTTATTATCATACATGTAAATGAACAATAGACCAAATGATAAGTAGACAAATAATTATTAGACCATGTGGATAGTTACCGGCTGGGTGTAGACCATATGGCAATAAACCAACATATTAGGATAACATTATTGATTAGTTTGTGCCAGGAGGTACCTACATGTACATGTACCCCTTTGGTCTGTGGAAAGCCAGACAGCCAGTACCTGAGGCACTTGAGCTGTACTCACTGTAGGTTGATTTACACAGCCAAATCGTTATGTTGACAAACAGTCCATTTTTTTTACACTACGATTTATACTACTGGAAAAACCAATAAATAACAGTTGAAGTTTGGGCATACTGATTTTGGGGTGTGTAGTGTAAATGGTTGAAAATGAGCGACTCGTCGATGCCCTGCGTCGTTAGTATGGAAGCAAGGAGAGTCACATGAGCGAAAAAAGGTATAATACCAAAGTTTGCATTTACACAGCTAAAATCAATGTAAGAAATATCAAAGATTTTTTGTTGCCTTGGAAATGCTAGCTTCTATTGACAAGCTAATATCCAATTGATACTGTGAGGGGCAAGTTGAGTGCACGAATCTCAAAGAGGTGGGACATACATGTACATGTATCTACAATCACTTGTGAAAACACACTGTTTCTGTGCAGGATAATTCACAACCTTTCTCAGTTGACAAGACCAACCACCTTGAAAATTCTAAGACCACATCATCTGCTACTCTGCTGTACTTAAATCGTTTCACAAATCCGTCATACATTGTAAGAACAAGTTCACCAACAACCCATGGTAATGTAATGTGTGTTTTAAATTTCACAGACGTTTCAATGAACTTGTAGATGTACAAATTAAAGACTGGTTCGTACAACGATGCCACATCTCTGAGCATACATGGTATCGATTGGTTTGTGCCAGAAGGTACCACCACCTTGGTCTGACAGACAGGACTTGAGGCAAGCTGTCTGTATTCACTTTATTGACATTATGAGAGGCAAAGTCAAGGGCACAAATCTCATTTACAAATACAATTGTACATCTGTAGGTGGGGCTTGGGAGGAAGCAATGAGACAGACAAGTAGCATTGATCTGTGGGTTTTACATATGTGTACATGTATGAGGCATTGTGACATCAAATACATTATTTAATTATATACATGTATGTATGTATAGAGTAGACATAACATCTCTGATTTCTCTGGTGTATAGTTATTAGTGCTCTAAAAATCAGGTCTGGACTGCGAAAGAATCTAATTTAGCTTTTGCCCAACTTGGTGTCTAGGGCACAGCAAAATATGAATACATAATTTCATCCTCTTTCAATATCTATCGCTCCAATAACTCTCTCTCTCTCTCTCCCTCTCCCTCTCCCACTCTTTCTCTCACTTTAATATCTATCCTTCTCTCTTTATCTCTCTCACACACACTCTCGCTCTGTCTCTCTCCTACGTTCCCTCGTAATATCTCCGCTATCTATATCTCTGCACTATCTTGCACTCCATCCATCTACCTTTCTCTCCCTCTATCATCATCACCTCCATCCCTTTAAACCCAGTGATACTCCCTAATACATTAATCTTGTTTACAGCCTAATTCATCTCATAAGTTTCTCTATTACCCCCTAATCTCAGGGACACCCACTATTAATTCCACATCCCCACTTGGCCAGTTATATCCCAATTGACTTCACTCTTGACCTGTCACAACAAATCTCTCTCTAGGAGGGAGTACATGAACAATAACAGCTTTGCAAGCCAAACGCTACATGTACATGTACAGTATGTAGGGCCCCCATAATGCACAGTACTTAGCTTTTCTGAAACCTCTGTTTGCACGTTTATATCTGATTTTAGTTCCAAATTTTGTATAGATTTGATCATTAAAAAAGCCCAACTATAAATATGATGATATCCAAAAAAAAATACTTGAATTTCTTGAAAATGGATCATTATTCCTAGGTACAGAATCTTTATTTATGTTTGTTTTGGGAGTTTCCCCCCCCCCCCCCCCAAAAAAAAAAATACTGAATAGAACAAAATCAAAACTTCATTCAGGTTGGGTTTTTTTCTTCTTCACTTTCCTCTAAATTACCATAAAAAATAAGATAGAAGTATAATTTTCTTTTTTTGCTGTTGTAATTATAAGCAAATCATACAAGTATTAATCATTTCCATAATACGTTATCAATGCATACATGTACATTTATCACTATTTATGATTGCATCATTATCGTGATCATTGCTCTCAACAAAAGGTTTCAATCTCCTCTATCTCTCTCAGTTCCAAACTAAAACAATATTTTCATCCCTGGAAATCAAGCACCCACCCATGTTTCCGACACCACAAAGAGAAATCTCCATCCTTCTTCTAGACATCGAATAAATTACATCATCCTATCACTCCGGTAGACAAACCGTCTACTCCAATTCTCAAAGTTTTCCCTCAGAAAAATTCCCAAACGGCATGGATACGATACCATCTGGTTACATATTTCAGGGAAAAATTGATTTAGTAATTCATCCGTCTGACATCCATGATATTCTTTCGCCACGTCTTGAAGTCCGCAGGGGGGATGCCTACCCCTATCTGTTATCTGCTGGTATGGTATGATAGGGCAGGGGACGTTTGGGAATTGTTCATATGAAGCTTGTGTTTACCCATCAAAATGCCCATATGTAATTTCTTTTTTTCTGTCTGTCATCCAGTGCTTCTGTGTTCTGTGCTTCACACATTTAGGTCTATACCAGTATTCATTTTGTTGTGTCTTTTCAAGTTTATAAACCAGCTTTGTCTTGGTTTTGTTTTATTCTCTCAATTATTTTCTCTTCTAATAATAATAATAATAATAATAATATGTCTTGTTTACCCAGGGTAGCCTCATCAGTATTCATATTATTACCCCGGTCATCGGATTCTGGCTTACCCGCACACAATGTATGCACATTCTCCACTCCCTGGGGAGCATTCCAGGCAGTGCATCATTTTTACAAGCGCACACTTGCTAATCTAAGCACATTAGCTTTCACATCCTACCGGGTACCCATTTAACACCTGGGTGGAGAGTGGCAAATGTAGATCAATGTCTTGCCAAAGGACATTAGTGCCGCGGTGGGACTTGAACACACCTCCATCTAACCAAATTCCACAATTTTCATCCAAGCCCCTCTCTTGCTCACTCTCCATATGATCTAGCCATCCCCTTTGTTCCCCCTATCCAATGTCAATTGCCCACTTCTCTCCATCTCTTTCTGACTGTCCCTCATTCCTGCCCCCCCCCCCCCACATTTCTCTCTCTTGCTATTTCCCTCTTTCTCTCATCCCATCTTAAACCTCTCCTCTACCCTCCCTCTCTTTCTCTTGTAACCCCTGCCCTCTCTCAGTCTTTCTCTCTCGCTTTCCCTTTCTTTCTCTCTTCTCATTATTTTACTCTCCTCTCCCGGTCCTATCCTCTTACATGTAGTTCTCTCTCTCTTTCTCTGACTCCGTGTCTGTCTGTCTCTCTCTTACGTCTTTCTTTCTTTCCTCCCCCCCGGTCCTTCCCTCTTTTGTTTAGTGTACCCCCCCCCCCTCTCTCTCTCTCTCTTTCTCTCCCTTTCTCTCCCCATCTCCCTCTCTTCAAACCAGCAGTGGCTGTGTTTACCCCTCCCCCCCCCCCCCCCCACTACCGGCATATACACATACAGCAAGGGCAATGAACTTGGAGGGGCGTTACACCCAAATTTCTCCATGACACCCCCAGGGAAATTAGATGCCCTGTGAGTATTATACATGGGTGATATCATACCATCTGCCTCCAAATTCATCATCATTTTTCAAAATCATCTTTATTCTTTTTTTCTCCTCCCATCTTTTATACAAGAATTCAAGATTTGTAGAAGGAAGAATAAGCCTGGCTTCCAGGTAACAATTGTTCATGTTTTCTCTCCCTTACTGTGCAGTGTGTGCACCCCCAAATTTTTAACGGAACTCGGAATACAATACTTCAATGATTTCTCAGTTTAATTTAAAGGGGAAGTGGGAGGAGGGGGGGGGGGGGGGGGGACATTGAGTTGATTACACAGTACATGTATGTGCTTTTGAAAAGTATTGTTTTTATTGCTCATTTTTTAAAACTCTAGCACTTTTCCAGACATGGGAATCACAGTACATGTAACCCTTCAAAGATCGCCCATTAACATTTAGAATGCTATTACAGTACTGTGACTGACTGCCATTCACCCATTGAGAACCAGAAGGGCATTAACTCATATCATTCTACACAGAGTTAGCGCCCCTCGTGGTTCTCAGCAGGCCATTTCTAAACGTCTGCAATGCCACATTACTGTGACAAACTGCCGTTTCTTAATGTCGCTAACCCTGACGAAATGTCGCTTGGGCAAATGTCATATCAGTCATTTAGGAAAAACTTAGTTATTGTTATCAGTATTTTTATTACAAAACATGCTCCGATGAAGATTGGTCAGCGGCCAACATCCTACAATTAACAGAATTATCATCTTACACTATAAAGGATCAAGCACTCTCTAATCCTAATTTGTATATTTGTTCAAACAATATTTCAGACAAAGAGAGGAATCTAGGGTTCAGAACAATACATGTAGCTCCAAAATAGAAATGGTTTCTCCAAAATAGGGATGGTTGGCAGCTAAGAAGAAATACAACCCAAAATGATGGTCGCTGAAACAAATGTTAGATGAACTTCATATCAGTCTTCTGTATTTAAGATCTTACCTATTCTTCCAGGGCATCTATTTTGTAAGTGAGGTTCTAACTCGCTCCGTGGCAGCTTGGATGTACAGAAGTCTGTGTTCGGGCATAGTACTATGAGCCTGTCCAACATCCTAGAAAAGAGAGAAGGAAAAATCATAAATTAGGAGCCATTAATTGTACAAGAAATCTTGTGAAGTTTGCATATAAAGTCTATTTTCTTTATTATTATTAAAGCGATAAAAGAGGGACAAAATCATTGATAAGGATTCATCGATTGTACATGTACATTGTACATATACACCTGTACATGTACATCAAGACATTTTGTGAAGTTTGTGAGAACGTCAAGTTTGTGAGAACATTAAATTTGGAAAGGACTATTTTCCTGAAATACAATGATTAAATAGTAACGCTCATTCAGACATGAAGCTGTAAACTGTGACAATTTATTGCACAGTGTACATGAATGGCAACTGTGCACAACAAAGGATTTGCACATATTCACTGAGCTCTGTGATACAAGAAACAGAAATGTGAAGCGTATAAATACATGTACACTTTACGACGTTTACGTCATTTCAAAGAAAGGCCACGGTTAACCGCGTTTACAGTATATCTGAACAAGGCTAACTCATTGGTTGCCTAGAACTAAAATACTTAATCCATGGGCTACCAAGGTCGTTTTTTGTATCATGTGTTTGTTTTCCATAGCAACTACTCATGTGAAAAAGTGGATTAAAGCAGTCTATTTCATACTTCAGTAATCAACAAGAGAATAGTTGCAATAGAAATGTCACTTTAACAGAAGCAGATCTATGATAATGAAAGAAACTCCCCAAAAATTTAAATCAGGTGTTTCACTAATAATGCAAAAATTGCAAAAATCTATCTTAAGCAATATACTATACCCAAAAAAATCCCCCACCCCCCCCCCCCCCAAAAAAAAAATGCTCAGCATGCAGTGTCTAAAATATGAAGAAAAAAAAATAGACGTGTCGATGCAAACAGCAGCAAGTAACAACGCTTGGAGAAGGAAAAGAAAGACCCCAAGATGTGGAATCAACATCACCATGGATGATCCACCAGTACTGCAAACGATGCAATTTTTTTTTTCTGGAGCAAATAAAGCTACTTGTCCTGCCAAGCACAGTTGTATCAAAAGAAAAACGACAATGCATATTTCAAGACGATATTGTCAACTTATTAGGAGAACAGCAGCAAAGGATACAAGTACATGTAGGAGAAAGAAAGAAGAAACTCCCTGGATGATAGTATGCTCCCTGTGGAGATAAATGATGACATGTTCACATGACTAGACATTGAGTTCGTGTTTCATATCATATCATGTCATCTCATTTTACAAATTGACCTGTTTCCATTATCCAAAAATCTACTTAATGTACATGTATGCACACAATGCAATGTACATGTACATGGACAATGTACCGTACATGTACATGTACAAGTGTTTATGTTGTCTAATATACATGTAGTTTATAGTGAATATTATCATAAATAGTGCATAATTTGTAATGATGCATCTTTGTTCTTTAGATAGTAATTAGGATTTATTCAATTACTGTATATGAATAGTATAGAAAAGTTTCCACCATGCTCATCCAAGAATCAGGCAAGGTAAACAAAAATTGTAGCTAATTATATAGTAACACAACACACATTCAAAAGAAAAATACAAAACAAAATAGAATGGTTGGAAAAAAGAAATCCATACTATTCCATGAATTTGATTCCACCAGATAATAGGAACGCATCTTGTGTAATATAAAACGCATGATTCTATTGTCTCCCATTCCCCTATGTACATGTACATGTAACTGAATCTACAATGCCTTAGGCTGTGGGAGTGTATCAAGTTTGGCTATCTTTAGTTTCCTTTCTCCGACTCTGGGGTCAATTTCATTACCAACTTTTAATACAAAGACAAGATGATATTCTGGGTCTACAGTACATGTATTTTACACACATGGCTCCATTTAAATACAATTTGTTGGCAACGAGCAGCAAAACAATACACAGGAGCAGTAAGAAAATTAGCTCTGGAAAATAATCTACACTGTACATGTTGTATGGGAATGAGCTCTGGAAAGTTTAACAACAAGAAAGATGATATAAAAATTGGAGAGCTGAATATTTATTTGCATTATTGAAAGTAAATGCCAAAAGAGCTACATGTACCTACATGTACATGTACATGTAGATACAAAAAAGGATTTGTCTTCTTCTTCCAGACACTGCTATACTGAGAGCATTAAAAATCTACGTACATGTTTGTACATCTACATGTACATACATGTACATGTGTATGTGCAGCAATGTGCCCATACATGTATACAGGTAACAACAATTTCAGAACGTAGGCCTACTGGTATAATCCAATGCACAGGTATTTCAGCTGCAAAAATGGGACAGACAAGCAACCCTTCATGACTGACAAATATGTAAATATTTACAAACTTTGGAAGACAGTTGAATAAACATTTTAACATTCTTTCTTTGCAATCTTCCATGTCCTTCCTTGGGTCTTTAGTCTTTACAGGTACAGTTTACTGTGGAGCTGATCATTTTGTCTGGATTAAAAGAAGTTTGATGGGGATTTTTGTATTATTAGTGTTACATTATATTGAAGCAAACCTTTATTTTTTTTGTTAATAACAAGGGAAAACATGAGAGAGAGATGACAATAAATGTAAATGGCTCTCTGTAGAAAAGAAAGTATCCATGTACAGCTGAACATGCATACAAAAAGAGTGATACATATCCATAAAGGGGGTGTCAATGAAAAGACAGGTGCCTCATCTTTAAAAAACCTACTCACTTGACCTACATGTACCTCTGACCAGTATCCCTAGAGATGCTATTACCAATCTCATTATAACTGACTCATAATTGATTATCTACTGTCTTCTATTCATTCACAAAAGCCTTCAGCTAGGCTATGATTTCAGACCCTGTTTTATTTCTCTCAGCCTGTCTGCCTTTTTAAAAGCAGTACATGTACAGAATGTTATTTCGAGTTCTGGCAACAATAGAAAATTATAAAATACATGTACATGTACATTTAAAGATAAAGGTGAGTTCTGGTATTAATGCGATTGCATTGTGAAAGAAAAGGTGGAATGGATCAGAAACAGTTGATCATGTAGCATGTAAGTATTGGTGTGCACTGCAAGGTTCTGGAGTCATCAAAATCATAATAAATTTGGCTGAGTCTTGGTAAAGTAACAAGCACTGTACACAGAAAGCTATATATGGGACAACACACATGGTGTCAGGGCTAGTACTACCTTGATTTCCTTGTCTTTCTTTGCTCATTACTCAGCCAGTATACATTTTCTTCCAAAATTGTTTGGCACATGTCATTTATTTGTAATCTTGAACATTCAGTGTACAGTAGTTTTGTTTGATTCTGTGAGAATTAATTTTCTGTTTTTACCAGAACTGGAGTTCATCTTTAAGCTCTAATCAAAATTATCAACAAAACGCTTAATTCTGCCATACAAAATATCTGGACATACAGTAAATGTATTATCTCAGATTCCAAGCACTGAAGCAGAAGACCGTCTGGGTGAATTTGCTATTATTTGGCTTGCCTGAACTTTACCATAAAATTCACAATGATTTTGAATACCGGTATTAGTTCTCTCTATTAGATCTTACCAGAAAGCAATAAAAAGTCAAAAATTAGTTTTTTAATTTGCAAAGATCCATCACCAAGAAGATCTTAACAGCCCAAGAGTTTCTCCAGGTTACAATTGCACTCTTTGCCATATTCTAATTGTAATTATCCTTCCAATGTCTGAAAATGAAAGACTAGGTTCCCAGATTAGGGGATGCACTTCTCAGAAAAGTGAAAAGTCTTGGTCACAATATTTCTGATGAGTCACAGACCAAGAATGAATGAAGACCTTCCATTTAATAACTCTTTACCTACCAGAACTAGGTGGTCCATGTACATGTATTAAGCCTATGGGAGTTAGAGATTCCAGTAGCCAAGGGGTTAAAACTAATTCCCAGGACGGAGTGGACACCGCTTTCACACAAATTGAGTGATTGCTTGATGGTGTGATTGCATCCACTTGGTGGACACTGAAAAATCACTAGCAGGTCAGACCCCGGCCCAATCAAGAAATGACGCTGAAAAAATATATACTGGTGGGTATTTGGGAGGCTGATGTTTGAATTATTTTAGGCAAAAAAAAACAACAAAAAAACATGTTTAGGAAGGAGGAGGCCCTTTTTTTCTTTTTCAAAATGGCTGCTTGGTACATTTTCCCTGACAGTCGGGCTATTTTTCAAAATTGCCGCCAATTTTTTTTATTTTTTTTTAAACAGAAATACATATACAGGGTGTAGATCCATTTTAGCAGTGTTTTTCTTTTTTTTTTTCTAAAAAAAAATAAATACAAAAAAATAGGAGGCGTCCCCCAAAAAGGAAGCGGGCGGGGACGCTAAACATGTTTATTTTTTGTAATGGCCTTAGTGTCTAGTAATTACAATTTAATACAAATGTAAGTACCCTGATCCATCCCTAAATCATGTTTAATTTGCATTTTTATCATTCAAAAGAAAATTGATTCAATTTTTAAATCAATTTCAAGCAATTCAAAATTTGGCAAAGGAGTCTTTTGTTTTTATCATTGTTTTTGTTCGTTTGCACTTCATTTCCTAAGGAAGGACCAAGTTTCTTAGCCTACACTCTATCACTCTATTAATAAATGTTGACAAAATATCAAGGTGCATCTACCAAGGGGGCCGTTTCTCGAAACAGGATCAACGTTATCTCGCCACTGTCACGCAACTTGTCAGCTAAGTGTTTCACGAAGCCGTCTTAGCCAAGATGAGCGACAACTTCCGCGACAATGAGTTGTCACTGCTCCGAACCCGTCATATCTTTTTAATTGCTGTAAAGCTCCATCACAAGTCAGTTTGTTGCTATTTCATGGGCCGCGAAATGTTCGATTAGTTTCACTATCATTTTGAGGAAAATATAGACGAGTTTGGTACGTAATATTCTGGGATGCGAAATACAAATGTAAAGAAGTGATAATACAAATTATACAGAAATTTTAAAAAGCTGAATATAAACATTAAATCATAAATCGTTAAACTATAACATATAAGGGCAGGTCCAAGCTATTTGCTTTGTGACGTACGGGACATTCAGAGACTTTAAACAAGAAATAACAATGGATGACATTATTTATATGGCTATCTTTTGGTATGAGTCTGTGGCTATTATGGCCTAGTTCATTTGTGGAAAGTTTTAGTTCTGACCAATTCATAAATTAATTTTTAATGTAATTAATGTGCTGCGTGACGTACGGGACCAGAGAATTTCTGACTTTTTCAAAAATAAGTTCATCATAAAAGTTCTCTGAATTTATTAAGTTATGAGATTTATGGTAAAGATATCTTAATTCATTATGGAATCAAGCATTAATCACAACTATTACCATATTTTTCTGACCTTTCGTTGTTATGTAATATACCAAAACATAAATGTGTGTATGTGACGTACGGGACACGTGACGTACGGGACAACTTTTCCCTATGGGAAAATGCATTGAAATGAAGAATTTTCGTCAAAATTTGTTAAATGTCAACAATTTTAACTTAAATCAGTGACAATTAGAGTGTTTTAGAACCCAATTAGATCCTCTGACCATCACTTAATATCCCCTGTGTTAATTTATGGGGTAAATCAATACAAATATTACTTTAACAAAGAAAACAAATTGAATTAATATATTCATACACACTATATTACCATTTTTATTCCATTTACCCATCTATCATATGCAGTCATGCTTCTTTTCTCATTTCTTTTATCCATTCCATTCAACATTGCAAAATGTTTTTAAATAATAATTAATGAAGAAGATGAACTTGAACTTGAAAACTTTTATTTAAACTTGTTTGAAACACAGGGGCACACTCGGCACATCATATTTTGTCAAAGAACATTTCTTATGCTCTAAGTGTTTGTGAACAAAGATACATTAAAAATATGAATTCTTTTCTTCATAGCTTGTTTGAATTACTTGATAGTAATATCATAGAATTTTGAAGGAATTCAAAGATAATGCTGAACATATTGTCTTTTTTAAATCCTTTTATCACAGATTAGAACATGTATATGTTGCTGTCATATATTCAAGAATTTTGATGCAATGTAGCCTACATGTTTGTGAAAGATGGATACAAAAATATAAATCTTGAATGTATTTTGTATCGATTAAAGACATCTTATTAACACCACCAGATATAAGAAATTAAAACCCTAAAGGTTTGTGTGACCTTTTTCACAATTCAAAAGATTAAAGCAAAATCAACAAAAATGCATGGGTGTAAAAGTGATAAAAATCTTAAGTGGGTGAGAGTGTGAAATACTCAAAAAGGCTATCCTTCCTTAAAAGTTATGATTTAGTTTTTAGGAGATCAAAATTCCCAAGCTGGCTCCATAACATGTACAGTGTATGCTGTAATCCTTTACCATCATATATGACATTTAAATAGAATATCAAAAAAACCTCACATGGAGAGCTTGATACACTGTAGCATACATGTGCTAAGATTCTAACTTGCAGGATCTATGAGTTGTAAAAGCCAGCTTTTGGTGCATCTACTACCTTATAATTTCATTAGACTCATTCCAGGAACTAGTACACTATTATGATTTACATATTTAGCATCCTGCCAATGTTGGGGACATCAACTGGCAAAATACCAAAGTTGATAATACCAGGGGTCTGGCTTGAAGACTAATTACATTATATTCAGTACAAAGTTACAAACAAGTAAATTCCTAGAAGGGACTCAGTTGGAATGTTCATATATCCATGTATACAACAAGTTTCCTAACACAGTATATATTCTCCTTTTGGCCATTTCCTTTTTCACATCTTGCATGGGTTTTATATAGGGTTGTCCCGTACGTCACACACTTATCCCGTACGTCACATTTCTTAATTTGATTATGTAATCAACACAGAATTTTTGTAATTTTTGTTAAACCTATTTTTTGTTAGGTATTCATCTAAATTAGAACTTCCTAGAATATCTTTAAAAAAAAAAATTATTTTCATAATTAAAATTAAACAAATTATGATCAAATTGTGACGTACGGGACATCACACTTTGGAACCTACCTCATTTGCATAATTAATTAATTTTGAAAGTTTTTATATTTTTTTCCTATTTTCTAGCATGATGGTCTACAATTCCTGAGATATTTAATTTTAAACAAATAATTCAAATGAGATACAAAAATAAAAATGTAATGTCCCGTACGTCACGCTCATTAATAAAAATTGAAGTTCGTGACCTTGGCACTCTTCGTATTTTGATATTTTTTAATTTTTTTTTATCAGATTCATAAAATTCATAGTTTCAGCTTTAAAATGAGGTATAGTTTGTTAAATATATATTAAGACGAAATTTGACCCCCAGAGGGGACAATAGCTTGGACCTGCCCATAAATAAAAGAGATAAGAATGCTACACACCGTTGTCCATAGTCGATCCATAGTCTTTTCTTCGGAAACCATCATACCTTTAGGGCCTTTGTGCATTATTATTCCCTCTCTAATTACTTCTTCCAAATTATATTTTCAATATCAAATCAATTATATAACGAGTATTTATGAGACTCTAGAATAAAAACTGGCTGAGAAAAGGTATTTTGCCTAAAATTCCTCGTCACAATAAACAAAAAAAGTACGTATTGATAAACTATCACATTACGGTATCCTTCAACTACCTTTCTATTGGACTGTCCAGAAAAAAATACTCACCGGTTTTTCTTAAATTTAAGAATCTTTACAGAAATATGCAAATCGTTTGATGATCTACATTTGATAATGACACTATTTATTATTTATTTTAGGAGAATTTATATGTACATGTATTTTTTGAACAATTTTAGCCCCAAAACTTGTTTTGGGTTATTCGTGATAAATCAAATGGATCGTGACTAAGACTATGTTCTTGAGCTGCTCGTATCGCGATATATCGATATCATGTCTGTCATGGCTTCGTGAAACGGTTTATCCACTTCATGACATCTCCGTAGGTCGCCGACAAAGATATGACTGTCATGGAGTTGGTTTCGAGAAACGGCCCCCAAATGTACATTTAAATGTACATAAATTTACTTTGTTAAAATACCAGATATGGTGTAGTTTGCTCTGATTGAAATTAAAAGAAGCAAACAGGTCTGCAAAATGGAGACTAGCCTGTCCATGCCATTGTGAGGGAGGGCCACCAATGAACAATGCTTAGAATACCAGACAATTTTCTCCACACTAACATTTGTCATCCATCCCAACATCCCCAAATCATCTAATTCTCATAAGGGCTGTTGAGAACCAGAATGGCATTAACCGCATCTTAGATGATATGATCCAACACCCTACTGGCTCTCACGGCTACCCTTCTCGACAGTGAATCATTTTTGGCCTCAGGGCTTTAGGGGGAACCCTCGGATTAAAAATGGAGCAAAATTTAATCTCCTCTGGTCTTCAGTGTATTGTGAGACAGTGAGCAAGACAACAAAGGAATAAAGATGCAGTAGTCTATGGGTTCAGACCCTTTCAATCAAATCTGAAAAGGAAAATACTGCCCATGCAATGAAATTACTGGTATTCCCAGGATATTGAGATACAGTGAAAAGAAAGGTGAGGGCTGTATTTAAAGATGAGCATTCTAATAGCTCTTATAATTTTCTCTATCATTTCAAAACAGGTTTTCTTAATTAATTCCAATTTTGTACCAAAACATTGGAGGTAAAATTGCATTAACTATATTAAGGATTTTATTTTTGTTCTAGATATCTTCATATATCTTCAGTTTATTATTTATTTAATCTCAGAAAATAATTATATCAAGACCAAAAAATGAAGGAAAGAGGGAATGATAAAGGGCAGGTCCAAGCTATTTGCTTTGTGACGTACAGGACATTCAGAGACTTTAAACAAGAAATAACAATGGATGACATTATTTATATGGCTATCTTTTGGTATGAGTCTGTGGCTATTATGGGCTAGTTCATTTGTGGAAAGTTTTAGTTCTGACCAATTCATAAATTAATTTTTAATGTAATTAATGTGCTGCGTGACGTACGGGACCAGAGAATTTCTGACTTTTTCAAAAATAAGTTCATCATAAAAGTTCTCTGAATTTATTAAGTTATGAGATTTATGGTAATGATATCTTAATTCATTATGGAATCAAGCATTAATCACAACTATTACCATATTTTTCTGACCTTTCGTTGTTATGTAATATACCAAAACATAAATGTGTGTATGTGACGTACGGGACACGTGACGTACGGGACAACTTTTCCCTATGGGAAAATGTATTGAAATGAAGAATTTTCGTCAAAATTTGTTAAATGTGAACAATTTTAACTTAAATCAGTGACAATTAGAGTGTTTTAGAACCCAATTAGATCCTCTGACCATCACTTAATATCCTCTGTGTTAATTTATGGGGTAAATCAATACAAATATTACTTTAACAAAGAAAACAAATTGAATTAATATATTCATACACACTATATTACCATTTTTATTCCATTTACCCATCTATCATGTGCAGTCATGCTTCTTTTCTCATTTCTTTTATCCATTCCATTCAACATTGCAAAATGTTTTTAAATAATAATTAATGAAGAAGATGAACTTGAACTTGAAAACTTTTATTTAAACTTGTTTGAAACACGGGCACACTCGGCATATCATTTTTTGTCAAAGAACATTTCTTATGCTCTAAGTGTTTGTGAACAAAGATAAATTAAAAATATGAAG
Organism: Strongylocentrotus droebachiensis; assembly: GCA_035222895.1. Classification (NCBI taxonomy): domain Eukaryota; kingdom Metazoa; phylum Echinodermata; class Echinoidea; order Camarodonta; family Strongylocentrotidae; genus Strongylocentrotus; species Strongylocentrotus droebachiensis. The sequence goes on along the minus strand of JAVYIG010000540.1, from coordinate 224,673 downwards.
TCTTTTCTTCATAGCTTGTTTGAATTACTTGATAGTAATATCATAGAATTTTGAAGGAATTCAAAGATAATGCTGAACATATTGTCTTTTTAAAATCCTTTTATCACAGATTAGAACATGTATATGTTGCTGTCATATACTCAAGAATTTTGATGTACATTAATGTAGCCTACATGTTTGTGAAAGATGGATACAAAAATATAAATCTTGAATGTATTTTGTATTGATTAAAGAGATCTTATTAACACCACCAGATATAAGAAATTAAAACCCTAAAGATTTGTGTGACCTTTTCCACAAGATTAAAGATTAAAGCAAAATCAACAAAAATGCATGGGTGTAAAAGTGATAAAAATCTTAAGTGGGTGAGAGTGTGAAATACTCAAAAAGGCTATCCTTCCTTAAAAGTTATGATTTAGTTTTTAGGCGATCGAAATTCCCAAGCTGGCTCCATAACATGTACAGTGTATGCTGTAATTCTTTACCATCATATATGACATTTAAATAGAATATCAAAAAAATCTCACATGGAGAGCTTGATAGCATACATGTGCTAAGATTCTTACATGTACCTGCAGCATCTATGAGTTGTAAAAGCCAGCTTCTGGTGCATCTACTACCATATAATTTCATTAGACTCATTCCAGGAACTAGTACACTATTATGATTTACATATTTAGCATCCTGCCAATGTTGGGGACATCAACTGGCAAAAATACCAAAGTTGATAATACCAGGGGTCTGGCTTGAAGACTAATTACATAAAATTCAGTACAAACAAGTAAATTCCTAAAAGGGACCCAGTTGGAATGTTCATATATCCCTGTATACAACAAGTTTCCAAACACAGTATATATTCTCCTTTTGGTCATCTCCTTTTTCAAATCTTGCATTGGTTTTATATGGGGTTGTCCCGTACATCACACACTTGTCCCGTACGTCACATTTCTTAATTTGATTATGTAATCAACACAGAATTTTTGTAATTTTTGTTAAACCTATTTTTTGTTAGGTATTCATCTTAATTAGAACTTCCTAGAATATCTTTAAAAAAAAAAAATATTTTCATGATTAAAATTAAACAAATTATGATCAAATTGTGACGTACGGGACATCACACTTTGGAACCTACCTCATTTGCATAATTAATTAATTTTGAAAGTTTTTATATTTTTTTCCTATTTTCTAGCATGATGGTCTACAATTCCTGAGATATTTAATTTTAAACAAATAATTCAAACGAGATACAAAAATAAAAATGTAATGTCCCGTACGTCACGCTAATTAATAAAAATCGAAGTTCGTGACCTTGGCACTCTTCGTATTTTGATAATTTTTTTTTATTTTTATCAGATTCATAAAATTCATAGTTTCAGCTTTAAAATGAGGTATAGTTTGTTAAATATATATAAAGATGAAATTTGACCCCCAGAGGGGACAATAGCTTGGACCTGCCCTAAACTAGAAATTGTTCGAGTTTGGAGTAGTACATGTACATGTACATACATGTACGTACAAATGTACACTGTACGTACCGGTACATGTACAACATGTACATGATCTATGCATGCTGTACAGTAGCTCTACATAGAGTGTATAAAAAAGTACATTCCAATACAGTACTAATACACTCATTGATGCAAATCAGCTTGGATACCATTGCAATCTCAATAAAAACTCATCCCAGTCGACGCCAACAACACTCCACATCTCATTTGTATCTGAATGCTATAATACCCTTGCACTAAAGCTAATTAGGTACTCTCACTACCCCCCAACACCCATTAATCAATTATTCAGTATAGAATGCAAGGATGAAGCATGATTGCACAGCTATTGACATTGAGTTGAAAGTGAATGGAATTGCCCTGTGTGTGAACTGTCTCCGCAAGGTCGATGGTTTTTGTGCTCTGGTTTGAAAAGTAAATCTGTCTCACTTTTTTTTTCTGATCGAACTTACAGCCTCTTCACACACAGCTAAAATTCATCGTATCTAGAGATGATTAGTTTAAACATGTTTAACTCAACAGTTTTAAACAAAAGAAAATTTTCTGTGTGTGAACATCGTTTATACGATGTTCGGATAGATACGAAGTCGCAATTCATACGCCCCTCAAAACAGGCTGCAGATACAAAGTTCGTATCTAGAGAGCTTGACATTTTGTGTGTGAACGGTTATTCGTGTTTAAACGTGTTTAAACTGGATGGAACGTGCGCTTTGTTTGATATGACATGACCTTCACTGCGCAATGGCACTACTGCGCATTTTAAGAGCAGTAGTTAATCACGAAACGATTAACGATTGCACCGAGATTTCTGTGTGTGAATGATGTCGTATGTTCAGGTGATTAGTTTAAAGCCCTTTTTAACTAATCATGTTTATAGAATTTTAGCTGTGTGTGAAAAGGCTGTCTATTGCTTGTGAGTCAGAAATGGTTTGATAATAGATGATTTATTGTTTATTTTGCCCCTGTCTGTGATTGCATTGGAATTTGCAAGTCTCCGATCCTGTTTGCATTCATTACAATGATACTATCCCCAAACAATGTAATATGGGTGACTGCTGGCACATCACATCAAAGAAGTAGGCCTACAGGTGTGCATGTACATGTACAGCATGCAAGCTCTCCGAGTTTCATTCAGATTGTTTCTTTCTTTTTTTAACAATATTTCATGGAAAGCAGCACATGTCATGAATGAGAAAGCAGAGAAATAGACAAAAAGAAAATACTCACCTTGGTCCTCCTACAAAACATAATTTTTTTCTCCAATTTACGAAAGATTCTCACTGTCGTAATGGTTGAATTTGTATCAATTCTGGGCCCCGTCTTACAAAGAGTTGATATCAATCGCAACTACATGTACAGTACATACATATACATGTAGATACTGTAGGAGGCTGGAAACTTGACATTGATTTGGATCAATCCTAATTCTTTGTAAGTCGGGGCCCTGGTTTGACAGTACATTGATAGTTGATACCATTTCCATTTTTTTGTCACTGTCGGCGGACTACTCACCTTCTGACGATGAGACTCGACGCCCTACAATCCTGCTGCGTTAGCGGTCTCCTGTCGATCGGGCAGAATTTATGCAAGTTCAGTACGCTCCTAAGACACCGCATACAGAACGTATGTCCGCACATTGTATCCATAGGGTTAACAAGGGGCTGAAGGCATATGTTACACGTCAACTCCTCGTCCACGATGTCGCAGTAGTCGTAGACGTGGTTGTCGTGGAGTTGGTGGCGCTGTCCGCATGTCCTGCAGAGGATGATGGGGTTGCGCGGCGCCGGGGCGGGGGTCGACGACTCCGTCATATTGTCTGGTTGAGCTTAACCGTTCTTTCTCGGATAGCTATGATAGATTATGTGATAGTTTAAAGTTTCTATGTTTTGAATTCCTTGTTTTCCAAATTAGCAGGAATACGATTTGAATCTCTCCATAGTGACACTAGAAAAATCCACAGATGCACAAAGTACGAAGGGCATGAAGGAATCAAACAACAGATCTATAATGTAAAATATGTGCCGATGCTGCTGGTCATATACAGTACATGCAATTCAACATAATATGTTGTGTTAAATCCACATAATGCTTGCAAACAGAATCTATCAATAGGATTTAATCTTAGGATTAGAGGGGAAAAAGAGGGAAAAACTTATGAATAAATGAGCGAATGAAAGTCACTTCAATGCAGCCTTTCGAACACTTGACAAAGACTTCAAAATGGATGGGCATCCGTCTTCATGATCATCTCATGAATATTCATCATTAATCACCATGAATACATGTATATTCATCATCCATCTCATGAATAGTCAGCATTCACCGCTATAAATATTCATCATCCAACGGAAACGATCAAACAAGCGAGCATCCTCTTTCATGAATCCTCAATTCCCCTCCAAGCTCGAGGTTAACCCTTTGACATCCACAAACCAAATACACCATCCGCTTTCTACGTCGTATTTCCTGCTACGTCCCCGACAGGGTTAAACAGCCCCCTCGCTAGACACCTACTCAGCTGATCCCATTTACTGTAACTGCTATTCACTCGATGTAATTACAGCGATGCGGGACCATCCAACATCTCTCTCCCTTTCTCTCTCTCTCAAGCGACCCTGAAGATGTTTGCCGACGAATCGGTATTTGAAGAACGGCAGCTTACGGAGAAAGAAGTGGCAGGTCGGAAGATGGGTGGATAAAAGAAGATTTCACACGGACGGACGGAAGGAAGGAATGGGTGATCCTATCATCTCACGACATCAGTTCATCTGGTAGCTGGCTTCGTATGGAGCAAAGTCTTTCAGGATTTATTTTGTAGTTGACTGGATCGTAGGTCTTCTTTGAGATGTTATGAGCAGGAGGAGTTGATAGAGAGATGCAGAATGATGACGATGAGAGAAGGAATGCTTCGATGGAATGTGGTCTTTTGTTTCCAGAGGTGTGGTGTTCCTGATACATGTAACTCCTGCAAAATACAAAAATAAAGAAAGTAATTTAACAGCAATCAAGAAATGACAAAGACAAGCAAACGTATCTTTCTTCTTTATAATGACAAACACCAGAATACAAAAAAAAACAATGTATACATTATAAAAATGGCCTGATCAACTAATGTCTGGCACCACAGAAGGTACTGTACTGTGTTATAAATAGATGTACATGTACACCATGTACTGTATACACGATGTACTGTACATCTTTGACACACTTATGCAAGCAACTAAAAAGTCAAAAGTATGAGTTAACAATGCAAAATGTTTCAATTTTTTTTTCTTCATGAATTACATATAATACAGTGCTTTCATTGAACATGTAGTATATACTTGAGTTTTATTGGCACATACATGTAGTACAACATGTACCGTATGTGTTATTGTATTGTTAATGTATTGTGAAAGATAAGTACCAACCGTATGCTGTTACATGTACGTACCGTATGTGTTATTGTATTGTTATTGTATTTGAAAGCTAATCTTGGGTGTTATTAGACTTTGGAATGACAGACAAACAAGGTTTTGATATCTAGATCAATGTACTGTACACAAAGCAAACCTTAAAAACAGGATAGGGGTATTTTAATAGTCTGCAGTGTGATTCATACTTTATGTGTATACTCTACATGGTATGCACATCAAAAACAATACATCACCCAGTATGATATAATAACACAATAGGACTTTACAACTGTACAAGCGCCAGCTATGTACAGTATCATTATGAATGGTTCAATGAAAACAAAACAATAGACAGTCCTTGCCTTTCATTCAGTCACATTCTTACTTTCACGCACAATCTGCGTTGGATGCGTGTACATAAGGGAGGAGGACATACAGTGTAGATGATTGACAAATTAAAAATATATTAGCAGACAGAATCTACACCAGTGTCAAATCAGAGTCTGTGCCGACAGTCTAGTACCACAAACCATATACCGGTATCTGCATTGACGATACACTGGTAATGCTTTTTCGGCTTCTATCTATAAAGCCAACACTCAGAGACCACAGAGCATCGCCTGGGAGCTATTGCTATTAGTGCTTTTCTTTTAGCCATTTGCAATCAGCGCCGGGTGTGATGTCAGTCAGTCAGTCAACAAATCGATGTTTACTAGCTCACTGCTGGTCACATGATTGGTACACAAGCATTGTAGATTGATTGTATCTCATATAATGCACGCGATGGCTCAGTGGTAGAGCAGTGGTCTTGTAAACGGGAGGTCCCAGGTCCGTAAACAAGTCAATTCGCTAGTGCCCTTTGGTTAAATAGGCATTAATCCTCATTCCCAAGTCCCTCGGAGAGTACTTAAAGTTTCGGTCCCATGGTTGCTTTTGCTTTCTTTAAAGCAGTCAGATAAAACAAAACAAACACCTAAAGAGCTTTAAAGGAAAAGTAAGGAGTCCCTCAATGCAAAGTTAGGAGTACCGGTTTACTTTTTTTATATTAATACAGAAGGTTTTTTTAAAAGAGGAATCTAGGGTTCCTAACGTTAGTGGGCAGGTCCAAGCTATTGTCCCCTCTGGGGGTCAAATTTCATCTTTATATATATTTTACAAACTATACCTCATTTTAAAGCTGAAACTATGAATTTTATGAATCTGATAAAAAATAAAAAAAATTATCAAAATACGAAGAGTGCCAAGGTCACGAACTTCGATTTGTATTAATTAGCGTGACGTACGGGACATTACATTTTTATTTTTGTATCTCGTTTGAATTATTTTTTTAAAATTAAATATCTCAGGAATTGTAGACCATCATGCTAGAAAATAGGAAAAAAATATAAAAACTTTCAAAAATTAATTAATTATGCAAATGAGGTAGGTTCTATAGTGTGATGTCCCGTACGTCACAATTTGATCATAATTTGTTTAATTTTAATTCTGAAAATAATTTTTTTTTTCAAAGATATTCTAGGAAGTTCTAATTTAGATGAATACCTAACAAAAAATAGGTTTAACAAAAATTACAAAAATTCTGTGTTGATTACATAATCAAATTAAGAAATGTGACGTACGGGACAAGTGTGTGACGTACGGGACAACCCCATATAAAACCAATGCAAGATTTGAAAAAGGAAATGACCAAAAGGAGAATATATACTGTGTTAGGAAACTTGTTGTATACAGGGATATATGAACATTCCAACTGGGTCCCTTTTAGGAATTTACTTGTTTGTACTGAATTTGATGCAATTAGTCTTCAAGCCAGACCCCTGGTATTATCAACTTTGGTATTTTGCCAGTTGATGTCCCCAACATTGGCAGGATGCTAAATATGTAAATCATAATAGTGTATTAGTTCCTGGAATGAGTCTAATGAAATTATATGGTAGTAGATGCACCAGAAGCTGGCTTTTACAACTCATAGATGCTGCAGGTAAGAATCTTAGCACATGTATGCTATCAAGCTCTCCATGTGAGGTTTTTTGATATTCTATTTAAATGTCATGATGGTAAAGGATTACAGCATACACTGTACTGGAGCCAGCTTGGGAAGTTTGATCTCCTAAAAACTAAATCATAACTTTTAAGGAAGGATAGCCTTTTTGAGTATTTCACACTCTCACCCACTTAGGATTTTTATCACTTTTACACCCATGCATTTTTGTTGATTTTGCTTTCATCTTTTGAATTGTGGAAAAGGTCACACAAACCTTTAGGGTTTTAATTTCTTATATCTAGTGGTGTTAATAAGATGTCTTTAATCAATTCAAAATACATTCAAGATTTATATTTTTGTATTCATCTTTCACAAACATGTAGGCTTCAGTAATGTACATCAAAATTCTTGAATGTATGACAGCAACATATACATGTTCTAATCTGTGATAAAAGGATTAAAAAAAGACAATATGTTCAGCATTATCTTTGAATTCCTTCAAAATTCTATGATATTACTATCAAGTAATTCAAACAAGCTATGAAGAAAAGACTTCATATTTTTAATGTATCTTTGTTCACAAACACTTAGAGCATAAGAAATGTTCTCTGACAAAATATGATGTGCCGAGTGTGCCCGTGTTTCAAACAAGTTTAAATAAAAGTTTTCAAGTTCGAGTTCATCTTCTTCATTAATTATTATTTTAAAACATTTTGCAATGTTGAATGGAATGGATAAAAGAAATGAGAAAAGAAGCATGACTGCACATGATAGATGGGTAAATGGAATAAAAATGGTAATATATATAGCATGTATGAATATATTAATTTAATTTGTTTTCTTTGTTAAAGTAATATTTGTATTAATTTACCCCATAAATTAACACAGAGGATATTAAGTGATGGTCAGAGGATCTAATTGGGTTCTAAAACACTCTAATTGTCACTGATTTAAGTTAAAATTGTTCACATTTAACAAATTTTGACGAAAATTCTTCATTTCAATGCATTTTCCCATAGGGAAAAGTTGTCCCGTACGTCACATGTCCCGTACGTCACATACACACATTTATGTTTTGGTATATTACATAACAACGAAAGGTCAGAAAAATATGGTAATAGTTGTGATTTATGCTTGATTCCATAATGAATTAAGATATCATTACCATAAATCTCATAACTTAATAAATTCAGAGAACTTTTATGATGAACTTATTTTTGAAAAAGTCAGAAATTCTCTGGTCCCGTACGTCACGCAGCACATTAATTACATTAAAAATTAATTTATGAATTGGTCAGAACTAAAACTTTCCACAAATGAACTAGCCCATAATAGCCACAGACTCATACCAAAAGATAGCCATATAAATAATGTCATCCATTGTTATTTCTTGTTTAAAGTCTCTGAATGTCCCGTACGTCACAAAGCAAATAGCTTGGACCTGCCCTAGTGTGAAGGCCAACCGAAAGGAATCATGCACCCCAAAACAGGAACGATGTGCATCTTTAAGAATATGATTTTCAGAAGATAAATCAGCTTTATATACATTGTACATGCAGATGTACATGTACAGTACATGTGCTGTAGGTTGTTTTTTCATGTGAAAAAATATATCTTTGGGCAGTTTTCTCCCTATTTTTATGGTATTTCCTAGAAAATTAGACTTCTTTTTTGCTAGAAAAACTGGAAGGAAATAGAATCCAAAAAACATATCATTAGGCTAAGGATTTTGAACAAGATAGATCAAAATACATGATAATAGCTTTTAAATAGACATGTATTTGCAGCATGAGTTCACAAAAGCATTGATTAAATGCCACCACCATATCCCAATGATCAATACGGTTAACTCTGCTTAAATCAAATCTGTTGGGACCGCAAACAATTGTTCCACAAATACAGGATGTACAGGTATGCATATTTAGACTTTTAAAAAAAGTGTCAATAACACGTTTTGGATAGTGTGGTCCAAAATATCTCTGCGACTTTGGGAGAATTTGACTTGCGTGACTTTGAATTATGCAGCGTTTAACTGTATGATTGTAGAAATAACAATTACATGTACGCACCAGCATATGGATTACAATGTACATGTACATGTAGGAACGTTTGTACGTGCCATAATACAACCCTGTATCACAAAACACCTGATCAAGCATACATAATGTGCATTAAATACAGTGTAGAGCAGAAGTGCTCATCCTCTACGATCCGCTGGGGAAGAGATATAAATAGTGCATCATTTGCAGCTCGGGTTCACAGAGACATTAAACAATGAACATCCTCACACTGCACGCCTCCCAGGGGGCTCTCAGTCTCACACATACAAAATGTCATCAAGGGCACGACTCCACACGAACTTCACTTGGGAGAGCTAGGGTGTTTTTAAGGGATTCGAGGGGCAGGCAATATTAAACCACAATATTAATGAAATTCTTGGTTACCGGTACCTTTTTATACAGATACAATGTACATCATTAGACGTATAACTGAACATGTACTGACAGTATCCAGTAGTATCCACAGTAAAACCCAAATGAACAGTTTGGTAGGATGCTAGTTCTTCAGATTTTCGTTCAAAACGGTGCCCCCTTTAACAGTTGTCTTGCTATGACGCTTTGTTGTACGTTTCTTTATACGATGTTCAGACTGAGGAAACAAATTAATTGTTGTCGGATACAATTCTCGTTTTTAGCTACATACGTACAAAACAGCCTACATGTATGTGAATTCCATGTTTCATAAAACTTGTTATCAATAACAATTGCTAAATTGATATGATAAATTGACATTTCTTGGCCATTTGCTTAAATTTCAATAGCATTATACAGGTATTGTAACTTGTTAATGAAAATGATTATAAGTTTTATGAAACAGGCCCTGGTAGTATGAACTCAGAGCAAGAGAAAGAAAGGGAGGGAGAAGAGGAAGTATTAATAGTTGCATGCATTCCTAGATCAATTAAACTTGACAGACTACCGGGTGGCCCTACCATAATCCGTTCAACAAGCAAGACACACATTATATTGCACTCAACATACAAAGTAATCTAGAGGTTAATAAAAGTTACCATACACTGTATCTTCTGGAAACAAAAACTAAGGCTGCGACAAGTAGTCGAATGCTCGTGTACCCGCACGGTTGACAACTACTCGGGTACGATTTCTCTAACGGCCGCAAAAAAAAAAAAATTAAAAATTTAAAAAATGTCCAGGCCCACGCTTACCCGTGCCAGGGAGAGCGGCAGCCGCTGGCATGGTACCGTCGGTAAAAATGTTTCCCAACTCAAGCACTGTCAAACTCACCACTCAGAAACTGAGACCAAATGTCCGGATTTCTGTTTGGACTCGGAGGACAATGGATTATTCTGCCATCTTTGGTTTTTAAAACAGCATTGTTTACTGTTATTATTATTATTAAATCGGCGCCTTCAACTGCAACTCGAAGTAAAATTGCATGCGTTTTTGGCGATACTCGGATACTGCACCAGTGGTATGGTGGTGGCAAAAAAAAAAGTCAAAAAAGTCAAAAAAGTCAAAAATTCAAAAAAAATATTAAAAAACATGGCGTCCGAATATTCGAGTATTCGCTTGTAAGCCTGGGAGTGTACTTAGTTACCTCATTACACTGTTGTACACAGCCTTAACAAAAACAATAATTGTGATGATTTGTTTGTAACTAACGGCTATAGATACATACTAGTAAGCAAGCATCAAGCAGGGCAATGGCTGAGGTCTTCTCTTAGGGACTTGGTAATGAAGATTAGAGCCTTTAAAGGTACTATGTCCCATTTGCAGGCCAAAAAAATGAAAAAGTTAAATTCCAACTGCATTTGAAAGATAATACTAATTTAGAACTTCCCTAAAAAAGGTGGGGCTTGAAAACGTCTTCAAGTGGGAAAATAATGATTATTAGTTGTCAAATCGACTTTAGGGCTATAGAGCCCAAAAGTAATAGTCTTGATTTTCAGACATTTGTACCGAATGGTCATACGTTTTATGCTGCACAAAGATTCAATCAATTTAATCTTAGCCATCACAAGAAGTGGGTTATTGATGTAGACAAATGCTCATGTACCCTTTACAACTCTTTTCATGTATGTTATTACCAAAGAAGAAAAAAGCCAGTCAGTCACTCAATAGTGTCTGACAGTGAAGTCTAGCAAGTAAACGGGTTCCCTTGCATAATTTGAATATGAGGACACTGCTAACGTTTAAATTTCACAGATAGGACATACATGACATATTCATAATTCCTGCAAAGTTCTACAGCATTTGAGGTTGGCTGCAAAAGGGACATAGTACCTTTAATACCAAAGGGCAATAGTGCATCAACTTGGTTTTGAACCCGGGGCCTCCCGAGTAATGAGACCACTGCTCTATCATTAAGCCGTTGCGCCTCTTTTTGATCAACAATGCAATTGCTTTCATACTGTATCAAGTGAAACAGCTGCCCCCTTCCCAACTTCATTTTAAAACATGACCGTCTTCAGGCAAGACTCTTCATCAATCAATTTTCGCAAGAGAACGTGTCAAGCAATATTTTAAAGCCAGACCTGGTCTATCATTGATTTGCTCGGAAGCTCTACCTGCTCATTTCATTTGAAGTTCTGATCAACATTTGAGAGAATCAGCTCCTCTGTTTTTTCATTTGACAGATTAAACTCACTCTGGAATAACTGTACATGTTTTCTTGTAGATTTGGTCAAAACTTTCTTGTGTCATTTGGATATTGCAAAACATCTGCACGCACAGGTTGCATGCATGGCCAAGTCAAATTGATTCAGAATTTCTGGTCCCAAAATGCTTTCAATTTGGTTGCCTTCCTCCTTTTGTTTAAATCTCTCTCTTCCTATCTCTAGCTAAAAATGTATCTTGTGATCTTTAATATTCTTTAATATAACATTTTGTTTCAATACTCCCCAAAATGAACAACCAATCAAGAACAATCTGTAAAAACATCAACATCAACAATAGTACCGGTAGTTAAAAGTGAAATTGGAACTTTTTCATCTTTTCTGGGCTACTGAAAAATGAAATTTTGTGTATTTTTGAATAACCCTATGGATATGTACAATAATAAATGTCCTTTAATCACAGTAAATGACCACCAGTAACAAATAAAAAATTAGAAACAAGAACAAAAATAATGAAATATTGTGTGTATTTGGATAGTGTAAATGTACAGGTCTAATGGTACTCAATGCAGACCTGCCAACCTCTTGAGTTCAAAAACTGTATTCTTTAATCCCAAAAGTTGTATTTTACTGACAAAAGTTGTATTCTTAAAAATATGCATGTACTGTTAATACGCGGATCAATGCCTCTTGCAGTTCCTACATACAGGAAGAATTTTTTTTATGGATCATTGGTTGATGAATATGCATGATTTCATCACGACTGGTGTGTTCGACATCCCCAAATTGCCAATGAGAGATGCTTGAAAGATACTTTACAGGACAGAATGGGCATTTTGCCATTGAAAATGAAATAATTCATGAATAAATTTAAATTTAAATTAAAAAAAAAAAATTAAAAAAAAATTATAATTTTTGTTGTTGTTGTTGTTGGAAATCGTATTTTATTGAAGAAAATCGTACTGTCGTATTTGCTTCTAAAAATCGTACGAAATACGACTAAATCGTACTGGTTGGCAGGTCTGCTCAATGTTCATGTATTGTACTGTACATGTACAGTGTACAGTACATACAAAACTAATGTGACAGCATTCACTTTTAAATATCCAGGCCTTCCAGGGATATCCTTTGTCCAGCTGAGATTCAGAGCTATTTATTCAAGGAAACAAAACAAAACAAAACCCCTTGATAAGATTCAAATGTCTTAGAAACGGAGGTAATTACTGTAGATCAGGAAACCACACAGTGCATTGTGTGGTATGCATTGTATTTGTATGGACTTTTTTGTGTACAGTACCGGTACTTGTACTGTACATGTAGTCATGTTTTACAACTAAATTAACTTTTGTAAATGTGATGTTATTATAGTGTTTGTTTTTTGTAACTCAGGAATCAAAGGTGGACTAGTAAAGTTATTGCCTATTTTGAATAATTTAGATGAAAGCTTTGATGTCATATTCTTAAGAAACATATATATTGGGACCAATTTTCCACATTTTTAAAACAAATTACAAAACTTGGTAAGGGTGTGAACGATTTAGCTGAGAGCTCATGGAAAGGTTGGGTCTGGAAGAAACTATGGTGGAAGTGGTAAAGAGAAGTGGATTGAGATAGAGTTGAGAAGGGAAGATGATGAACCAGTGAACGAGAGTGGGATCTGGAAGTGGATGGCATACAAGGGAAAGAATTTAAGCCAAATATTTCATGGAAAGATGTGGTGAAGAAAGAAAGCAGTATTAATTAAAAGGTCGGTCTAACATTCTAAAGATTCTTTCTATTTATTTTTCACACTACTGCACATCAAAAGCTGTGCTGCATGACATCAGGGACTTCCCCTCAATTGATTGCATGTAACAATAGCAGGAGTCCTGGATCAATGATGCATGAATGAACACATTCTATCGGCTTCCAAACCAGATACTGTATATCCCATAACAATACAAAGGTAACAAAAGATTTATTATAAGATACAATTGTTGTTGTCTGGAGGTCCCCATGATCATCAAACATGTTGGTACTAGTCCATCCTGTCTAGACTGTTCTTGAGTCGCAGCATGCCCAATCAGCTGAGAAAATAGTGGACCCGGCCTCAATGTTCCTGTATTTTTGGAGATTGTGCGATTACCGTAGTAAAGTCTTCTCGCTCCGTGTACAATGTAGGATGTTAGGGAGGAGGGAAATGAATCAAATGATGGTGTCGAACTCAAACAAAATGATGTAAAAATGGCCGCAGAATCTGGACTAGCTGGAGACCTACACGTACATACATTAAAGCAGTGCATGATTGTACATGCTCCAACATGTTTAAGTGTAACAATTGGACAATAGTATTTAATGCAAAAGGGCTAATACTTGGAATCATCAGGTTGGGTGGTTGCGTTACTCGATCCTTTGTAAAAACATGCCCCTTTATTCCCGAAATGTCGGGGGTGAAATAAACCCTCTCATCTAAAAAAATTGTCTGCTCCAATTTACAAAAAGTAACAATCTAATCTACAGTGTACAAAAGTTTGCATAAACTTCCGCCTTCATTTCAAAATAAACCCTCTCATCTAAAAAAATTGTCTGCTCCAATTTACAAAAAGTAACAATCTAATCTACAGTGTACAAAAGTTTGCATAAACTTCCGCCTTCATTTCACAAAAGGTTGTTTCTAAAGGGCGACCAGCAGACCATGCAAAAGTATTCATTTCAAAACACAAACAAATAATGTATATTTGTATGACAAGTATAAATAGCAAGGCATTGGAAAGATGTGATGTATTGTAATACATGTATTTGCACGTACCGGTAGGTCTAGAAGTAGTTTGTTTATATCTTGCATGTCAGGCACATTTTGTATACAGGTCCATACAGAGAAGAAATCTCAATTACTTGTACATGTGGGTAGAGACTACTGTATACATACATGTACAATTACATGTACTGTACATGTATGTGCTACTCAGTATAATATGAGAATAATTCATTCATTTATTCAATCTTAATAGATAAATAGACATAATAGACTGATAAACAAATAAATAAGTACATATGTATACATACAAACAAAATATTTAAAAAATATGAATAAATCAATCAATAAATAAAGGAATCAAATTAGAAAAACAAAATATGTACAGATACATGTTACATGTACATACTGTACATTGTATGTAAATTGAAAAAAATCTTACAAATAAATTAATAAACAAAACTAAAACATGACAAATCCACACGGCGTGAATCACATACTGTCTGCATCAAATGAAAGACATTCATGCTCCTCCAACGGATGACAAATACGCCTCGCTGGAAGGCAAATAGCTCATTCTCTTGAAATAACTTGGGGGAAAAATCTCCCTGATTCAATCTCGTCTTTCCAATTAGACATTAAACGGGATATTTCTTTACTGGCGGGCTGGCGACATTGGGCAGACAGACAAATTGATTGCAACTCTGCACGCAACATAAATCATTTTGAAGATGAACAAGACTGTTGCCGCTTTCTGAAGTTCATGCTTAGATTGTACACATGACTAGAAAAGTGGGTAAAATCAATTCAATGCGCAAATGGATGTTGTTTTTCAAGTGCAGCCCCCCCCCCCCCCCCCCCTCTCTCTCTCTCTCTTTCTCCATCTCTGTTTTTCATTTTCTCACGCTCCTTAACAATACTTCCACTTTCTCTTCATCTCATTTTCTCATTTTTATTTGTAGTACTCTCGCTTCCCTACTCTCTCTCCCTCTCTCTCTCTCCCTCCCTTCCTCCCCCCCCCCCCTCTCTCTCTCTCTCTCTCTCCATATCTCTATTTTACACTCCAAACGTAATAAGAAAAAGGAGAAGGGAGAATGGAACAAAACTAATAATTTTATAAAATACAGATTTGTGTACATGATGGGCTACTGCCTTGCAGTCTAATCCATACTCTGTTCTAGTGCTGTAACATCACGGATATCTCCAATTCCGTTTAACCGCTAGTCAAAACCGGACGGTTTTCGGTTAAACGATTTTAAAAATAAAAAAAAAAAAAAAAAAAATTATTTAAAAAAAAAAATTATAAAACAAAATTATAAAAAAAAAAAAAAAAAAAAAAACGGGAAAACGAAACCGTCCAATTGAAAACGGAATCCGCCATGGGCGGTCGGATACCGGACGGTTAAACGTTTGACTACAGCACTACTCTGTTCATGTACAAAATGTAGACAAGCCAAAGCTCGAGAGAGAGAAAAACAAAGCATAATGGATGCAGTACTGTAAGTTGAATGCTAAATTCATAATTACTCAAACATAAACAGTCTACGCTGTACATGTACTCTACAATATATATCAGGAAGGGAAAATCACCTGAATTAATACTTATAATTCAAGTTCAGCATTGATAACATTATGCCACTTAACATGAACATACAGCAATGTTCAGCAAGTCAGCAACAAAAGACATTTGACATGACTCATAGTCTCATCACCTAATGCACTCACAAAATAATGAATGTAGATGACAGGTCACAGCAAATAAATTACATGATTAAGATCACAAGGGTGTGTCACCATGCACATGCTTTTGATCAGAGCGTACCGGTACATGTTCATTTATCGGAAGAAGACAAAAAGGCAAAAGTTGAAAAGCAGGGAGACTCGTAGAGGAAAAGGACTTTTATTATTACCTGTAGGATTAGAAAATACTGTACATGTACAGTACAGTGTACGTTGTACCTTTTCCAACACAAATATATTATTATCGTCATTATCATCTTCATCATTGATTCGTCGTCTTCGTCATTCATTACTATCATTTTAAAGATAATAATAATTATCCTAATAGTAGTATCCTATCATTATTATTATTGTCATCGTAATCCTAATCATCATCATCATCATCATCTTGTCACATTATTATCATTATTGTTGTTGTTGTTGTTAAAATGCATGTACAGTACATGTACAATGTACATGTACTGTACATTGTACATGCTTGGTCCAGGGAACGGATCCAGGTCATAGCAATTGCCATAATGTACACTGTAGTGTATGTACAGACTCAATCATAATACCATCTTACTTTTAATATTCACCATCTTTTTCAGTTTTCACTTTTCACCATCATCCCCATCATTATCCTTGCCATCTTACTCTAACCTATCATCAAGTGACTACAGATTTAAGTGTTTATCACCAATAATCTTTACAATCTTCCCTAATAAAGTACAGTGATACTTGCTTTCTATTTGCTCAGGGAAATGACATAAAACTGTCCTGATTATGATAGAAAAAATACAAATTAAAGAACAATTACATGCCAAATTAAGACACTTTTTAAGATTATTTGGTAATTATAGAGCTGTTATGAATCTCTTGAGGGAGAGCATTCTACAGTGGAGACCCTGCATGAACAAAGGTTTTCTCTTCACCTCCCCCCCCCCCCCTATTCTTCAATATCTTTATCAAAATCATCATTACCTCAACATGCAGCCTTTTCACACACAGCTAAAATTCTATAAACATGATTAGTTTAAAGGGCTTTACACTAATCACCTGAACATACGACATCATTCACACACAGACATTTTGGTGCGATCGTTAATCGTTTCGTGATTAACTACATGTACTGCTCGTAAAATGCGCAGTAGTGCCATTGCGCATTGAAGGTCATGTCATATCAATCAAAGCGCACGCTCCATCCAGTTTAAACACGTCTGAAACACGTTTAAACACGAATAACCTTTCACACACAAAATGTCAAGCTCTCTAGATACGAACTTCGTATCTGCAGCCTGCTTTTAGGGGCGTATGAATCGCGACTTCGTATCTATCCCAACATCGTATAAACGATGTTCACACGGAAAATATTCTATGAACATGTTTAAAACTGTTGAGTTAAACATGTTTATACTAATCATCTCTAGATACGATAAATTTTAGCTGTGTGTGAAAAGGCTGCAGGATACACAATCATAATCATCGTCACTATCATAATCAATATGACAGCCTTCTTTACTTGGTGTCAATTCTTTGCTATCATCACTTTCACTGCACCATCACCATCACCACCATTGCTCTCACCATCTTCATCACCATCATCATCATCACCATCCTCACTATCATCATCATCATCATCATCATCATTCTCATCATCATCATCATCATCAATATCATCATCATCATCATCATCATCATCATTGATCATCATCATCATCATCACCATTCTCCTCATCATCATCCTCATCACAATCATCATCCTCCTCATCATCATCATCACCATCCTCATCACAATCATCATCATCCTCACCACAATCATCATCCTCATCATCATCATCATCATCATCATCATCCTCATCACAATCATCATCATCCTCACCACAATCATCATCCTCATCATCCTCCTCATCATCATCATCATCCTCATCACAATCATCATCATCCTCATCCTCATCATCATCATCATCATCATCAACATCACCATCATCACCGTCCTCCTCGTCACCATAATCACCATCACCATCCTCCTCCTCATCATCATCCTCATCACAATCATTATCCTCATCATCATCATCATCATCATCATCCTCATCATCATCACCACTATCATCATCATCATCATCATCATCATCACCATCATCATCATCATCATCATCCTCACCATCATCATCATCATCACCATCATCATCACCATCATCATCATCATCACCATCATCATCATGGTCATCACCATCATCATCACAATCATCATCATCATCATCACCAGTAGGGGTGCTGGTCCGAGAATAAGGATCGTCTGCATAAAACGAGGATTGTCCTTGTAAACGAGGATCGTCTTCGTAAACGAGGATCGTCGTCGTAAACGGGGACCGATGCGTACTAAAAATAACAATCATCCGCATTTTCGCAGACGTTTCGTATTTTTGATCGGGGCGTTGGCGATGCGATAAACAAATTCCGCAATGATTTTATTGATGCATTTTACATTGACTTTGTACATGATAAGCGATAAATCCTCGGAAAGACGGACAAACCATGAAAGTAGATGGAGAACAAAGGTTATTTTCTTACGCGGTATCCATTTTTCACATCACCAATGAAAACAAACGTGAAAAATGGAGACAATATTTATTTTTTGAGGATGCATTTTGTCCGCGATTATGAGAATATCCTCGTTTATGAGGACAATCCTCATTCTCGGACCAGCGCGGCAGCGCTCACCATCATGATCATCTGTCATTCACGTTGTCATCATCATCGTCATCATCACCATATCACTCCCATTATCATCATCATCACCATCATCACTGTCAACATCATCATCATCAACATCACCACTGTCATCATCACCATCATCATCCCCACTGCACTCAACGCTAGAAGAATAAGTAGATCTAGATCTTGACCTTCTTATTTATCACAACTTTTGGATCACGTCACATCACTGCACTGTTGTCAGTCATAAACGATCGCTGTAGGCCTAGATCTAATGTATAGGTATGTTACAATGTGTGTGCTTTCGCCAAGAAGGTTTTTGCCATGGGGCTGTTATGCACTATTGGAGACCAATTTGGATAGCCTACGTAAATGTGATCTTTTGATGGGCTGATTAGATTTTTGTTTCATGATTTCTATTGGATGAGAAGAATGACATTGTTATCTTTCATTTCATACTAAACTTTTTGTGATTTATGTTTTCGGCGGTTTGTTTTGCTGCACTGTTTCACAAGAGCCGTGTTTAGTGCCATTCTGTACCCTGATCCTACCTACAGGATTTGAAAAAAAGTATCTAGACCAATTGGTTAACATGTGAATTTGCTTTTGGTGAAATTTCAGCAAAATCTAACGATTAGAAATATGTTTTTTTGGATGAGGAATGTGAAAATGTCATGCAAAAATGACGGCCCGATTAGCGTTTTTTGTGTATTTACATACATTTTGGGGTAATTTTATGTCATGAAATAGAATCTTTCGGTCACATTTGAGATCACAACTTTTGGTTTAAAAACAAAGGAAAACAAAGCAATTAAATACATGATTTCCGGGCGTTTAAAATTGGCATAACTTTCTTATTACTGGGGCTATTATGATGAATGAGGCATCAAATAAAAGGTCTTGTCAAGCTCTGTCGAATGGCATAAAGCAGGAGCTTGAATTCTGAGATTTAATTTTTTTGTAACATCCCTATAGGCTAATGTAAGAATGGATTCATTGACCGACATGTCTCGCATCTATTCTTTAGTGCACATTAAATATAACCACAACAACCTTATTCCTTCACTGTATAATAAGAGAGTAAACTTACCAGTTTTACAGCTTGATTTTACGGGAAATCATTTACATCAGATGATGAAATTGAGCAATAATTCCTCTGGTAAAATAAGGTTCCTGACTTCGAACACGACAGCTGTATTATGGAAACGTAAACTGTACTTGAATCCAATAATGTGACTGGTGTTTAACACATTGCAATCGCTCAACATAGCTCTAATCCCTATGGAATTTGCGTATTGATCTACCGGCGAGAAAAGAGAGATGGGTCCATTACCAGTCTGAATTGTCTTGCCCTTCAACACTAGAGGGAGACAACCAAATTTTCGAACTCCGTCGCAATCGTTTTTTGGTGTGTTTTGGGGGCAATTTTTGGCGTTCCAGAATAGTCAATAGAGCCCCGACAATTCATCGATGTGGTCATCATTTTTTTTTTCGGGGGGGGGGGGGGGGATAAAAACTGAATTTCCAATCATAGACATGCTTTGAAGGATGAGACTTTCTCTGTTGCTTTCATCTCCTCTAGCTCTCTCCTTTCAACCGCTCACTACCAAAGCCCCTCATCCCTGCGCCCTTTTATTTTTCTCTTTCTTAATTTCTCTCTCGATCTCTCTCGATTTATCTCTCCCTTGTTTTTCTTTTACTGTTTTTTTTTCAAATTATTTTTCGTCAAATTTTTCAAATATTAAACTGACATATATGAAAAGCTTTAATATATCATCGTTTAGAACATTATTCTGTTTTCTAGTTTTTGTCAGATGTTCAAAACCACGCTATAGAAATGAACAAAGTTAGCTTTTTTATTGATGTATTGCCCTTTAGGTGCCAAAACATGAGTCGGTCGGTCGGAAATCTTGTTTCACTTTTGTTTTACCCTTTTTTTTTTCTCCCCCTTTGAGCTGATATTTTTCAGTTTGTAATGCTTTTTTTTTTTAAAGCCGACCGTAGATTTCAAGATTTTAGGGTCGGTCGCAAAGGGCACTACAAGTTTGTTTTGTTTAGGCCTTATCAGTGGTCTAGCTACGGGCGCACATGAGAGCACGACGGCACGTGCCCCCCCCCCCCCCCCCCCCTCCACATTCCCAATCGAATAGCCCCCCCCCCCCTCCCCCCCAAAAAAAGGTGAGAGAGAGAGAGAGAGAGAGAGAGAGAGAGAGAGGGGGGGGGGGGGCCAGGAGAGATGAAGGAAATTAAGTGAAAAGGAACGTGAGATAATATGATGGGATAGATTGCTCGAACACGCTCTGAGAGATTCGAATATGGTAATCCGTAACGTGGGAACAACATGATTAAATTGAATATTTGTTGAAAGGTGCATTTAACGATTTTTTATTTTTTGGGGAAAATATTTGGGATAATCCGAGTTGCGTTTGTAATGCAGCGTACAACAGAGAAGATACATAAATGGAGATAGGAGTGAAAGATAGAAGACATGCTGGAACTTGAAGAGAAAGAGAAAGAGAGAGGGAGATACTAGTAATTTGTGTCAGGCCGTTTCACTTTCTGAATTAACATACAGAGTTTTCCGACTTTTTGAGGAGTAAGGGGTATATATCCCCTGCCGGCCTATATGAAATGCCCCCTCAAATGTTGACCACTCATTTAGCAAGTTTTTCAACCGGGCTGCATGTAGCACTTGTATTTGGTTATGTTAAAAACACATTTTTCAATAACGTGAAATAAGAAAAACTGCAAGATGCCCACAATTATGTAAAAATATCGCTGGGTATTTTGATGAAGAAATAACATTTTAGAGATAATTCCAATTTTTCTCCAGGGTATATTGAGTGGCAAATGGAGATTAACGTCTTGCCAAAAAAAACATTAATGCCCGTGGCGGAGATCGAACCCTCAATCCTCCAGCAAAATATAGTCACGTTGTTATTCCATGTAACTTCCCAGAAGAAGAAAAAGAAGAAGAAGAAGAAGAAGAGAAGGAGGAGAAGAAGAAGAAGAAGAAGAAGAACAACAACAACAACAACAAGGAGAAGAAGAACAAGAGGAAAAAGAAGAAAACGAAGGAGGAGGAGAGGAAGATCTTGAAAAGAGGAAGAAGAGGGAAGAAAAAGAAAAGGAAGAACCGAAGAACTAAAAATAGATTCTAGGCAAAATTTATTTGAAATAATGTCAGTGCCTGAAAGCCAGAGTTCGATGTTTGGGGGGGGGGGGGGGGGGGGGCCCTTACATGTAATGGATCGAGGTAAAAAAAAGGGGTCTAAAAAAAATCAACCCCCCGCCCCCCCCCCCCCCCCCCCCCCCCCCCCCCCCCCCCCCCCCCGTGGCTACGCGCCTGGCTGTGAAGGAGAGAAAGGGATATTTTGAAGAAAGTCGTGTTTTGTATATATGCTTTATTATGACAAGTGGGGGGGAGGTGCGGCAGGTGCCAAGTTTGATAGGAATATAGTGGACCTTTATAGGTCTACCTAATTACCCGGTCAGACAGTTGTCCTCACTTAATAACTACTTGCACTTTCAATTCAGTTCAATATCCGAAGCTATATCACTAATATCAGTGGCGGTTCCAGGAGGAGGCGGGGGCCCGGGCCCCCACTTTTTTTGGAGATGGGCCCCCTCCCCTGGCGCTCAAGGGGGGGGGGGGTGCGATTTTTCAATTTGTTGAGGGCCCCCCTCAAAAAAAAAAATACCGCTCAACTGCCCATTAATTTTTTTTTTTTTAAAGAGGTGCAATTTTGTTGCGTATGAACCTTGCTATTCGAAATTTTGGACTGAGTTGCATAACAATATTTTATGCTTGAATATAATTTGTGTCTATATAAAACTTTACTGTCGTATAGTACCGTACCTTTCCTCAGTAGTATTGGTCTAGCACCATCTACGATAGATAACATGACAATCAATTTGTCTTCTGAGCTGAGCTGATGAAAAAACGAAGAAGGGATTTCTGACGAAAGAACAGATTCTGCTACAGATCTACATACTATTATGTTAGCTTTTCCGTGCGCATTGTAAGTATAAGTTTATTTGAAGTGAAGTAATCTATGAGATTCCATGTTATGAATAAAATGTAATGAACCTGCCACCCAGAAATTATCATAAACAATATATATTTGTATTCATGAATCGGGCGCGCAAGCTCGAGGCGGGTGTTGAGAAAGCACTCCTGCCGGAGCGTTAGCGGAGGTGCTCAGCTCAGAGAGTGCTGAAGTCCGTGGCGTAGGTATCATTGCAATTTGCATGGGCCTATATATGGCGCGTGGGTCTCGCTCTTCATCTGCCACTCGCCTTTTAAGTTTTAAGAATTGTTCTTTATTTGAGATCTACAAATTGATAAATGTCAAACTTACAGGCGCGGATCCAGGAATTTCTTACCGGGGGGGGGGGGGGGGGGGGGGGGGGGGGGACCGTGTGGGAAAGTGAACATTAGATCTAGAGCCGGTAAAGGAGCCGGTAATCGGTCAGCTCCGGTTTTCGGCCGATCCATTGGATGCATGGTAAAATCCCTTTAAAATACATCGCATAATAGCATATCACATATCCCACACATACCATACCATGCCAGAGTCACTGAAGAACCACATTTGCAATGGAAAATATATCCTAAAATATCACATTTTAGCGATGTAATCGGCGGTCCCGCTACCCAAATCTGAAAAATCGAGTTTCTTACGCGTGTATGTAAGAAATATGGGTACCATAAAATGAGCTTTATTTCAAGTATTTTTCAGATTTAGAGCCCGATTTTGTGTTGGTCGCAAGCTCAAAAGTATCTCATCGCATGTATTAAATCAATGCAGCCGGACCCCGCCACGCACACACGATATGTCTGTCTAATTCAGATTCCAACTTCCGATCACTGCTGTGCCTGTCTTCGGCCAGGCGAGCACCCGGGAGCTCCTGCGTGGGATACCTGCTCCGCCCGCTTGTGCTATACATCAGCGCGGAAACGCACGGCGCGCGCGAGCGCTTCCTATTGACTTTATACATGCGGCCGAAAACGGGTTCGCTATGCCGATAACCGGCTCCAAAACAGTGAAATTTGAAATGAATATTGTCTGGGATTCTTTCTTTGTTTAAATAATAATAATATTTGCTTCATGATTTGAACAAGAAATGATAATAAATAGGAAGTAAAGAGTCCGAAAAATAGGATTTTATCTTAAGTGGCCGAAAACCGGGTCCTTTACTCTATATATTTTTTTTTTTAGTCCAAAAAAAATCTGAACGACTCAGCCAGCCGCTGAATAAGCAGGGGGGGGGGGGGGGGGGGGGGGGGAAGAGGACACTTTTTTTTGTTTTTTTTGTCAGGATGGCAATTCGTGATTTTTTTCTGGGATTCTTTCTTTGTTTAAATAATAATAATATTTGCTTCATGATTTGAACAAGAAATGATAATAAATAGGAAGTAAAGAGTCCGAAAAATAGGATTTTGTCTTTCGCTGAATAAGCAGGGGGGGGGGGGGGGGGGGGGAAGAGGACACTTTTTTTTGTTAGGAAATTTTTAAATTTGACATTTCGCTCTGTTGGAAGGGGGGGGGGGGGGGTAAGGTCACTTTTTGGTCAGCCATTGGCAATTTTTTTTTTTTTTTTTGGAGCCGGGGGGCACGCCCCTCTTTTTCAGTATTTTTGGGGCGAATTTAGGGCTGATTTTAACATATTTTTTTTGGCCGGGGGGGGGGGGGGGGGGGGGCACGTGCCCCCTGTGCCACCCCCCCCCCCCCCCCCCCCCCCTGGACCCGCCACTGACTTATCACTTATTCAAACTGCACAGTAGATTCTACTTGATTCAATGTGATCAGTAGGCGGTAGGGGCACTGGTCCTGGAATAAGGATTGGATGCTTAAACGAGGGGAGTCTGGCTAACTCGGACCCGGGCCAGGGACAACTCGGCCAGCGGCAGAAACGATCATTTTGGGGCAAGTTTAGGGTTACGGTTAGGGTAAAATGACCAAAAAAGGACTGTTATTGCAGCAGGGCCAAGTTGCATGCCCACGGGTCTGAGTTAGCCCGGATCCAAACAAGGATATCCTTGTAAACTTATCGCGGACAAATTGCGTTTTTTTTTAAAATGATCGTTCGCCAACGTTTTCTTGTTTACATCAACACTCTGCTGGTTTTGGGTTGCTCATACATTGGCCAATGAACTTTTCTGATTTTGATTTGATTTGATTTTGGTTTAAACTAATAGTCTACTAATAGTTTAATTTCACTAACAAAATAGATAACAAAGAACATTGTTTTTATAATATCACCCCCTGGTCTATCTATTTTGATTGCAGATACCAAGATGTCATTCAAGAGAGATGGTGATGATGGCAGCCAATTAAATCTACTCAAGGTGCGTGTCAGACATTTTAGACAAATTGTCTTCTTCTTTAGAAAATTGATTGATTTCAAGATCATTTCTCCTTGTTGCATCTGGGTTTCATAAATCTTGTTATCAATGACAAAATGCCAGCGCAAAACGTTGATCAAATATATAAAAAGGAAAGTTACAACTTTACTTACCTTTTAGAAAATCAAATTAATTGCATCAAAATTTACTACTGAGAAGAAGAAAAAAGATTTTGGAGATGAATGTTGCTTTCAATTTTAAGACTACAACAGATTGTGATGTATTTTACTTGTAGCTAGTAAAAGAAAAAAGAGAGATTGCTGTGATATGTTCACCAATACTTGTCTACAGAGTTTATAGAATAGAAAACTTATAAAGCAAGTTCATGGACCATAAAGTATTGGCCCCTGGTCTGGGAGCAACTGTTTGGAGCTCCATGAATTGAGGTTCAATTGTGCATCCATATCACAGTTACATCTATTCCTTCTCAACATGCTATAATCTTTGTCTTTCAAATTATTTTGATGTTTAGAAACGAAGAGTGGCTGAGCTGTTGGCTAAAGATATCCCAGACGATGAAGCAGTACTGATGCGCAATGGGAGGTAAGCACATGAAAGCTACACAATTTACAATTAACAGCACCCCCCACCGGCCCAAATGTCCAAAATGTTAATATTACATTTTTAGAATCAGCGCAAAATTATACCCTGGATTATAAGCTATTCAAACCTTCCCCACCAAAAATCATGATTGAAACCCTTATCTCATAGGGTACATAACAAAGCCACAGCTAATACAATGTCAACATTTTTCCATGATGCATCACATGAAATAGATGAATGGCTATGGATTGTGAATCAACCGTATTGTTTTAGGCTCTTGTAACAAATAAAAGAAAACATGATTGGACATGCATGTACAAGTACATGCACTGTAAATCGCATGGATTTTGTAAAAAAAAATACAAAATGTACATGTGCCTGGCATTTGCAAAAACCCTCTGTAATACAAGATATTGGTTTATGAGTTTACAGTAGCCTTTACCTTTGAGCCCTTTTATATACTGACTTTACCAAATGATTAACACTTTATATCTGATTTTACACCCTTACTACAGCTACACTTTGTTTTGCCAAATATTTTTAAAACCATCGATACACTGACTGAACTCAATAATTTATACTTTAACACTGGATTATTAAACACTCTTTATTTTCCACTTTAGGTATGCCTGTACGGTTTGTCATTACAGACCCGTCTTTGACACTGTTGATATGCTGAGTGTCCACCGAGCTGGCAAAAAGCATCAACATGGTAGGTATCCTGAATCGAAATGCTCCCCAGGGAGTGGAAAATGTGCTTACATTGTGTTGCGGTTAAGCCTGAATTTGATGACCGAGGTAATAATATGTGCTGCACCTGGAAACAAAGTATAAGGCGCATTATAAATGTGAGCTATTATTATACAGGATATCATAGGTAAACTGCTTCCAAAAACACTGCTTAGGCAAACAATTGTAAGCATAGTGTGCTCTGCAGCTCTCTATCTACAATACACAGATCAGTGAATCAAGAGGCCATTTTTGCACACAGCTGTCTTTATTGACAACTCCCTACCCTAATCACCCATTTAAATATATTTACTTTTTTGTCATTTTACCTTGTAAACTCCTTGTAATTCAGTCCTTGGGATGCCATGTTGAATTTTTAAAAATGAATACCAATGCCAAAATTATGTGTAATTTGTTTTGTATGCTTCAGTATAATAAGTTAATTGCATGCATAAATGTAATTTTCATGTGATTTTACAATTGTTTTCACTTACCATACCTTATGAAGTGCCTAAATCACCCCCTGGAATGCATATCGGCGGCGTTATTTTGAACCAACGAATACATACAGTAATATATATAGTGTATATCTTAGCAAGATTTCATTTCGAACCAAATAAAGTTTGTTCAGTTTTACTATCATTCACTTTGAGTGAGTTCGAGTTCATCCAAGTTTGCACATCTTTGACGCAAGCTTCGAGTAGTTTGACAGTGCGACTTGGTCATTTTGATTGGGAATATATGACCGATTCGTCGGTTGATAGTAACACCAAGGATATGTTCACTGTAAATGTTGTACTTTTATGATCTTTTGTCAAGTCGTTCTACCCCTTTTGTCTGTCTTTCTCCAGCTACTGATAATCACTTTGCCAAGAAGAGAGAGCTTGCTCTGCTGGTTCAGAAACGAAGAATGGAAGCAGAACTCAAGAAAGGAAGTCTGAAAGGGAGGAATGAGGTACAGTGGTGTTGATTTCAGTCAATTCTCCAGGGTGACACTGGAAGTAGTCTTAAAGAGAGATGGTCGTCGGTTTCCATATGCACAGAAGACCATGATTCACGGACACCAGAATTGGTGAAAAATACCATTAATGTGTACAAGTCCACACACAAGTGGAGTGGGATGTAAACCCATTGTTTAGTTTGCCTACATATACAACTTATAATCTACATACAGATTTTTGGGAAAGGATACATACAGTATATAGAAGATCACAAGTAGAAGAAGAATTGTCCAAGGCATTTGTCTTTGGAGTATAGTTGAAAAGAAATATTTGACTGACTGATTCTTAGAGAAAGAGAAGGTGAATTCGGGGTAGGGTGTTTGGAGAGTGTCTGAGAAGAACAGTTAGTTTTTTTTTCATTTTTTTGTCATACAATATCAAAACAATACAAATAGTTCTTCACAAATACAACTCTTTTCATTGTAATAAAATAATTGAATCAACTTAATTTGGAGAAATGATGAACGAGAAGATTTAGACCTCTTTCCTTTCTTTTTCTTAGGAAGTAGAGCCATCCCCCCTGCTGCAGAAAGTGGAAGCGGCTAAAAGACATACACTGCTGAAGGAAGCTCCATACAACCCATGCCATACACACAAGACTGACGGGTGAGTCCACTTTCTAATAGGGTACCCATATGACTCTCTGTTTTCAAAGAACAGCATACTATATCCTTGTCTATTATGTTTGCTCAAACCCAATTGTAACTTGTAAGTCTCTACATAAGATTTGTTTCTAACACCCCACCCCACCCCTCCCCTCTCTCTCTCACACATACTCACTCTCTCTCTCCCACTCTCTCCCTCTTTCTCTCCTTGTGCCTTTTGTCCAGCTCTCTCATCTCTTTCTTTTATTCACTCTAGCTGTCCCCCTCTTTCTCTTTTTGTTGGGAGGAAAGTTGCGATGTTGTTATTTATATCAGTATGTTATTTGTGTATGATTGCATTCATGACATCACTTAGAATAATGTTCTCGTTATGTATCGTCTACTGAGCCTGAGACCTGGAATGGTAAACATAGGCATGAACATTATATTTTATGTTGAGAGCCAGAGGGGTATTGGGTTAATGTTGAACAGGCATGTAACACCAATGGGAAACAAATATCTGTATTGATGTGGACATAAAATAAAACTTGAATCTTGAATCTTGTTTTCATCAACTGTCACAAAAAGAAGAAGTAAAAAGAAAAGGAAGAAATAGGAACCATCATAAAGGAGAAGAACAAAAAGAAGAAGTTGCTCTTCATTTTTGTGACAAGTTTGACCAAACACGATTAATATTTTTCTCCTATTTCTTGATTTTACAGACCTTCCAAGAAGTCAAAGAACAAGCTCTTCTTTCAATCCATCCGGCAGGTCGGTTTAAAGAATCCAGTAGGAAATTCAACCAATCGGATGACAGAGAATTTAAATTCAGCCAATCAGAAGAGAGATCTTTCACATTGTGCCAGTGAACCCACCATGACTTCTTTGGCAGCTCAACAGACTCTAACACCAGGCTTTTCAAATATTCATGCACACAGTCCCATCATCAGTTCTACTACTACTCCGCACAATGCTGGTATCAAGCCTGTTTTCAAGTCTACTTCACAGACTCATGTCCCAGGAGTTTCAAGCATTCAAATCAAACCATACATTCCAAAAGCAAAGAGGAATGCCATGCACACCAAAGCAAGCCCTCAAAAACAGCCTGGTCCTGAAACTGAGTTAGAAAAGCCTCAAACAACCTCAACACCAGCTCCTCACAATGCATCATCACTTTCCACGCAAGATCCAGTTCATGGAGAAGAGGTTGAGCACTCAAGCATTGAATTCATCAAAGAGTTCAAAAGTATAGAGAATATGCGTGCGGATAACAAGGCTACCTCACACAAAACTATTGCCTCTATAGCAAATGAACAAAAGCATAGTGTTGCAGAAGACAACAACATGAAATGGATGTCAGGAAGGGTTCCTCAGAAGCATCCATCGTATGGTAACAAGCAACAGAATTCAAGGGTGGATGGCCAGAAGAGAGAGGCTTCTCAACAACTTCAGGATGTGAGGGGTTTCCCACAGTGCGAACAAAGGACTTCACAGGAGCATCCCGTAATGTGGGGCATCCCACAGTGTTTCCCACACCTAGGAAAAAGCGCTTCACTGGACCATCAAGATGTGAGGGGTTTCCAGCAGTGTGAACAAAGGGCATCGCACGAGCATCAGGGTGTGAGGGGTTTCCCACAGTGTGGACAAAGGGCTAGAGTGGAGGAAGAGAGGACCAACCGAAGACTACTAACGAAGACACAACAGAAGGGCAAGTCTAAGATGACAGATGAAAAGAAGAAAGAACTACAGAGATATTTAGAGCTTACCAGGTGAATAAACCCTTTATCTACCTATGTGACCAGACACCTCTCTCTCTCTCTCTCTCTCTCTCTCTCTCTCTATCTCTCTCTCTCTCTCTCTCTCTCTCTCTCTCTTTCTCTCTAAGTGCCATATTGATTGGACTTTGGCGATCCTGCTGTTTCATAACCCTCAGATCCTAGCCTTCACTATTAGCACCATTCCCAGTTCTTTCACTCCTCTCTCTTCTAACAATTTCTGCAGCCTGTCCATCCAAAGTATCCTTCTTCCCCTACTCCTCCTTACCACAATTTTCCCTGTCATAGCAAAATTCTCTAGGTCTTCTTTGCATGTAATTTGACCCTCATTTGAACTTCAACTGCCTAATCAACATCTCATGTATCATTTTCCTTTGCACTCCAGCTCTTCTAAGATCTTCCTCATTACTAACTTTGTCAGTTCAAGGTATTTCCATCATTCTTCTTAAATAACATATTTGACAAGACACCACATAGTTAATTTGACATTTGCCCCTTTTCCTTTCTTTGAAAAAAGTCAAACAAGATATTGATTTTTTTTTTCTCAGGGGTCCTCATTGGGTAAGGGTTGGGGCTAGTTGTAAGTTTGTGCAGTGTGGTTAGGATTAGGGTAAGGATGACTTGTGGATTTGTGCAGTGGAGTATGTTAGCTACATGTAAATTTGTTCAGAAATTTAATGATTGTTTTCTTTTTTCTCATACCTTACAGTGCTGGCTGGGTTCAAGACAATGGAGGTGACTGGGTCAAAGGTCAGGATGTAGAGTTCGACTCTGACGAAGAACCACCAACATAAGAGAAGATAAAGGGTATAAAGTTTTGCGACAGAGATGATTATTACAAAAAATGATACAAGACAGAACAAATCAGTCCATTGACAGACTGGTTTAGGATGAATTTTTTTTCTTCACCCATTTTAACCAAAGAGTTTTAAGAGCTGGAGTCCAATTTGGCATCAAATTATTCTAGATAGCTGCCGTCTTCTAAGGTTGCACAATAGAATCTACAGGTGTGCTGTTTACTTTGATGTCAGAGGTTGAGTCAAAGCATGAGTAGTGATTTTTTTTTTTAAAGAAATATTGTTAATATTTTTATTTGAACTAACAAGGGAAGATCGAACAGATGCTAAAATATGAATACATAAACCTAAAAATATGAATTAGTTAT
This sequence comes from Strongylocentrotus droebachiensis, assembly GCA_035222895.1. Taxonomy (NCBI): domain Eukaryota; kingdom Metazoa; phylum Echinodermata; class Echinoidea; order Camarodonta; family Strongylocentrotidae; genus Strongylocentrotus; species Strongylocentrotus droebachiensis. Next base: position 193,773 of record JAVYIG010000540.1, on the reverse strand, counting down.
TGAACCAAGTATTGTAGTACAAGTGACAGCACAGATATAAACTTTGAAAATAATGTAATTTTAGCTTTTTACCAACTGTTTGCAATCCTGGGGATTTACACAATTTACAGGGAGGAATACTATTCCTTGACTGCTTTCTTCTAAATATACTGCAACTTCTGAATCTACTTACTCTGGTTTATTCTTTGGGCGATGCCTTGCCTCTATGACTGTACCTTCTACTCACCTTCATCGAAACAAGGAGCACAAAGACCAAGTTTGTTTACTCTTTACCCTGCCTCTGTGGAAGGTCATTACCAAAGTAGTCTTGCCGCTACATACCCGGCCCCAAATAAGGCAACCACCAGTGACTCATTTAACTAAAATACGAAACATGTCAAGCGGCATCAATACACAATATACCGTACATAACGATAAACATAACAATTAAACATGATAATCATAAAATATCACATCAACAATAGTATATCTTACAATAATCGTTATATGTAAGAAATAACAAAGGGGGATGGTTCCTGGATCTTAAGTCTTAGCTGAGGTCATATGTCATTTGTAACCTAACCTTCGCCCTCTAACAGACAGAGTTTAGAGATTGGTTGTTTATAATATATTGACCCTATCCTAACTTCAACTTGTCGAACTAGTCCATGTCTGTCTGGGTAGGTCATGGTTACTCGTCCTAATGGCCAGTGCCAACGAGGAGCAGCACCGTCAGCCACAAGTACAAGGTTGTCAGTCTGGAAGTTCCTTTGTGGGTTAAGCCACCTTTGGCGTTCGTGAAGTAACGGAAGATATGGGTGTAAGGGGTTCCTCATCTTGTGGATCCGCGCTTAGGGGTGTCAATAATCTTGCATTGAGGATCGCCTCTACTTCAGACATAAGGATGATTAGATTCTCATCGGTGACAGTCTGCAGCTGGAGGAGATTTCCCACTATCTTCCTGACTGACCGAATTACTCTTTCCCAAACGCCACCCATGTGGCTTGCACCTGGAGGGTTGAACCTCCATTCAATCCCCCGCTGGGTCAAGAAGCGTCCCACCTTAGCTGCGATGAGCTCTGCTAGGCTCTGCTTGAGTTCTTTATGTCCAGCTCTAAAGTTTGTGCCATTGTAGCTGAAGATTTTCTCAGGCAGTCCTCTGCGATTCACAAATCTCCTTAGAGCGTTGATGAATGAGTCTGTATCCAGGGAGTTGGCTATCTCCAGGTGTACGGCCCTAGTCGTCAGACATGTGAATACACAGCCATACCTCTTGGCCTTGCTTGACGTAGGAAGGTCCGAAGTAGTCAACCCCAGTGTAGGCGAATGGCAGCTTGTCTAGCGTAACTCTTTCTTTAGGCATGTCAGCCATCATTTGTTTCCCTCTTGGAGCATTTCTCTTCTTGCATTGGAGACATTTTCCTATGATGCGTCAAACAGTGGAACCCCCCTTGAATATCCAGTAGTTTGACCTTAGTGCTGTCTATGTCATGCCTGCACCAAAATGGCCAACTTCTTGATGATAGTATTCAATGAGCAGTCTGGTTACATGATGGTTGCGTGGCAATATCATAGGGTGTTTGACATTGTAGTCAATAGGATATATGTCTAGTCTCCGTCCTACTCGGACTCCATCAATCAGGGTAGGATTTAGCTCCCTCATGGAGGAAGGTACATCCATTGGCTTCCTGTTCTTCTCGAACTCTGCTGGAAATGCATCCTTCTGAATACATTTGACTATTTCCAGCTCTGCTACTTTCAACTCAGAAGGTGTCAAATCTCCTGTCTTCTTGAGCACCCCCGATGATGAAATGCCTTGCTTGCTGTTCTGACTATGCGGCGGGCACCCAAATTGTGTAGTTCTGGTACTTGCGATGGAATTTAGTTGTCCCATCTCCATGGATGCAGTTGCCAACTGCATCCTCTGGGCGACAGGCATTGAGAGCAGTGGCTATCTCCACAACAGCAAGATGTCTTGCTTCTACAAGGATTCTCGACTTTGTGCCCATCGATGGCAGGCGGCTCACTTCTTTTCCGGCAAGATTTTTAAGTACCGCTCAAATATAGGTCATAAAAATGCAAGTTAAACAAATCCTGTGTACAGCATGTATTTTATATAATTTGTCATATTTCATTTTTTTCCGGATTCAGCGCCTTTTGGCAGAAATCAAAGATATAGTGCCTTTTGGCAGAAACTTTTTACAGTCAATTTTGAGTGTAAATGCTACACAATTGTATGTATTGTATGAACGAGTGACACTCTTGTCGCTGAACTATTGCACTTTCTTTATTGTCAGATCTCCAGACAGCCTTCGATCGATGAAGTTGTGCAGTGCGCTGGCGGCTTTGTTTGATCCTTGTCCCATTTCCTGTTCCCATCAGGTATAGAAATGTACATCTTCTGGAGGTTGTGTTCCTGGGATATCTTTTTCGCCATTCGGCTTATGCTCAATGATGCCCAGAACAGCCATAGCTAAAAAGCGTATAGTAGGCCTCACCTACCGCCGTCTTTGGTTTTGCATCAGATCAAATGACACCATGGTGGTTCCATTTTCTGGCTTGGTGCGCATGACATATTCAATCGCAGTACGTGTACGTTTAGATCGTCTTATTCGGTTAGAAGAAGGCTCTTCAGGACGAATGGTCACATGACAGTGCCATCAAAGCTGTCTTGATCTCGCTCCCTTTGTCTTCTAGAAGTACATCTAGTTGTATTTGCTCTTAATACCAAACTATCAGACTTTTTCCTGAGCACTTCTACCTCTTCCTTTTGGCAGAGCATATAACTATCCCTGTTCCATGACAGATTCATTTGAGTAAAAATATCAACAAAGGCAATAGTGTTTACATCACTTACTTCTATGTAGTTCTTGTGAACCATCTTCATTGGAGTCGGCTAGCTGATATGGAGAAATAATAACACTAAGGGATGTCCTTTTCTCATTATTGTAATCCACAGGTATACTGTAGTCTTTGCATCCATGTTGCCCTGACAAAATAATGCGATTTACCTTACCCAAGTGAAAAGATTTAGAAGTTTGGTCAAAATATGCATAGTCACTGTAAAGGCACACTCTGTTGAATGACGTTCTCTATGACGATTAGACATACGGGCAGGGTATAGCTGCCGATCATATCATTTTCAGCGCGCAAAGCGCTACAAGTTCCCGGGGGTACTACCCCTATACGGGCGGATACCATACCTAGTGTGCATTATGCCATATGAGTACCCGGTATAGGGCCCATGGGGTCCTGATATATGTGGTACCCTGGGGTCAAGTTGAGTTTACGAGCTACGTACAAGTCTGCAAAGTCCAGTACTAACTCCCCAGAGACCTTGATGGTTGTCTCGTTTGTCAAGATGACACGCACAGGAGTGCTGTATAAAATGAAAATAACAATTTCCATTGATAAAAACCCAAACACATTACAAATGTTTTTTTGTTTTTTTGTATCAAAACAGTCAAATTCTTGAATAAACGAAATTTGCACACTTCAAATTGATATAACCCAATTGAAGAGAGAAGAGTTAGTTTACACATTAAAAAAAAAAAATTCATCAAACTCCAAAAAGTTTAATTAAAAAATGACCAATTTACTACTATAAAAATAGGCATCTATTTGACAAATTCAAGATATAACTAGATTAATTTGATTGCGGGCAGTTGATGGGTATGCCTCTGACATCACATGATACTCGATAGACCCTTCCTATAACCCTCAGAGTTACAGCCCATTAGTCCTACAGCCTACCTTTGATCTTTGACCTTGGGTGGACCTTGCCCAGAATCTAATTAGTTCATCTACTCCTGGTGGTGCATCCATGTACCAAGTTTGATGAAAATGCACCCAGGGGTTGTTGAGATTTCGCGTTGTAACGAAGTAAAAATACCATATTGAGACCAAGTTGATTGCCCTTTGATATTGCGCGGATCACGCCCAAAATCTAATCAGTTTATCTACTCCCGGGGGTACACCCCTAACATATTGAGACCAAGTTTATTGCCCTTTGATATTGCGCGGATCACGCCCAAAATCTAATCAGTTTATCTACTCCCGGGGGTACACCCCTAACATATTGAGACCAAGTTTATTGCCCTTTGATATTGCGCGGATCACGCCCAAAATCTAATCAGTTTATCTACTCCCGGGGTGCACCCCTAGCATATTGAGACCCCCCCCCGGGGTGGCTTCTAACATTTGTTGATGTTGCCTCTGTCCTTGCTGTAGATGATGGAAGATGTCAGAGTCCATCTTAACAACCCCACTTATCCTATCATCTTGTCTGGTCTTTGTCGAGTTTTCACTTGCTGGTGTCATTCTGAACCTTGTTTGGAAGGTTCAAACTTGGTAGGCTCAGTCTTATTCTCTAAGGATTCAGTCGTGTTCCTAAGAGGTACATTCTCAACCTTGATGTTGGAGTGAACATTGGTCCGACCATCTTCATACACAGCTTCTTCCGCTACCTTCAATCTGGTCTTCAGAAGAAGCTCATCTTTCCGGAGCTTGTTTTCCTCAAGCTCAAGCTCGTGTTGCTCCTTAAGAGCTGTGACTTCTGCTGCTAAGGCAGCTCTCTTTGCCTTTGCCCGAATCCTCCAACTAGCTGACATGGTACTGCTCCCCCTTGACTCACAGAGTCCTTGGGCCTCAGACTGCAAGTCATGCATCTTTACAGAATCCTCTGACTTGTTGTGGTCCTTGAAAGTGACCTCTGAATCTGTGCCATCCATGGCGGTTATGCTCATGATGGAGGATGGCGTTCACGCAAGTTGATATTGAACTAATTGTGGCGTGTGATATGGCGTGCCAACCCAGATGCCCAAGACCCAAGAAAAGAAACCATGCACCGCTGTATATTGGTTACACTGCTGTAAGCAGGCAAGGTTCAATCTGCAATTTAAAAAAGACAAATAGCAATTATTATTATTATTATTACCGGTAGGCATTTAGCTACGCTTTTCATAGTACACTATATCACAGCGCTTATATGGAATAAAACAACAAATTGTAACATAACATTGAATAGCGAATCAAGTAGGAAAAAGGTACGTTTTAATGAGTTTTTTAAACATATCCACTGATGGAGCAGCTTTTACAATAGAGGGAAGTTTATTCCACTCCTTAGCTGCTGCAACAGTGAATGTGCGATCTCCTGCCTTACTACAATCCACATGAAAAGTCAATCGGAATGGGTCTGCATTGGAGCGAATAAGTCATCTTGCATGAACTTACTTGAAAAATATATCATGTATCAAATTAAATGAACCCTGACAATCCTAATAGCCATCTGTAATCATACTAAAGGAAAACAAACAATGCCTTCTTCACTATGAATCTGACTAAATACATGCAACAATGACCCACTGACATTGACTTTGACAATCCACAAGGTCATGCTCGAAGGCCTCATCCATGTTACTACTACATGTACACTAATACGCACGACCGTGCACTACAATTATGTAACATACTTTGTTTACATGCGCAATCTTTCACGTGTAAAACTCTTTCATGTCATTGTTTCATCACCTCATATTAGTGTCATAAAATTTGTATGTCATCAAGCTATCCGGCTATAACTTATAAACTTCAAGATAATACAATAATTTCTACTTACATCATTGGACTTGTATCACAAATTAAACTAAAGCATAGACATCTATGGGTAACAAACTTTCCCATGATGTGGAGAATCAGCAGCGCATAAAATTCACTACGCCATCAAGCGGCCAAATCCATACCCTAGCTGTAAAGCTGCGCTTCTGACATCACAAACATCTGCTTCAAGCAGAACGTCATATCCTGTACTCCACACCAATGTTTCACATGTTAGGAGGGATAAAAAAAGGCTTGAAACCAGAGATACAATGGATATCAGAGCTGTTTCATTTCGTTTCAGACAAACATACAACGTCAAAATCCTGAACAAACACATCTAACACACCTAATCTAAGTTTACTTTGTAAACCACAGACTTTTAACGTAACAATGTTAAGAAAAGTCCGGTTTGGTTCAAGAGTAACATCATAGGGCCGGGTCGGTCATAGAAAGAGGAAAAGAAATCAAGGTCCACAACTTTCCTCTCGTCCCATCCAACCTTCCAAAGGTCATCAGGGCTTTCGATGACCTTAATTTTCTCCTTCCTGTTGATGACTTGTTTACAGAAGATCCTACCATCCATAGTCCAGACATTTCTCACGCTAGAGTCCTTCTTTAACTCGCCCACCATCTTACTGCGCAGAGGTGTCAAGTCCTCATCTAGAAATACCCTTGTGTAGGTGTCCATCGATGTCAGCTTCTTCTTGTTCATTAGTTGCACCCGACCTTCCAAAGGTCATCAGTGCTATCAATGACCTTAATCTCCTCCTACCCGTTGATGACTTGTTTGCAGAAGATCCTACCATCCATCTTCCAGACATTCTTGCGAACCATCTTACTGCGCAGAGGTGTCACGTCCTCATCTATAAATACCCGTCTGTAGGTGTCCATCGATGTCAGCTTCTTCTTGTTCCTCATCAGTTGCACTTTGACATCCCGCCGTACAAATTTCACGATGATGGTTTTGCCAGCTTTCGTGTGCTTGCCACTCCCTGCCATCGCACGCCTGCCAGGCAATCTGTGACTGACTGAGATGTCAGACTCTGTGATGTCTACACCGAGATCTTTCGCAATATTCACCACAACCTCATTCATGTTTTCGCCAGCCTTCTCCACCCCAAAGATACGAATGTTGACTTCACCAGGGATGTGTTTCCAGTCTGCTGGGTCCGTTAGGGTCTGGATGTCACCTACTCTGCTTGATACAAATGCCTTGTATATTCTGGCAGAAGACTTTATCCACTGGAGCACAATCATACTTTCAGTGACAGGCACGGATCTACGGGGGGGGGGGGGGGGGGGTGGTTTTAGGGGGTTTAAAACCCCCCCCCCTTGGGCCGCCAAAAAAAAAAAAAAAACACACACTGGAGAGAAATCGCCTCGCCGCTACGCGGCTCGTGGACGATGCTTCGCATCGTCATTGGGTCAAACCCCCCCCCCCCTTAGCAAAAAGCTAGATCCGCCCCTGAGTGAAGAAAACGACCTTTTCCACCTGTAGCCTCATCTCATTGCTGATTGCCACGTGCATTCTATGAAAAAGTATAGTTTATGTTCATTCAATGAAACAGGTGCACCTACTGTACTCGATCTCCATTGCTGCAGTGGTGCCCACTGTTTCTTTTGAGGGAATTTCCTTCTCTCACGCAGGTTACATATTCTGAGATATGATCTAACGTCAGATGCTACTGCAGACCAGTGGTATCTTGCCTTTACTTATGGCCAGGTCACACTAACATATAGCAGTAACGTATGCCGACGTATGTGAACTTTCACCATCACGCTAGTGCACGTTAACATAAGTTAGGGGTAGGTTTGGTATAAGTTGTATACGTTAAAAACTGATCAATAAGAATAGCATATGATAATCATGGTAATGAGGGTAATAATGGAACATCGTATAAGACACAGTCACTGCTCATCTCTAGGATGGCACAACAGTCGGTACAGTCACTGACGGTTATTTCTTTGCTGGTGGTGGTGTGTTCATATCCGCATCCTCCATCTCCACCCCGGGAGACTGGTTCAGTAATCCACTCAATCCTGAAAGGTTGGACATGGTCAAAAGGCTCAGGCTGTCTTGAAGGGGGTTGACTCTAGTAAGCCGATCCCGAAGCCGCAGACACCAAGGTCAGACCAGACAAACTTCACTTGCTTGCGTAGTAGATTGGTAAGAGGAGCCACGACATCAGAGAATTTATGACAGAATCGTCTGTAGTAGCCTGCCATGCTTAGAAACCAAATCAGTTCCAACCGGATGGTTGGATCTGAAAAGCCAGTTTCGATTTCACCCTCGCCGAGATTGACCAGAACCAACCACATAACCAACAAAAAGAACACTTGCACCTCCAAACTCACTGTTTGCCAAGTTGACTGTCATTTTGGCGAAAGGATGTAGTCTAGAATCCTCATACGCAATCATATACTGGAGGTTCCCGCCCTATCTGTTCAAATATAATTGAATCAAATTCCCTAACTTCCATACATTTCATTGTCATAAATAACAATACAACAACATTACAGATTTCAATAGGGAGGACCCCAACATATACTCACACACACAGTCCCCCCCCCCCCCCCCTTCCCATATTCAGTCTACCAAGACCACGTACACCTAGGCCTACCTATCCATGCCCTTTTGAGCATCGATGTGATGTCAATTCAATTCAATTCATTTATTTTCCATTAAAATTCAAAGTAAACAATACACTAAACATGCACAGCAAAATCAGAAGGACCCAAAGAAAAGAAAAGCTTGTAAGAATGGGGCACTGTACAAAAAATAAGCAAACAAGCAAATTATAATAGAATATTGTAAAACCAATCACAACAGACATACATGTACGCCCAACCACAATCATTAAAATGAACACTGACACAATGGCGGATCCAGGGGGGCCCGGGCCCCACCCCCCTTGAGAAAATAATCATGTAAAAACACGTGATTTTTACCTTTATGGGGGGTTGGGCCTCCCCCCTCCCCTGGCGCTCAAGGGGGGGGGGGGGGGGTGCAAATTTTAAAATTTGTGAGGACCAAAAAAAAAAAAAAAAAATTGGTTTTAAACATGTCATTAAATATTGATGGGAGCTCTTGTTTAATAAAATTGACGTGAATACTAAGTTGTTTTATTTTATGAGATCCCAGACTGGCAAACATTTCAGATCATAAAACAAGGGAGCACTTGAATTCATATAGTTAGAATTAGTAATAATACAAAGAGCACGTTTTTGAAGAATATGAATTTTATATAAATGAGTGTTGTGAGTATTACCCCATATAAGGGAGAGGGTCTTCGACCACGTCTTTACCCGATGATGGTCATGGATTTATATGGAAAAGGTTTGATCTGCTTTAATGGTAACTTCTTTCCCATTTATTCACTACGTTCATTAAACATTGATCATAGTAGCAAAGGTTTTCCCTTTCTGCTTTTTGCTTTTTCATGACTTTGAACAAGTCTCCATCTCCCTGAAGATGTTCTTCACAGAACGACCTAAAAGCATCATCCCCACTTACAGACATCGGCAGAAGCTATCACTCCTGATGCTATGTGCAGGAGTTCTCCATTATTTCCTTGGAAGGGATTGATCATGGCCTCCACTGTTTCAACAACTCACAGACATCCCCTTCAACTTTCTCCATGTTGGACAAAGTAAGATCTTTTTTTTTACTGCAGGTGTGTCGTCTTTTCCAGCCATCTCTTCACATTGCTTGCTGATAGCACTTCTTTCATGTTGGGAGAGAATCCAACGGGCAACTGCACCTTTGTTCCTTGTGAAGCCAATCATGCCGCCTTTTGTTTTAGTGTCCCTGTTGCAGGTTTGTTCAATCGTCTGATCACAAGCCACTCACAAAATCCGTGGTCTGTCTGACGATGGACAACAAACTTCACTTCTATGAAAGCTTCGTGAATTAGTGGATGACTGTTCGGAAGATTACTCATCTTATGCCAATAGGCAGGTAGATACCTTGCATAATTGGTGTGATCATATGCAAAGGACCAGGGAAGGAAGCTGCTAATTGAAGAAAGGTGTAATTGCCAGTCTCCTTGCCTTGTAGCGCGCAGAAAAAAGGACGATGACCTCCACCATCTCTATGTAGCTTTTTTTCAATTCAATTCAAAGTTTATTCATCACTCTTCATAAAAACATTTAAAACATACAAATACAGAATGGAGTGATAACAAAACAAAAAAGTGATAACAAATACAATGGCAATTTATAAGAGCATTTGGGATAGGCAGAAAGGAGGGATTCCTTATATAAAAGCCTAGGGGAAGGCGGGGTAAGTTGAGCCAGTTTTTGGTATTTGCATGTTAGGACCGAAATAATTGATGATTTTGCAGAAGTGAGTAGCTTACCTTCTAATTTAATGCTTGGGAAACATTTTGTAGCTATTTTAAGTTTCTGACCCCACACCGAAAGTCACTGTGACCTTCGAAAAAACTTAGGTCAAATGGCTCAACATGCCCCACCTGAGGGGTAAGTTGATCCACCCTCTGGGGTATGTTGAGCCACACAGGGGTAAGTTGATCATTGCCCCAAATGAAGACAACTGAAGTACAAAATCATTGTTTCACCTGAAAAATATTTAATGTGGTAATGTTCTACAACACTTAACAAAATGATTACTTTGTCTTCGTGGTTCTAGTAATCAGTTACAAACATATTGAGTCACACTCTCATAGAAAAAACAACATTTTTTACTGGTAAGATCCCCCCTGTCACAGCTTCAAGTCAACAGTTATATTTAAAAACATATGTCCAAAGTACTTAAATTATCTTTCACCCCAAGTAAAACTAATTGAAGTACAAAACCATTATTCTGTCTCAAAAACAGTTAAAGTGCACTACCTAACAAAATATTTTAATGCACCTCAGTTGTGTTCATTTATAATTCAATCCAGCTGCCACAGTTTCAAGTCACATTAAAACAAAATGGTGCCAAGTACACCCAGAAAGGCCAATAATCGGACGGTGGCAATTAAGGCACAATATATCTCGCTTATCAATGTCGGTTTCATCATCTGGAACTCTTAAACATGTCAGATATCAAGTCAACTAAGCTGCCAACGTGACAAGTCAGTTTTGAACACAAGCTGTCCAGAACAACGGGCAGAACTGCCAACACTCTTCGGCTGTGGCAGCTTACGCACGATGTCTTCCAGTTCAAAGCCTGCTTCATCATCTGGGTTTGGAACAAACACTGGGTCAGTTCCAAATTTTCCAGAAACTTTCTGCAGGAAGACACCTTCAAACTGAAATTCCTCTCCATTCAGTACATCCACCCGAGCAATGTAATGCACAAATCTTGATTTTCCAGCATATTTGACAACTACAAAGTCACCTTCAATAATATCCATATCACCATCACTGTCCACATCTGATTCGTCATCGTACTCAACTTCTGAATCACAATCTGTCTCACTGGAACTAGGGGTTTTGGATCTTGGGGGACATTTCTTCTTCTCTTTAACTTTGAACAAGGATCTCTTTGGTTTCTTGGCAGATGGCTTCCGTTTGCGATTTCGGATAGGGCTGCAAGCTCTTGGCGAACTGGGGTATCAGTCAGAATCTTTGTGCTGCCTTTTTTGCGACCGGCTCTTGTCTTCTTTCTTGCTGTTGCTTTAGGAAACGGATGAACATCAGATGGTGATACGTATGGACGAGGCACAACATTGCTCAGACTGGGTTCCCTGGAGGTGGACGGCTGAAGACCATCTATTTGCTGTCTTTGTGGCTGGACATCACCACCTGGTGGTCTTGCATCTACAGGGGGTTGATTCATCTCGGTGCCATCTGCAGCAGCATGATCTCGCTCACGTTCGGTCGGGGCAGCAGGGGCAGAACCAGCAGCAGGAGTCTCACCTGGTGGCCTTGCATCTACAGGGGGTAGATTCACCTCGATGCCATCTGCAGCAGCATCATCATCTTGCTCACGGTCAGTCGGGACAGCAGGGGCAAAATCTAAGTCATTGAAAATGTCCCTGTTGAATGGATGGATACCTGTCGCTTGAAAGCCTGCAATGATGTTCGATGGCGTCACAGCAAGCATTTGTGCTTGGTTCACCAGGGTTGGAATTTCATAGATAGTCACAGTTTTCCCAGGGTTAGAACGTAACCATCCATCCAAGGCTCTGTTGTAAGCCCTCTTCAATGGCCTATACACTGATCGATCTAGAGGCTGGAGGCGATGTGACGTGTGAGGTGGTAATGTTAGCATAACAACACCATGAGATCTTGCAGTGTCCACAGCATCAAGAGAAATGTGGGTGTCATGGTTGTCAAGTATCAGGAGAATCTTCCTCTCTGGTGTACATCTGGTGTGCTTGATGATGTGATTGAGGTATTCCACGAATGTCTCCTCATTTATCCAGCCACTACGGGTTGATCTGCCTATGCACTGAGTTGGCCCCCCTCTAACAAAGTGTTCTCTATAGTTTACTCTTGGAAAGATGAATAAAGGAGGCACGACTGAGCCAATTGCACTCACAGTGTACACAACGGTTACCAGTTCCCCACGTTCAGCAGAGGTGGTGATTGCGCCGACCTGTTTTTTCCCCTTCTCGGTCACAACAGCAGCAGGCTTTTGAACTGTGGTGCACCCAGTTTCGTCTGTGTTGTAGATTTCACTTGGTGAAAACTTGTATTTGTCCATCACCCAGGCAAGATTGTCAAAGAACTTATCAACAACTGGTCGGTTGAACGCAGTGGCACGTCCTAAAGATGTGGCCTCTGGATGCCTTATTGCCAGGTTTTGTCGCTTCTTGAAGCCTAACCACCAATCCTGGCCTGCCTTTTTCTCACGGTCCCAGCTGGCTGGCACGTCAACATTGTTTCGTTTTGCAAACTCATATGCCAATGTACAGCACCTGTTCACTGACAGACCATGAAACATATCTGATAACTGTTTCACATTATCTCCCAAATCTGTCTCCATGTCAGGAGAAAACACCTGATGTCGCAAGGCGACGGGTGCATAGGCAGTCCCTTGTTGTCCATCTCTCCTTTCAATATAACGTTTCAGCGTCATTTGATCAATGGCAAAGTCCTTAGCTGCACTCCGCACACTCTTTCCGCCAGCAACAGCATCAGCGGCTCGTTCCATAACATCGTGGGGAGTTTGTCCTCGATTCGTCTTTCGCTTGTAGTTACGCATTTCTCATGTGCTTCTGAAAGATAATAATGGATATAAAATATATGTTTAGTACAAAGTCCATCTCAAAACATTGTTATTCAATTCTAAATTCCAAAATACAATGCGAATTGTTTTGTAATACTCATCCAACAATATTTAGTAAGTTGGTCAGACCCTACGGGGTAGCTCAACTTGCCCCATAGGGTCTGGCTCAACTTATGCCAGTCTGAACTTTCTGAGATATCACCACATACACACATTTTCTATGCATTCATTGTGAAAAAGGCTATGACAAGCATGGAGACCCATACATGGACTAACAATTGTCATCATATATCCATATTATATCTATGCTGCATATGGAAGAAAAGTACACTTACCTCATTTACACCTATTCACTTTTATGGCAGAAAATCAGATTTTTCCCTCTGCAACGTTGGTTTCTGTTTCAATCTAAAAAGCAATATGGCAGGGTGTGGGGATATGCAATATTTCATCTATAGATGGCGCCACCACAATGTTTGACTCATTCATAAATGGCTTAGAGGGGGTGGATCAACTTACCCGCCTTCCCCTACCCCTAAAAGCACACATACAGGAAAACAAGAACAAAAGAATAGAACAGCTTGACCACAGAGCAAATGTTGGATCTTGAGTCGAATGTTGTTCCACAAAAGAACGATACGAAGATGCCATAGCCTGAAATTCTTCTCCTTGCACAATCAGATTGGAGCTTAGCAAGAATCTTGTATGTCAATGCGTAGTTCACATCTGAGAGGGAGCTTATGTTAGGCTTGGCAGTGTGGACGTTCCATGGCTTCCATGATGCACTTGTGAGCTTGGATGCTTCGATTGTAGTGGTGTCCACTGATAACCCCGCTAATTGAACCTTGGGCTACACTATTTGACTCTATCTTGATGTTCTCCAAACCAGCATCTCCAAACCGTTTCCCGATACATGCAAGCATTGATAGGACAGTGTGAAATGCACCCAAACGAATGACGATCCTCTTGCGGAAAATTTCATTCACCCATCGTATCTGCTTGGCCTTTGAATAGATGGCCTGATCAAAAACAAGTACAACAGATTCCTGCTTGAGGGCATCGGCTATTGACAGGGTAGTAGTAGGTAGAGCACTCAAAAAAATAATACACATAAGACATTCTTTATTTTGGTGTCATATTAAAGATATCAATGATATATTTATTTTGCTGCAAAAATTTTCAAATTCTGTCAAGGCATTCCTGAGATATGGTCTTTTGAAGATATCGTAAAATCATTCAAAAACCTGCCGCAAATAGCAAATTATGGCAAAAATGGATTTTTTACATGTTTAAGGGTGTTTTTTTGACATAATAGAGTATTACATGGTCTTAAAAATGATATGTATTGTGAAACCAAAGTGAAATAAGCATGAAAAATAAAATTCAAGAACCAGACTTGTTGCATTTTGGTGCACCGGATTGACAAAAACCACATTTTGTTCAATTTCACCAATCCGCAGGTTTGGAAATGTTCAAAAAACGACTAAGTCCAGCTAATTAATATGCGTAAATGCAATATCTCAAGTTTTAAATGAGTCTGTTTGATACAACTTTGTGGCAAGCTTCATCTAATGAATCCCTATCCATTTATATAATAAGATTTATGAAAACTAATTAATTATGCAAATGAGCTGATAATTAGCTAATTACATATTCGCAACACCGTTATGCAAATTAGACAATGTTTATATATTTTTTTCCTTCTCACCTAACTTCCTGATCTATATAAAACAACTGTAGAAAGTTTGAGCTTTGTAGATGCTTGCATTTGCAAATGAGAGGCAATTGCATGTATCAATATACATGGCAATATTGGATAAAAAAGTGAATATTAGCTTTACCTAATTAAATATGCGTAAACACTGGCTTTGCCATATGGTGGCGTATTTCCACATTTTTTCTTTTGGAATTGGATCTATGTGTTGTAGAGAGTTGATTGGTACCAATTTAAAGCAAAACACTCATTTGCATATGCAAATAAATTGCATACAGTATATAATAAAGGAACAGTACCATGCATGTCCATGAATATGTTTTGTTGATTCGCTCAACATGGTAATACAATGTCATGAATATAGTTACATGTAGCATACATGATACATTTTTCTTTAGAAATTAGATCAATATGATACATACACATCACTATTTTACATGAACATAACACTGCTTTACATACTCAGAATACATGTACAATGTCTGACAAGTCTGTAGGTTTTTATATAGCTTTCAACTAAACTTCAAATTATGTAGCCAGGTGAATTGTGCATGTACTTTCAGGATCCTAACAAACAGAAATATCTTTCAATATTTATCATGAAGCAAATTCAAGCAATATGTAGATAAAATATCTCTTTGTAATTTAAACATTAGATACAAAATGTGATTTCTACATAGTTGAGTAGGCCTAGAGCCTACATGATGGCAAGTAAGTCATTGTCCCATTCATTTTTCAGTGGGTATGTGAAGAGTTGGTCATAGGGCGGGTCATAAATGACCGTAAAAAATTTGTAGCCCTTTTCATAGTATGATTTGTAATCATCCTCCATGAGCTCCTCAATATCACTGGCTGTACTCTCTCGCACAACCTTACCCTTGTATACGACCAAGCGTTTACCACAGGGAGACAAGCAGGTATGACAAATTCATTCAACTCGACAATTTCTATCTTGAATTTTTCCACATCTGATTTCAACTTTGTGGTTTCTGCCTCTTCAATTTCAAGTTGTTTAGTTTTTGTATGGAGTCGACGTACAACATTGCCTGCAGTTAACTTTCTAATTTCTGCCTCCAACTTCGCTGACAATTCTGCTGCCTTTTTTAGTTCCAGTTTATACTTCAAACAATCTTTCTTGTGCTGCTCAACCAATTTCAATGTGTCAGCCATACTGACCTTTGCAGCTTTCTGAGCGGTACAGCTGCTTTTTTCTGCTGCTGTTCTAAGTTCTTTCTCTTTTTCAAGTTCTGTTTGAAGAGCTTTATTTTCTAGTCTCTCTTCCTCCAGGAGTTCATGAAGGATAGCGATTGTATCCCCATGGCTACGTAGAATGTACCGGATTGGTGTGTCATCGTAGCTGAGGCTTGTGTCATATCCACTGTCATCTGCTGTATTTGACTCATCATCTTGAACATCAACGTCATCCATGTTTTGATCTCTTGGCGGACGTGGCACTGGTAATACATAATGGCTAACCAAGAATTTGTCTTTTTCTTCTTTTGAAGAATTGTGAGTTACCTTGATCTTTCTTGCAGCCAAATTGTTCCAACTGCTAATCACTGTTCCCAAAGGGGGTGGAGTAGCTCCTGGAAAAAGCTTGCTCCACCATTTGTTGACAACTGTCTTCCACGGGATATCTTTTCTAGAACGATATTGTTGCAGTTCAATGATAGCTTGGTTGGAAATCATCCCAGAAAATACATCATCATTTTCTAGCCACTCTGGAAAAATCCCAGCACTGGAACAAGCTGAACCTATTATTTCTTTGTTTGATTTTGACAGTCCAGGCATTTCATGACACAGCGAGATGAACTCTCCTGTCTTCTGTGCTTTGGCGACATGGCGTTTGATTTTTGATATTAATCCTACTAAATTAGTAGGATGCTTGAGACCAAGGCAATCCAATATTGGTGGAAATCCTTTACGAAAGCTGGTATCTGATGTGTCAATAGCGCTACGTATCGTCTCCATAAGGGCAAAGGTGGGGACTGGATTGTGGTGCCAGTGATCTGGAAATAAAAATACACACAGAAATATTTGTGAAAGGTTTTTTTGTGTTCGTAAATGGTAAATGATTTGAATCATGTTCATGTTCAACAAAGTTTTGGATTTCAAGTTCTAATTAAAATTTCTATATTGGTAATGCAGACTACTGATTTCTCAAACACAAAATAATAGTACTCATCAGGACAAAAACACTCCCAATTATATCATAAATCCCATAATAAGAACCCACCTCTATCAATCATAATATAAGCGACATTTAACTGGGGAGGGTGTAAACTAAGTGTAAATAGCGGTAGACACGGATAATCTCACTGCGCATGCGCGAACTCTACAGCGTGCAGCGTGGGTCGTGTACTACAGTTGTAAACAATGCAATTAGTTTTAATATAGTTACTCCCTTAAATGGCCTATGAAAATATATCACGATTTTAAAAGCTTGTACCTCTCTTTAAAACCATTTCATAGTTTAATATTTTACACATTTGACTTCCATATATATTATTCATCATAAATAATCACACAAAACATACCTGGACATTGTTTGTTTTGGATGAGAAGGTCGATTTCTTGTGCAGTCCAACCAGCCAGTTCACGTATTCTCGGTGAGTGCTGTGCCATGGCCTCACTGAGACCAAAACAGTCACGCTGAATAAAATGATGAGCTGAACTTTCGCAGCAATTTCCAGTAATGTTTCACTCGATGGATTAAAAATCGGAGCATGTGGCAAGAAACTATGGATGTTAAACTACTGAAAACCAGTTTAGGATTTGAAAATCGGGCAATATTTACGGATTTATGAGCATTTTCTGAAAATTCATTCAACTCAATGTAACTTCGTGTAGAAACAAAATTCCGATGTACCTGTTGCTGGGGTAGCCAGGGAAAGGTCACAGGTACCATATATGGTAAGGTCATTGAAATCCAGTGAATGAAACATTGGTGGCAAGTCCATTTTTTACAGGGGAGTTTTTTCCAATCTGCCGGGATATTTAGTGCAGTATTGTCCGTGGTGATTGCACACACCCACTGGCCCAATTTGCGCGGTGTCAAAAACATCCCTTTTTAAAAAAATAAAATAAATACTTTCCCTAATACCCACACCCACAGGATTTTAAGTATAGTGGGTTAAAAGAATGACTGAAATATCTGTGAAAAAATTATGTTGTTACATGTTTTTGATTTTTTTAAATCATAAGTTGAAAAATGGCTTCTCAGCATAGATTTGCTATTGCTGTGCACTGACGTGCACGGCAGAATGTATATGCATGCACTGTGATCAGCCTAGTAGTAGTAAGAATGGTGTTAACTGTGTCAAATTCTGTTGGACTTGCATCAATTATTGGAAGGTAGCCGACAGTACACTGCTTTGAGACAGGTTTAGTCAGCTTGACATTCATTCCTGTCCATCCTGGAAGCAATTTCTCACCAACCTCTACCGTCTTCAACAGCCTGCAGGCTATATCAATATCTCTTGCATACCTCTGTGCATCTTGGTGCTCCTCACACTCCAGGCCAAGTCTGTCACATGGTTGAGGTCCAATTTTCTTACGTCCAAAGTAAGTCACGAGCTCCACTGGAGGGACTTTGAATCCCCTCTTCCTGGTCTTTGGTATTGCAATCTTTGAAGGTTCACGCTCTGGTTGGTTAATGGGATGCTGGACAATGATTCCATTGGTATTGTGAGTAGTACCTTTGCCACTAACAGTTTCCTCTCCAAAATCATTGTTATCATAAGCGAGAGTGGTGAAGATAGGCTGAACACCATCAGGAAGTATTTGATCACCTAAGGCAAGTTGCCGTTTGGCAAAGGCAGTATCATGTGAAAGTACTACGGACCTTGACACACTGTGGCCAAGTCTATTCAAAATGCCAATGAGTTTAGCTGACCCTGTAAGGTGCCTTACTGACATCCCCAGTGCATTGTGCAGTGGTAAAACACATCTCCCTTTAGTTTTCAGATACACAATGTCTTGTGCTATGGAGAGAACATTTCATTCATTATCAGTAGAAACTGTCACCTTCCTCTTCTCTTGGATCTTCACTGACTCCTGACATCCATGCCAGAAAATTGAACAGTTGCCAAGGAATGAACTTCTTACTTTGCTTGATGTTTAGATCATCAGATGTTGAAGGCCAGGTTGTCTTCATGTCCAAGTCATCTAGCAAAGTCTTGATGATTTGTTCTCAGAGTTCGCTCATCTGTACAAAATTGCTTCGTCGTATAAATACTACCGTCACTCTCACTCTGACTTTCCTCACTGGAGACCTCAGCTACAGCTGACTCGATGACATCCTTCACACCAAGGCTCTCCATGAATACAATTTTGCTTTCCTGCTGCCACGATTGTCTGCTGAAAAACAGGACAGGGTAGGAATCATTCCATCTTCTGTTTAGGTTTGCACTTTGGTAGCTTGCTACTTCCAATCCTCCTACCTCCTTTACCGTCTTTACAAAAAGCTTCAAGAGCTTGGTCAGACAAAGGATTTTCTGCTCACATATTATCATAATTTATATAACATTTTGGTAGAACTTCGCATATGAGACCTCATAGCTCTGCTTCAAACATACCTCTGCTTCAAACATACATCACTTTCTATTTTTGGTTTCACTACTCTACTATAAGATAGGTAACAAGACCGGTGATACTGCACTTGGAGTGCTACAAGATCTTTTCCCCTGATTTTAAGGAGCAAATGCTCAGCGTTGCAGATTTCAGCAGCTATAACAAGTTGCCCCCTAAAAGTGTTTCACATCCGATAAGCCTCTCTACTTTCCTTTTATGAGAATAACTTTCTTTCACATACCTAGTGCTCTTACATTATATACTACACTCAATGGGTAGGACATGACGTCTCTCTGGGCAGTGTCTTTTGCTTTTATCTGACTGTAACAGACGCGTTGGCTCTGGCTCAATCCACACATCTGACCTGTTCTGAAGGTTCCTTAATCTAAAAGTACAAAGCTTTGCCTCAACACTAAAATATACAGAGAAACTGTATTTATTTCCAATGAACATCATTCAACTGATACCCTGTACTTTTCATTTTCATTTCTTTCATTTTCATTTATTTTCCACATTAAAAACAGAAAAATATACACGGTAAGAAATACATGGTACAAATTTGATGCATCAAGCAAGTAAAAATCAGATACATAAAATATAAAAGAACAAGGAAAATCGACATCGGTTAACAAACATCAAACATTAAAACATAAACAAAGTAAATAATGTTAGCGGGGACTAGAAAAAGTGAAGCTTATTGAGTCTAGCACTGGTAGCAAAGAAGGGGAATTCAACCCTGAGAATGTGTGTGGCAAAGTAACTCCCTTCAAATGTCTGGTTTTATAATTAGATTAAATTGACCTGATACAAAACATAATTGCGATTTGAAACATAAGTATTATTTTGTTAAATTAAAAACGACTATTTAGAATTGCAAAGATATTTTAATATATTTCAATTTAAATTTTTGTAATGATGTAGATTGTTTGAGACTGTCATCTAAAGCAGACCATGTAGGTAACCATGATACTTAACAATTTTTTGGCCAGTCGCAGTTCTGTAATAAATGTTGTGCAAGTTCTTAGAGTTTTGGGTGTACAATGTACATCACTGTTGCATCTAAACCAGTTTTGAAGTGAGTTTAATAATAGTCCCTTTTCATTCATGTACACTAATTCTCCCAGGTGTAACCTACTCAATTCATATACAGTCAAAACCCTTAATTGTTTAAAGAGATTGTTGATATGGACCAAATAATGAGACTTAGCAACTATGCGTAATACAAATACAAATTTCAGTTGTGACATAACTCTGGTAATTCTTGAGATCTTCAATGCAATATCAACTTGTCATCAATATTAACTCCCAAGGAGCGGATACTATGTACTTGCTTTAAGGGTTCTAGTGAATCAACAAACTTAGATTAAGAGTAGGTAAGTAAGTTCTTTTCATATTATTTGTTCAATGACGCAAAATGCATAAAATTTGTTTTCTCAATGTTTATCCTTAACCCATTCACTTTGTAACAAATATTAACCTTTTGTATTTCTTCATTCATATTATAGATAAGAGTATCTAGTTTCTTCTCGATTAAAGAGATATTGGTATCATCTGCACAAATAATGTATGACAAAGTTTAGGAAGCATTTGGCAAATCATTTATATCTAGAATAAACAACAGTGGCCCCATTATTGACCCATGGGGCACTCCGCATATAACTTGTTTTTCAAATGAAGTAGCATTATCATAAACAATGTATTGTTTTATTTCCTTTAAATAATCCTTTTACATCCAAAGAATACTAGAGCATAGACATTTTTGTTGTTGAAATTTGTTAACATTGTTAAACTTACGACCACTAGTCTCCCATGCTGTAATCTTTATATCATCATGAATATTGTATGTAACTTTCAATCTAATGAGAATGAAGTAACATGATATGAACAATGTTATTTAGTAAAATAAACTGTGCTATAAGATATATGCAATAAATATTACCTTTTGATAAATGTGCTTTCTTTACCTTGTCCTTGGCGTGCCTGATGGTAGTGAGATTACAGAAGTGCAGGTAGCACTCTATACGTGGTGTCCTGCCCTTCCGTTTTCTTTGCAAAGAGTCAGGACACGTCAATGAATTATTATGTTTCAATTAACAATACTGTGCTTATGAGCAGCTCTAAAATGAAATCCCTATCAAGCTGATTACCTCACCAATTTTATACTGACAATGTATAGACTTCAAGTAGAAGCTGGGTTTGTGAAGGAGGGAAGGGGGGGGGGGGGAGTGCTACGCGTGCACTTGTGGCACGTGTATCGCAAATCTGAAATATATTTTCTTTTAAATGTTTTGCCCTCCTCATTCATCTTGATCAAAGACTACCTTAACATTTAAGTACGTGTTAAGCATTGATTAAGACTTCAAAAACTTTATTAAAAGGTTAAGCTGTAGCTACCTCATAATCTGCCCATTGTTCAGGCAGTACCTGTGTTTCAGTGTTGACCTAAATTGTATGAAATTGCCTCGTTTTTGTATTCATGTATTATTCTTCTAATTATTATTCTATTGTTATATTAGTGCTGGCTGGGTTCAAGAAAATGGAGTGAAACAGGGTCGAAGGTCATGATGTAAAGTTTGACTCTGACGAAGAACCACCAACATCTTGAAAAATATGTGCTATATATTAGAGAGGATAAAGTCTAGAAAGTTTTAAATTATCTTAACGTTGGGGGGGGGGGGGGGGGGGGGGGTAAGAGGACATTTTTTATTTATTTTGTTGGTCCCGAAATTTAAAAATTTGACCGATCGACATTCCGTTCCGTTAGGGGGGGGGGGGGGGTTAATAGGACATCTTTTTTAGGTCATCCATTATTTTTTTTATTTTTTTTTAAAATCAACAAGGGGGGGGTTCCCGAAAAACATACACATTACAAAACTCAAGGGGGGTTTAACCCCCCCCCCCCCCCCCCTGCGTACGCGTCTGTTTATGTATATGTATAGATGTATATATTTTAGTTATACACACATACAAACACACGGACACAAACACACGCACACCCACAAACACTGTAAAGTCCTTCGTAAGTTGAAGAAAAACAGACGGGTGAACATTAAATGATGAAATAATCATAGGAGATACAAATATTAAATGACAAGATTTATTCAAAACCAAGATTCCCATAAACTTGATATAAGCCACATGCAGTTACTAACTTCATAAAGTGTATGGATCATGCCATTGATGATTGTCCTATCTACAAATCCCCTCACGGTGCTTCCGGACTTCGTGATCTCGATGATGAGACAATCAGTTGGCTTAATAAGGAACTTCCGATCTAGAAGATGTACCCCCTGATATTCTGTGTACGAACGAAGGAATGACACTCTGAAGAGTGAACTAATAAAACAACCGTAGGACATACAAATATTAAATTACAAGATTTATTCAAAACTTGAAATGACGCACATTTACTAACCTTAAAAACTTTATATACATTGTAATTATACTCTGAATAGTGAAATAATAAAACAACCGTAGGAGATTCAAATATTACATGCCGAGATTTATTACAAATCCAGTATTCCCCAAAACTTGAAATGACGCAGTTACTAACTTCAACAAGTTTATACAGTTCGTCCCGGAAAAAAATCACAGTTATACATAATGAATGACACATATTTAGAAAGCTTAGATCCTCCTCTTTCATGTGTGTGTGTGTGTGTGTGTGTACCGAATGGCGGGTACATGCGCACGTGTCTTTGTGTTGTATGGTGGAGTGGAGACAAATGTAGCCATTTCAATAAAGGAAATGTAGAATACGAAATAGAATACGAAATATGCAAATGTGAGTTGCAATGTGACGACCATTAGAGATATCAATAATAAGTGCTCAATGCATGTTAATAAATTATGCAGATATTTCGATATAAGAGTCTTTTAATGAGATGCTTTCAAAGGAGGAACTGTGCCTTATTGAATTAAGGTATACATCAGGTTCATGATGTTTAACTGACTTTTGGGTCTTTTAATCGGATTAAAAAACATTTTGGATGATATTATTAGGCTTGACGAACCAGTTTGAGGAGTGTAAAGCGTTACAGGAAGCAGACACATGAGGAAAAGGACAACCTGCCCCCTACCCCCCCCCCAAAAAAAAAAAAATTATATATATATATATATATTGAATAAGGCAGACTAATAGAACATGGTTGCAACTCTGAATTGTTCATAATCAAAATAGACAGTGGTACAAATGGATCGTAATTATACAGGCATATATCACAATATAGTAAACATGGCCCAGGACAATAGATTGGCCAAAGCATAAAACATACAGTTTCATTTACAACATAATACCGTATTCAATACATGAGGTAAGTGATATCAATGAAAGTAATGCAATAACATGTCAATTATTTACAAGATACAGTATTGTAATTACAAGCCGGAATTCTTATTTATGATATCTGCATTTATATATATACATATATATATATATATGGGTCATCTTTATACAAAATAAAAAGACACGATATGAACAAAGAAATGAACAGACAAAACCCAGGTCCATGACACAGTGTAGTACACATAACATTTGTGTCATTGACAGGGTGCACTAAAAATAGAACATATACATGCACATGGAAAATAATATTAATAAGGTACACGAAATATGTTAAACAAATCGAGAAAAGCAAACAAAATGTAAAAGACATCAACGGTTATAAGCAAATTGTACATTATACATTATTCAACGATTAAAGAACATACACGCTAATAATAACGTAGACAAACCTTGATTATGCATCATTGTAATTTTGATGTTTATTTTGAAGATTTGAATTGCCATAGCATGCCCTCACTGATTTTCTTAATTCTTCTTGACATGAGTAACAAAACAGAGGAAAATATAAACCGCTAACCAAGGGTAATTGATGCGACATTGGAAACTTATCAATTGCATGATATAAAGAATAAAAAATGATAAAGTCTGATATTTAATTCTATCAAACAATGTTTTAACTTAGCGGAAATTTCATCATAAATATTTGTGTTTGTGCCATCGAACTGGATCGACCAAATCAATTGATTCATAATATATATATATATATATATATATAATATTTTTTCACGTAACATGATAGTAATTTTAATAGTTTCATACTTTTTATTCAATATAATGTTAAATGTTATTGTATAATTGTTTTAAATGGGGGCACGCTGCAAGATTCATATCTCGCACCCCGGGGCAACCTGTCTGACACGGCCGATAGTAGCAACTACTCCCAAGATCGAGATACATTAATTTTGATATAAGGAGACACGAACGAACGATTGTTTCGACAGAAGAGCGTATCTAGAAAAGTACGGGAAAGTCCGGAATATCATGGTATTTCAAAATCCTTTACAAACACAAAATAAGTCAAATGTCATTGGAGAAAATCCAAATTTGTGCTGTACATTTCAGAGTTAACAATGGCTTTAACTTATTTTAGAAAACAATAAAGTCATCACAATACAAAAGAACCTTATTTCTTTCAAACTTGTTTGATTTAACATTGTTATCATTCATCCAAGCGAGCCATGCAGATTTTCTCATTTACGCCCATATTCACGTGCCAATTCAAGCACTTACAGTGGATGGAAACGAAAATTAGGTAACTTCAAACAGCCTTACAACTACAAACTGCAAAAAAGATGTGTTTTTAAGGCCTCTCTGAAGGTAATAACTGATGGAGACTGCCTAATTATAAGTGGTAGATTATTCCAGTATTTTGAAGCAGATACAGTAAATGTCCTATCACCGGCTAATGTGCGGGAAACTGAATATGTGAGACGGAGAGGATCACCGGCTGACCTCAATGCCCTGGCAGGTGTATATAAATTCAAACAGTTATCTAAATATTGTGGAGCTTGATTATTGAGAATTTTTAATACAAACGAGTAATTTAAAACTATTCTTTGTTTCAAAAGAAGCCAGTGTAATGTTCTCAAGAGTGGCAAAGAAGAATTGTCCCTAGAAACCTGAAATATCAATCGGACTGCCCAATTTTGTAGCCGTTGCACACGATCCAATTTAGTCGAGGGAATGGTAGAGAGAAGCCCATGATCAATACTGGATAGAACTAAAGAACGTACAACATTATGACAGGCAGACTGGTCAATAAGCTACTAGCCAAGTTCAAGTACATGGAAATATTTTTGTTTACTTTTGCTCTTGTTTATACATGGATATAAGACCACCAGCCTCTGACTCAACGAGAACCTGGTCCATGTCTGCCAAGGTCCTATGGGATTTTCTCTTCCACAGCTGCAGAAGTTGCATGTATGTTTGGGGATAGTCATTCATCTTCTTTGTTAGGATGCCTTGTGCAATACTTGGTTTGATTTCCAGAGCAACGTACACATCGGAGAAATTTTCCGGAAGTAGTTCTTTTGAAATTCTTAGCAAATGCACATTTGTTACTTCTGGTGAGTCGGTAGGCCTGAGATTAAAGGATAGAACAAGATTTAGTTTGCGATAATAACACTTATATTTAGGCCTACAGCTGGTTATGGAAAAACGTTTGCCATTGATAATAGTTAATTGATTAGAAAAAATAACGTCTTAAGTTGAACTTGAAGAAAATGTCAAATAAACCTTGCATGCAGAGCATAATCACAGTTAAAACCAATATATAGGCTATATACAATAATTAATATATTTAAAATATTATAACCAAACCAATGAATTGTCTCATAAAGCTCATTTTAAACTCTTCAAACCTATCAAAATAGTGATTATATAAAAGACTGTGACTTTACGAAATGGAGAAGAAAACTCCACTGCTCACAAGATTTGCCGACACCAAGAAAATTTCAATTTATGAAAAAAAAATCAGAGGAAGTGGTTAGAAATAAGTAATAAAATGTACATTAACACCTAGAAAATAATCTGCAGCGGAGTAGAATAATTCCTGGTGCTATATACATGTACACAGAGCGGCATTTTCCCTTCTTTTTTTTTTGTTGGGGGAGGGTGGGTTAAGATATATTATATATATATTTTTAAATGTTACCTAGTCAATGATTGTTGTTGTTGATTGCACAGTGATTCATGAATTGTGTACATCCTAATTTCATTATTGTTACCTTTTCTGTAAAGTCACATGGATTGGAAAAAGAAGACCTTCGGGTTCCAGTTATTTAGTTAATCTTTTTCTTTTTCCGGCATTCATGTGACTCTTTTCCAAATGTACTCTTGTTTTGTATTCAATGATTGTCTTTGTTTTTGCCGAATAAATAATAATAATAATAATAATACATGTAGACCTACTTTTGAGCTCTGTTTGCCCTAGGTGTCACCTCGTCTCCTATAACAAGAATTTTAAAAGAAAAACACTGCTTCACGTCGATGTTTCATCCGTAGTGTTACTTTTATATTAGATACTGAATTCCAATAGTATTTTCCAATTGTACAATTTTCTGTTACTTTTCTGTTCTTACAATTTTATAATTTCTTGTAATTTTGAAATTTTCTTTCATTAATAGTCTATCACATGAAACCAAACATGATGTCATAGAGAGATATTGGTAAAATTAACAAATTAGTTTGGCGTCGCCATGCGTTTGGTAAAGACACATTTACACAAAACAAGGCTTGGCCAAGATAAGTAATTTCATTGTTAATTCTTAATACCTAACCAAGCTGCAAGAAAATATAACCCAAATTATAATTTCACTATATCAATATTTTATGGCATCAGCGTTTTTTTTCGAAACCATATTCCTGTCGTTTAGACAGCTAAAACAGTTGATAAGTTTGTTAAACATTAACATTTTGTTGTTCTTCCTTTTGTTACTCCTTTTTTCTTCCTTTCTTTGCTATGAAGCTGAAAACTAAGCTAGGGGCCTACATTAAAATGATTTCAAGCGATCAACACTTACCTGACAGATTCATCGGACAAATAATATCTATCGTTGTACTTTGTTCCAAAATGAACTGAACGAAGACTTTGGATTTGGCAACGGCTGATGTGTTAACAACAAACCGTACATTGACCTCAATTGAGTGATGAAACAAAGTTTCCTGCCGTGTCTGTAAAGAAAGACATAGAATGCAAATTTTGAATACACGTTAGATCTTCCAGTCATGTCAATGAATTATATTGTATTACCTAAATGATGTTCGTCATGAAAGATTATCTTCCTGCTACATGTGTCTCCTATCATTCCCATTAGGTATCATTCTATAGAACATAACGTGTTTTCGATCCCCTGTTAGATAGTTAAGTAATCAAACAAACACAATTAACACACACACACACACACACGATTTTTCGCACCAGAACACGCACACCCACTT
The DNA here is from genome assembly GCA_035222895.1 of Strongylocentrotus droebachiensis. Classification (NCBI taxonomy): domain Eukaryota; kingdom Metazoa; phylum Echinodermata; class Echinoidea; order Camarodonta; family Strongylocentrotidae; genus Strongylocentrotus; species Strongylocentrotus droebachiensis. The sequence goes on along the minus strand of JAVYIG010000540.1, from coordinate 166,446 downwards.
TTGTCGAACGCACACGTTCGCGTTCAAGGGTGAAATAATGGAGCTCCAAACAAGCTTCTCCCCACATAAAGGTTGTATGTTGAAGCAAGAAGTTTTAAGAGATGGAGTCCTATCTAGCTCATTCCCTTGGTACCATCTTCGATGCCGCCAGGAGAAAATATGTCAGGCATGTGCCTAACTGGACCTTCCTTGCAGATACGTAGACAAAAGATTCCTGCCTAGCTGCAAACTATCGGGCCACTTTAAAAGGGAAATATGCTTTTGTAATGCTAATAACTTTTCGCTACCACTCGTCTGATAATACGAGCACTAGGCCTACACAGTGCTTATCTTTTACAGGAGGCAAGCGAAAGAAATTGGAGCAAAATTTCCTGAAATATTAATCAAAATTACTCGACTGGGCATGTGTGGGCACTAATCTGACATATAACATCACAAAGAGCTGTATACGGACAAATTCACTTTTTATTTTCGTGAGCCGCAAGTAATCGGAAAAGTGTCAAATTGTAGGTTTTAGGACTGTACATTTTTACTATTTTTCACAAATTAAAGCTGCTATCATACAATGTAAGAAAGTTTCTTGACACAATTAGGCTTTAGTATTCATATTTTATCATCTGTTAGATTTTCCCCTTGTTAGTTCAAATAAAAAGTGAAATATTAAGGATATTTCTTTATGACAATAATCACTACTGAAGCTTTCCAATGATATTGGCGGCATCGAAGATAACATCAAAGGTAACAGTACACCAGTAGATTCTATTGTGCAGCCATAGAAAACGGCAGCTGCTTGGAATAATTTGTTGCCAGTTGGGTCTCCATCTCTAAAAACTCCTTGGTTGAAGGGAACTATTTGGAGCTGCATGACTTAACGTTTGATTGTGTTCGTGACCGCGTATTTAAACAATCTTTCTTCTAGGCTATGGGCAGATCATACAGACCGACAGCACACCAACCAAACAAATACATTACTCTGAATAGCCAACAAATCGATCAGTCAATTTTTAGCTGGTTCTGTTGATCGTGACTAAAAGCATTTATATTAACTTGCCTTGGTGTATATTTCCTTGTCGTCCACCTGACAGGTTACTTTAAGATCGCCAGAACGCCATGCCACAAAATACTCTTCTCCCTTTATCGGTGTCACGTATCCTGGTTCGGGCTGATATGTTGTGTTTAAACAGAGAGACAAATATTTTGTTTAGATCATGCAAATGCGGTATAACGAAAGGAGAAATAAGTATAATTTTCACACAAGAAAAGGCTTTCAGTATTCTGCGTAAATTCCACGGATTAAAAAGTGTAAATATACTTATTGCCATTGTCAACTTGCGAAGTTTCTCTTATTTGCATAGGCTGGCGTATAATACTAACGTTAAAACGTAACCGTTGAAAATACATGTTCAAGAACATTCATGCTATCAATGAATACAATATATAATATTTCACAGACAAAAAGAATTGATGATATTTTTTAATAAGACAAATATGCTTTCCGTTATGTGCTCTGTGTCATATAATTGTTTTGTTCTAATGGCGAATACTTTCAAAAAATCATATGTTCGAATTTCATAACAAAAATCGTAAAAAGTTATACCTATCCTTTACAGATATCGATTTAAACCTGTGTGCACCTTGGATTACATGTCATAGTATAAGGTAAGTATAGGTTTTCACGCTAAATTTAACAGTTTTGTCATTCAATTTAATTTCAAAAACAGCCAAATTCATGATAGTCTCGACCGGCCGCCACTGCAAACTGTCATTCGAATCTATGTGTATTACTCTTCGCAATCGATATGTTGATGCAACAAGCTCTCCAAATGAGTTATATCAATTTAAATAAGGAGCATAAGATTTAACAAATCGTCATCTAATTCATTTTTTCCCGTTCGAATTTGTAATCCAACCCCCCCCCCCCCCCCCCCTCAAATAAAATAAAATGAGTCACCTGAAATGAAATAAAGAGCATGCAATTTTAAAGGATGTGCATTCGAAATATTTTTTCTCGTTCGAATTCACTATCTTTGCATCGATATATTTTAAAACGAGTCACATGGATATTCAAAACCCTCTGCTTATCTTCAGCCATTCAAATTCATGAATTCATGAAAGGGCAAATATGTTGTCAATAAATGTATTAGATTTACGATGCAAAACGAAATTAAGAGGGGGGAAAATGTGTGCTTTTTACACCCTAGTTATAAAACGTAATTAAGAAAACATGGTATGCAATGGTTTTAATTAATAACAACATTGTGCCTATTGAAATTAGTTAGTCGTAACAGGTGAATAAAAAGATTTGGTACGTGGCACTTAAAGATTTGCGCATAACATTTGATTTCAATACAGCAATGGTATATTTGCTCTGCTCCAGCCCACGTTGCTAGTCATTTTGCGGTGAGCCTCATGCGCAGGCTCTGTTGTTTTGAACCGGTTACATGGACGATGAGTGAATATAACATAAGTACTTTGGTAGTCTTTGAACAAACTGTGTCACATTACCCCTTCCCGGCCTTAGACCCCTTCATACCTCTGCTTTTCCGCAGTTACTATCTCTAATGCAGAGTCTCAACAGATGCTCGTCGTTCCCAGGGCTCGGGTTGGGTACGAAAGGCGTACAGGTGACACGCTTGCCCACGAATACCTCTGTGATGAAGGCAACAATCCACCATTCAGAGAAGTGAGAGATATAGAGGTCAAGGTCTCGCTCTCTAACAACACATCGAGGGTCACCATTGGCAGCGGCAATCAACGAAAAAATGTTGGAGCCTTTTAATTAAAAACACAAGAAATATGCGTAATAGCAATTTGTTCTTCCTTGCAAAATCTAAAACCAGACAAAATAAATATTTCAGAAAACGCAGAAGCGACGGAGAGGTCGAGTACCCCTAGCTATATACCACCGATTTCCCTTATAATATATACTACTCCCAGCTAATACGTCTTTAAAAGAAAAGACGTAGTCATGTTTGAAGCAGAGAAAATTTTGCTCTAGACGGTTTTTTTTCTCACAAAAAAGGTTAGAATTCGAAATTGATGATCTTGGATTTGTGTAATTTTGCCAGGGAAATATCGCTTTATAGTCAATTCAATTTATGGAGAAACAACCCCCTCGCCCCCCATTGTAACATAGGTTTTTGAATATTTTCCGGTAGTGTTTGACATCAGAAACAACATACAAAAGAACTTTGACAAATCTGACCCCGGAAATTGGTTATTTTCAAAATGGCGTCCAAGATGACCGCCAATACGTTAGAACAGCCACAAATAATGATACAACTATTTACATACAGATTAGGAGGGCTGAAGAATTAATTCGTACTAAAAACTCTTTTTGATGCATTTGGGGGGTCAAACCCTAAATTGACCCGAATACAATGTATTTTGAAAAGTGGATTCTGTTTCGGCCAATAAAGCATGCTTCAATATATCACTCGATGTCGCGATAGGTGATTGAATGTAGATAACGTTTTAATATAATGCTTCTGAACAAAGACATGCAATAAACAACTAAATTAATTGTACCCTTTGTTAATTTAATGTTTATCGTGTTTTTCCTAAATCAACAATGAAAGTTGAACTTGTTGAATTAGGACCTGTGTTCAATACTTTTTTAAGTAAGTTTAAATGTATGTCACATTCTCAAGAAACATAGGTTAGCACAAGTTAATTTTTCACATACTTCAGAATTATAAAACTTGGTAAGAGTATGATTCATTTAGTTGTTAACTGTAAAGATTCTTACTGCTTTTCCGATGGTAAATCCCAATAGAGGCAGTTTCAGGACTTGTGAAAATTGCTGAATGGGGCATCGTCACTTTTACTGGATATTTAAACTTCGCATCAGACGGTGACGCCTTAAGACCAACGCAAATGATTGCTTGGTCCTCCGTTAAGAGGTCTACCAGTTCAGCTGGAACTTCAGGTACTGCCTGGATGTCATCTACGCCCCAAATCTCACTTGGATGAAACTGGACTTCAATGCCATACTTCTCGATGCGAATCAAGCCTGCTTGCTGATCGGATGCCCCCATGGAATCACGAATAATATCATCTACGACCTGTTCAGAAGATGCAGAAGCTATGCTTAGCTGTTCGAGTTCTGAGGTCTGCACGTTTGCTTCATTATTTACCTGTTTTTCGACACTCCCGCTTTCCTTTTCTGAACCAACGGCTGGATCTACAACAAACAAGCGAACAAAGACGGTTTTGTTGTTAAAGGTGTATACAATTACTAAACAAAGGAATGGGAAAGGTCAGCCTGCTCTGGATATATATTTCTTGAAAACTAATGATGGGATATATTTCTTGATATGTTTGCCTTTTGAAAGATACTTTTTAAGACAAATGATTAATAGATTTTATCATAATTAAGCAACATCATTATCTTTATATATATATATATATATATATCAACGACAGGTTGACTTCCCCAATGCCTTTTGTACACACTGCCTTACACTAAACGGTGTGGGTTCTATATTCACTGTGCGTACGTTAATAGCTGTTTTCAAATATAGTGCTTGTTCTCGGTTTTGGGGAAGTTGTGTCTGAGCTGACTGTGTCTATTAAATTCGGTTGCCCATGTGGAAATGATTTGCTTTCGAATTAATCCCTAAGAATTTCGCCTAATTTGATCAATATTTCACGTGTAGTACGTACAATACGTACAAAAAATGTAATAACCCTACGGAGGCTGGGCTCGTAAATTTCAGAGTTTTGTACTTTCTGAAGCACATTGTAAAGCATACAATTGATTCAAGATTATAGCTTCAATACAAAAGAAAATAGTGACGGCACATGTCATATAGTATATTTATCACTTATAATCAAAGCCAATATAGGCCTACAATTCAATTCAAATCGATTCATATTTATTTCATTTTCAACAGAAAGATAAACAAAGGTATACAGTAGGCTTGCGGGTGCACCATGTGAGAGAGAAGGAGGATTGAGGAGTCCTGAAAAGGACTCTCGATAATCTTTCTTGAGGGTTTGTAGTCCTTGAAAGGACTGTTTGGTATAGTCTTAAACAAGACTGTTTGTTATCTTTCTTAGCTTGTAGTTCTAAGGAGAACTATAGCGCTTGGAGAGGATAAGGGTCGGGAGTGGCTCGACGTTTCGAACAGGTTGACTATCCTACTGTATATATACATCACCATTCAAGCAGACACTTACAAGCAGCATCTAACAAAGGTATTACATTTTTTTCATACATAATTAATTTTTTCTTCGTAATTATACAAATATACTTTGCACATAATACAATCATTACAAGAAATTCTTAACTTCTAAGGAAATGTGAGGGGGTCCACTTAAAAGCAGTGCTTGTAGTTTGTGGATCCCCTAGAAAAAAAATATAATTGTTTCAAATTGTGCCTACGAAGACTTGAAAAAGGACAATATTACAAAACAACAAACAACCACGAAACGACAAGGAAAAGTAAAACAGATAAAAGAAGAAGGAAAACGGAAAAGGGGAAGAAGGAAGAAGGCCAAACAAAGTGGCAGGATAAATCCTGACCGCAAAAAAGAAGTAGTTATATTGGTAATTCTGGGAAGTTAAGATAATAAGACCAAGTAAATATTAATTTAATCGAGTAGATGATGAAGACCAAAATAAAAAAATTAAGATGATTACCAGCTGTTATCAGATTATTATTGTATATTACATGTACTATACGATTTGAGCAAAAATATTGTTTTGCTCTTCACAAAGGAGGTAATTGGTATTTGACTATGCCAGCGCAAGGGAATGACCTTTAATCTTACATCGACGTGCATGTATTGGTCATCTCCCCTTAAATTAACATCTGATTAACTTACTTTTCTAAATGAATAAATTCAAATGATAATGATAAATTATCAACTGGAAATGTCTAAGAAAAATACAGTACATAAGCCATAATGTTCGAAATACCAACGAAACTTACCATTATCAATTAACTGCGCACAGAGAGGTGTCATGGCATCATAATCAACCCTTTTTAGATCTGCTCCTTGGCCAATGAGAAACTGTACAACATCGAGATGACCATTGGATGATGCCGCTTGGAGAGGTGACCTACCATCATAACCAGCCCTATTTAGATCTGCTCCTTGGCCAGTGAGAAACTGTACAACATCAAGGTGACCATTGAATGATGCTGCGTAGAGAGGTGTCCTGTCGTCATTATCAACCCTTTTTAGATCTGCTCCTTGGCCAATGAGAAACTGTACAACATCGAGATGACCATTGGATGATGCCGCTTGGAGAGGTGACCTACCATCATAACCAGCCCTGTTTATATCTGCTCCTTTGGCAATTAGAGCCTGAACAACGTCAAGTTGACCATTGGATGATGCTGTTTGGAGAGGTGTCAAATCATCATGTTCAGCCTCAGAAAGGTCTTCTCTTTGAATCTTGTCCCCATCCATGATAAGAATTCAACCGATCTGAGTGTCTGCCTGTAATTTCTAGACTATATAACTAAAGTATAGGCTCTTTGATCAGCAAAGTAGAACTTTATTACAGATGAAGACATGAAGTTATTGGAAAGCTGTGTCTATTTCATTGTCGCCCCTAACGGCCCTCAAGCTATTGGACGAAGAGAGGTAGATGGCTATAGGCTATTACGTGTCGCTATGATCTGCTCCGAGTATTGCGGCTTGCAATGGTTTAATGCGCCTGGAAACTTCATTTGAACCGCGTGAATATACTTGCCCTAGCTGTAAGAAATCACTTCTCCTCATTGTATATTATATTATTGTTCATTTCAGCTGCATAGGTCTTCCCTTCTCCCATTAATTTCACATATCCATCACCTCCTTTCGAATGTGTATAGGCGGCCTAGGCCGACAGATATAGCAATGTTGTTATTCAGAATTTAAAAAAAACAGTGCGAGCTCATACGAAACGTGTATGATATGACATTCAGTACAGGCTAAAATGGACGCAGCTATTTTCCAAGATGCTGCATTATGACACTAACACACTCGAAGGTCATCCGGGTGTGAATTATTCTAGCGTCTTCTGCAAAAATTTCTTTTGTAGAAATTAAAATATGACCTGAATTCTGTTTGCTTTTATACTCGGCTCAATGAATTTTTGACAATAGGCATTCGCAGGGTGGCCCAATAAAAACAAAGTAGCATATGTGACAAAGGAGATTATTTTACCGTGATAAATATGATACCAACATTTACAAACTTGGTAGAGAAGTTTTTGCTTTAGGTAGCATTAATGTGACGCAATTATTCATAGGGGTTCAAATTTGTCCAGTATCAATGAAACAACATTTTAAACTTTTTTGATGTTTTTAAGTTTGTGTTTATATCATTAAAAACACCTGGAAAAATGTGATTGGAAAGTTTATTTGTGTTCAATCTGATGTTCATTACAGTTTGACCAAGGCTCGATCAAAGATAAAACCGTTTTGAAACTCATCACTGATACGCATTTGTTCGCATGGAGCACTACCAGTGGACATTGTTGCACACACATGCATCCCTAAAAAACTAACTTTTGTTTGTAGAGGTGGCGTGGTCTATCGCGGTTCGAGTCCCACCGCGCGGCACTAAAGTGCTTTGGCGAGACATTCCAATCTACAATTGCCACTCTCCAACCAGGTGAAGTAAATGGTTACCCAGTAGGAAGAAATTCATTGAATGTTTTAGCGCCTTATCATGGGGGCACATGCGGCTACATATTATATAGTCGGTGTATTGCATAAATATTATTATTATATTATCATAACGTTCTTTTCAAAAGATTCCCCAACTACTGATACCGGTGAAATTTGCTCTGCATTATCGGAAGTATGCTAGTCCGTTTTTTGTATTGCCACCCTGTCGTTATATGCACACCCAATAAACAAAATCACGTGAAAATCACGTTAATATCAAGGTATCGACTTGAGGAGACTTACGTTCTTCAAACACCTGACATTTACGTAAATGTGTTAATACGTTTATTGCACTAGGTAACTTAAAACACACGTACACTAAATCACGCAATTGTCACTGCAATATCACCATTATATTAACGTGATCATCCCTACCTTGGAGACCATGGTTTGTAAACCTAATACTCCCGTGTTTGTTTGGTTATGAAATTACATGTTCATAAACGAAATTATCGCGTCACAGAAACGCGTGGAGCGTTGGTGATAGTTTTAGTCAAAATATCTGCGTGAAATTCACGTGAATATTACGAGGCTGACTTGAGCTGAATCATGTTCTTCATTCACGTGATATTTACGTCGAAGAGGAAATATGTTACTGTAACCCGCGTTTAACCTAATTATTACGCAAATGTTGCACAATAAATGAACCAAAATAATGACGTTCTCATCCCGTTTCTGAACATCGTGTCTTGGATCTTCCATAATTACGTCCAGGCGCTAGCGCGCCGGAAGCAGTTAGGGATTAGAGGGGGTGGGGGGGGGGGGGGTGGGTGCAAACATCCCAGAAGAGAAAGCTAGTTGCAACTGGTCCACTTGATGAACCAGTTAATGCCAACTGGTAACCCTGGAAATTGAAATGGGCTAAATGATTCAGTTGATCCAGGCCAGTTAGAATTCAACTGGTCTAGCTGAGACATTAGAACCATTTGGTAAAACTTCCAACCAGTTGAACAGCAACAACACTTCAATACTGGTACGTCTGTATTTCCAATGTAAAAGCATTAGTAATAACTAGACTTACATAATTTAATTAATCGAAATTTTTTCATATACTTGTATTTTATTGAAATTATTTTAGTTCATAGTTAATGTTTCCCTTATTCATGTTTAACTAAATGTAATTTATACGAAGTAGCGAAATTTCCTAATAACTGGTAATTTATATTTGTAGTATTTTCGAAATGAATTGCATATAACTAAATCATCAGTAATTAAGAAATATGCTGTAAATTCAGATAAATTGTTTAAAAAACATAGATCTGCACGCATCCCATATTCAATATGCAAATTAATTGGTGTCAGCTGGTTCAACTGGAAATATGCCAACAGTCAGTCATCAACTGGTGCAACTGGAAATATGCACACTCCAGTTATCAACTGGTGCAATGAAAATATGACAACAGTCAGTTATCAACTGGTGAACATAAAAATATGCCAACAGTTTCGGGATTATCACCACGGAACTTAAATGGTAACTGTGAAACCATCAAGACACCCAAGAATAACTCATTTTCACACCTGGAAAACACGAAGTACCCAGCTTATATTAATAATCCGTTTGAGTCACGAGATCATCACCGCGGAACTGCTGGCAACTTTGACTACCATTTAAATAGGTGTTTTAAGACACCTAATAATTACTAATTTTTCACACCTAAATATTACGGATTCACAGTTTAGATTAGTAATCAGTTTTAACTACGTGATCTTCACCAAGAAAGTTATGGTAACTTTAAAACCATTGAAAGAGGTGTGTAAGACACCTCAGAATTACTTATTTAATATAACCAGAGATTCACGGACAGAACAATAAGACGATTAGCCGGTGTAAGTAACGTGATTATTACCATCAACCTTGGATAACCTGTGAAACCAATCGATAAAGGTGCTTACAAGACCAAATAATTACGTATTTATCACCACCATCGGTTAACGGACAAAAAGTGGTTATTTGGTCATAAACACTTGATTTACAGAGGTAAGTGGAATCACGTTACTCCAGTCGCGTGATAAATTGGTGGTTTTTAGGTTAGATGAAAACGTGAACAGAAGTACCTTTTTTGTTTAAAGGAAGGCACGTGTCGATAACGTTTAAATCTAGTTCAAAAGGCACTTCACTTTTAAATCACTTAAAATACACTCCCAAAAGATGTTACTTTTTAGTGTTATGTTTATTGGGCAGCTAGTCGACTGGGACAGACAAGAGAAGTATAAATGAAACACATACCAGTCTCTAAGGCTCAGCGCGCACTACACGATCCGATTGCAATCCGATTTAGGAATAATTTACAACAGCTAGCGCATTTTATATGAACATTAAAACATGTAAAATGTAAATGATCGTGGTGAGTACCCCTTTTCATCTGTTGTGAGTGTTTATTTTCAGGTGCGAAAAGTGCCCCTTTCCTTCCACAAATGCCCCTTATCACCTCTGATAACTGCCCTTTTTACTTTTACATGTGCCTATTGTCATTCCTAATAAAAGTGCTCTTTTTTCCTATACTGATGAGTGCATCTCTCTTTGTTTTAAATAAGAACCTCTTCCCTTTTTCATAAATGCCCCTTCTTACCCTTGATAAGTGCCCCTTTTATTGGCTCCTATGCTATAACATTGTAATTTCATCGAAAATCGGATTGGAGGACGAGAGGAGTGTGCGGTGGTCTTATTCTATACTGGTTTATTTCCCCCTCCCCCTCACTCTTTTTCTCTCTTCATCTCGCTCTCTCTCTCCCTCTCTCTCTCTATTTCTATCTCAGTCTTATTCTCTTTTTTCCATTTCTCTTCATCTCTCTCTCTTTCTTATCTCTCTCTCTCTCTCTTCATCTTTCACTTTTTCTTCATATCTCTCTCTCTCTCCATCTCTCTCTCTAAATATCTCTCTATCCCTCTCTGACTCCATATCCATCTCCGAACATATACGTCTATCTATCTATCCATCTATTTAATTTCCTCTCCCCCCTTTCGTTATAAATATATATCTCTCCCTCTCTTCCATGTTTAGCCGTAACATAGTATTTTGATTCATATATTTAGTTACAATCTAGTATGTGTACATTCTTTATTGCACATACTTGTATTTCAGCTTTATGTTTGAAGCTATTTGAGGTCACTATAAGTTTGACATGAATGTTGATGGTATAGAAAAGATTTATTAAGAATTAAAAATGTACAAATCGTCTAGAGTTTTCTATTGTATTTCAGATTATCAGGCGGTTTCACTCACATCCTACTGCGAATATAAACATACGGCAATTCTTTCGACTAAATATTATTCACTGTCGGATCCGGTTGTGGTGTCCAATCTGAAAAGATTATTTCCGCCTGGCAATACTGTTTTTCGGGTTATTCATCAATGATGATTAGATGGCGCTGTTTACTTTTATCTGGCTCAAATATTGATTAAGTCTTTTCAGCGTTTCATTTTTCTTCAACAATGCTCCTCGAAGAGTCGACATTTACACAGCTTCCTTTCGTTGCTTGTGACCGTTAAATCGATGTTGCCGGGCAAAAATGTAGGTGTTATTCATTTAAAAATAAATTGTATAGTAGTGCTAGCCGGATCAAAGGTCAGGATGTAGAGTTGACTCTGACGAAGAGCCACCACTATCTTACAAAATATGCCCTACACAAGAGCTACTAGGGAACAAGAAAATTGTAATGTAATATAAGGAATCTAGTTATATTATAAGAATATAAAGAGCTGGGACCAAAACAAATCAGCTTCTTATAACAAATATGTTAATATCAGAGCTATTCATGTACATGACAACGTGTATACACACAAGCACACACGCCCGCCCACCCACACACACCTTAATTGTATAGCCATGCGTCAATCGTTGACAAATAGAAAGGTAACAAATCCAATAATAAAACAACGGTAGGAGATACAAATATTAAATGACAAAATTTATTCAAAACAAGTACATATTTCCTAAAAAATGAAAAAATGCACAGCTACTAACTCTAGACAGTTTATATACATTATGGTGACACTCTGAAGAGTAGGAAAGTATTTACAGTGATTCAAGGACTCTAACGACTTATTTTCTCTTTTTTAATGAAAGCTATTGTTTAATAGGCCATTTTTGTAATACCATTTGATTTAATGCACACATCTTTGTTAAGAGCCTCGTTGAAAATTATTTCATTCACCTGTTACAATTAATTGTATTTCAATAGTCAAGATGCGTGTTGTTTGGTAGGACAAGGAGAGTAAATTTGTCATGTTCACTTTAATAGTGAAATCTGTCAATCAAATTAAGATTAATTATAAATTAATCAATTATCAAATATTCAATACTATTCTTTTCTGTTCAACATCATTTTACAAAGATATTGATTCATTCATTCATATAATTCAGTGAGCAATATTTACAGTAGTGTCAATAATTACAATGCATATTACATCATTAGATAACATCTTGGCATAAAATAGATACAACATTAATAAAGAAGAACCCTTAATTTTACTCACCGGTCGGCACCAGCTACACTGTGCTAAATCGACATACATGAGTGTTACCATCCAACTCTCATGTAGCACAAGACTTTCATTCGAGTCTATAATGACTAAGTGCTATAACCTTTAAAAATGTCCTAAAAGTTACATGAAAAGAAGAAGAAAAAAACCTTACTTCAAAAAAGTGCCTTTTACAAAATGACATCTAACTAGTAGGAGGTAAAGCTTGTGCTCATTTCAACTTTACAATGCTATATATGTAGTTGGCATATTCTATTACAAGATTAGCCTAAAACAGACACACAATACATTCACATTTCATAGTACTTCAATTTTGTTCGTATTAATATTAACACCGTGTAATTTGCTAAACATAATAGATAGCATTAACAATGAAATCCATAAGCATCAGCATATCAGAAGTAGTATCAGGCCTGATTCAATGGCCTATACACTTTCAGCAGTATAAAATTCACAGGTAATTCGTATTACATGTATATCATAGTGAATAATCTAAAGTCGTAATGTATGACATTCATGGAAATCAGTTAAATACAGTAGAATCATCACAAACACATTAATTTGCTTTAAATAAAAATATGAATTAAAATTCTGTTTTAGCTGCACAAAGAGTTTTTACAGAGGCTTTTTATTTGTTCTGTACACTTGTCAGATGAAAAGCACAAGGTACAATAATACGCCAACGGCGGTCTGTATTATACTGGACGGAAAAGAAGAAGAAGAAAGAAATCTCCTCACAATTTTGTCTGCATCAAACAAATGAACAGGTACCTTCACCGCCAACAGCACATAGTGCCCTGCCCATAAAACTGAGCCATTGCAGGACTCTCCCACTGCTCAGACTATAAGGGGTGCACTAACGCACAGCTATAGATACATTTGTTAATCAAATGAAGTGGAGGGATACAAAAGTAAAAATACTTATCTAGGTTATCCCCTTAAATCATTATCAGAGCAAATAGGTACACTAAGTAAATAAATTACAACATTGAAATTGAGTAATACGTATTGATTTTTTCAGATTCGAGAACCCCCTATATGGATACACGAATTGGGGAAATAAAGGTACCCTTTCCACAGGTCAGAAGCATTTGACAAATTACCGAGGACAAGAAAAGGGGTGGTCCGCCCCGCCTTCATAATAAGTAAAGCATTTATTTCATGATCAAAATAGACAAATATATTGTAATTATACAGGCATATATCACAATATAGCAAACATAACCAAAGACAATGGATTTGCCGAGGCAGGTTATAACATGTAAACATACAGTTTAATTTACAACGTAATAATAGTATTCATTACATGAATATATCAATGAAAATCATACAATAACACAATTATTTACAACATATTATAGTTATAACAGAAATTATATATAATTTATAACATTGAATTCAACCATTTAGAAAAATAAACAAGATCAGTATTGATAACTTCTGCACTGATCACCCTGGTTTAATTAGTGTGATATTGTAGGTGTCGTCTGCATATATTTGTGTGTCTTCTTAATTCAAAATAAATAGTCAGACACGATATGAACAAAGAAATACACATTGAAAACCCAGGTCCATGACACAGTGTATCAACGTTTACATATATGTATGTGTCAATGGCAGGGTACTCACAGAATACAACATAAACATAGAACATAATGGGGTACAAGGAACATTTAAAATTAATTGAGGAAAGTAAACATCAACGGCTATAAGCAAGTTGTAATTTAAGAACATACAAAATAATAATTATACAGAAAAACGTGTGCCTTATTTAGTGGAGTGAATTACCATACCGACCATGTCATCTTTATCCCTACTATCCAACCAATCTTCTGAAACATTCAGAAGGACAGTCCCTGTCGAGTGCTTAGACCTAAAATCAAGAATCTTTTTTGATCAGTAATTTGACGTTGAAAGATATCTGTACGTCTGGGAAGCATGCACTGTGGGTAGTAATGTGTTACGTGTCACGTGACCAAAACACTAACCCGGAAGTACGGAAACGCTTCGGAAATGAGAAAGCAAGCATACAATACAAATACAATAAAGTCATTTCTATAGCGCTCTTAGAAAATAACTGTTGTTTCACAGCGCTTTACCCGGAAAATCTATTTCTGTAGACGGGTATGATGTTCCATTAGCGTTATAGCTAATAAAACTGATTATTGTTTATTTGAACAGAAGCGCGTACCTGGAAAAGTACGGAAAAGTACAGAATAAAATAATAATGTTTTTTTTCCCAGGGATGCCTTATCATCATCAGTGCTGTTCTTTGAGTTTAAGTTTGAGTTTGAGTTTGAGTTTGAGTTTGATTTTATTGGTTTCACATTTCACATATATCTCACACATATAATACAGATAACAAAATATACATTAAAGACATATTGTTTCATAATTCACAAAAATGATTATAGTAATTAACAAGGTAATCAGACTACACAGTTACATGTCATCACAATTGTTTGACAACTAATATCATTTAAAGGAAACCCAGACAAAAGTAAAAACTGTAAAATGTGCAGGAACCTATAGAAAAGCAGAGCTTGTAAAGAATAGGTTCCTGGGAGACTTGAACAAATGACAGGGACAGAAGATGTTTACTGTAGAGAGAAGTACACAATTAACATTAAGACGGCAGTAATTTGACAAATACTTGTTTGGAGTTCAATAAAGTACAATACAGAAAAAAGAAAAAGAAATACACTAAAACGAAGAGAAGTAACGAGCCAATAAATTGCAGAGTATTCACCTATTTTCACCAAATCAAGGTTCTTCCTTATGGCCCTGCAATTAATATTACCCCAGCAATTGACAGGTACCCATTTACACCTGGGTTGAGAGTGCCAAATGTAGATTAATGTCTTGCCAAAAGACATTATACCTCGAAACTTTGAAATCCTGTACCAACACAAAATAATAATGTGAGTGGAGAAAATTCCCATTTGCGCTGTACATTTCAGATAAACCATTGCTTTAACTTATGTTAGAAAACAATAAAAACCTCACATTAAAAGAGATCCTTATTTCTTTCAAACTTGTTTGATTTTAACCTTGCTATCATTCATCCACGCAAGCCATGCAGATTTTCAAATGTTTGCCCATATTCACATGCCAAGCTAGCCAAGTACATGTCATTAAAGTTTCTACTTTTGCTCTTATTTATACGTGGATCTAAGACCACCTGCCTCTGACTCAACAAGAACCTTGTCTAGGTCTGCCAAGGTCCTATGGGATTCTGTATTCCACAGCTGCAGAAGTTCCATGTATGTTTGTGTATAGTCATTGTCCTGCTTCTTTAGGATACATTGCGCAATACTTGATTGGATTCCCAGAGCAACGTATAAATCGGAGAAATTTGTCGGATAGAGTCCTTTTGAGATTCTTAGCAAATGCACTTCTGTTACTTCTGGTGATTCGATAGGCCTGAGATTATAGGAGAGAAAAATATTGAGTTTGCAATGTTAACATCAATATATAGGCCTACAGCTAGCTAAGGCAAAAATGTTGTCAATGATAATAGTTAATTGGTTATAAAAATTTAACGAGGGTGAATTTATAACCTATCTAAAGTTGAAGAAAATGGTAAATAAACTTTGCATGTAGAGCAATATTATGTTGAAAACAACAAAAAGGCCGCAATAAATAAATATATTTTAAATATTATAACCAAACCAATAACTTGTCTAATTAAGCGCCTTTTAAATTATTAAAACATTTCAAGTTAGTGATTATCTAAGAGACTGTCAATTTCTGTAAATGACAGTGAACGGGAGAAGAAATCACCACTGCACAAATAAATTGCCCAAACCAAGAAAACTCCATTCTATGAAAACCCGAGTTCCACAACAGACCGAACTTAACTTAAAATAAAAAAAAGTGGTTAGAATTTTAAAATGTCAGCAGAATAACGCCTAGAAGACAATCAGCAGCGGAACAGAACATTTCGAAAAAGAAAGAGAAAAATATTGACCTACTTTTGAGCTCTGTTTGTCCTTGGTGTCACCTTGTCCCCTATTGTAAGACAAATAACAAAACAAAACACTGCTTCACGTCGGTGTTCCATTCTTCCTAAGCATTTCATTTATATTACATACTGATTTTCAGTGTTATTTCCAAATGTAACGTTTTTTCTGACACTTTTATAACTTTTTAACATTTAATTTCTTGTAAATTTTGTATTTTTCTTCGATTAAAAGTGAATGCAAATAAAACCAAACATGATGTCAGAGAGAGATGTTGGTCAAACGAATCAGATTGGCGTCTCCATGCGTTTGGTAGAGAAACTTTTTACCAAAATAGAGCTTGGCCGAAAGAAGTAAATTTAATTCTTTATTCTTAGTACCTAATCAATCTGTCTGTCAGAAAATAGAACACCAAATTATAATTATTCTAGGTCAATATCTTATGGCATCAGCATTTTCTTTTCTTTTCTTTTTGTTTGTTTCCATGTTCTCGCCGTTTAGACGTTTGAAACAGGATATAAGCTTAAAATGTATACAGGGGAAACGAATTCCTAACAATGTTGATCTTCTTGAGGTATGAGGTCATAGTGTTGCTCGAAGTGAGCATGTTAAATTCTTCGGTGTTATTATAGATGAGTACTCATCTTGGAAACCCCATTTAGATGCTATATGCAAAAGATTTCGCGAAGTGTTGGTGTCATACGTAGGTTAAGATTTATCCTACCTAAGAATGTTTTATTAATTTTATAAAACAGTATTGTTCTCCCTTACCCGTATTGCAATGTTGCGTGGGGTAACACTTTTAAGACGTATATTGATAAACTTAAAATATTGCAAAAGAAAGTCATTCGGCTCGTTACCAACTCTAACTTCAGACAGCCTAGTAAGCCATTATTCCTTGAAATGATACTGTTGCCTTTTGATGAGCTTGTGTCATTCAGTAGTATGATGCTTGTGTTTAAACTTAAGTTTCATCCTCAGGCTTGCCTGTCAAAATACCTATTTTCCTTTATCTTTTTTTTTCATTTAATTTATTTCATTTATTTATTTAAGCACGGTCACTCTCTCAGCCTATCGGTTGATTTTCAGAAAGTCCGTGACTGAATAAAAAATATACAAATTATATAACAAAACAAAATCCAGTAACAAAAGATAACAAAACATAAAAATATGCAAAATAATCGAATCAAATCAACAACTAAAAATAAACAAAGAAAACATGAATTATTATAATGTACAAATTACAAATTAACAATAATGAATAAAAAGTAAGTAATTAGCAGAGAGATGTATTGTAAACCGAGAGTCTGATTGACTCTCCTCCCAAGGGTCAGCCCCCCACCCCCCCCCCCCCCCCCCCCCCGCTACCTAGGTGGTGACATGATGTGTTTTCTAAAAACATTTTTATTCTCTATGGATTTCAGTTCCTGTAAAATTGTGTTCCAGCATTTCGCTCCTCTATAACTTAAACTCCTTATTTTATAATTCGTTTGGCCTATGTATCTCCCAGATACAAAGCTACAATACACGTCCAAGTAACCTTGTGCATCAACCTCATATAAGGACAAATGTTGCACTGAATTCCTTTCGAATCACATGTATTAACGAGTGGAACCAGTTACCCACAGACTAGATTCAGACTTTGTTGTAAATCATATCTGTTAGATAGATTGAAATAGATTGCTGCTATTACGTATAATAGCAATGATTAGCCAGTCAGCCTCTGTGTGTGAGTGTGTATGCGTGTGTGCGTGCGTGTGCGTTTGTGTTTGTGTGTGTGTGTGTGTGTGTGAATTTGATGCGTACAGCCCGATGAGCCGCTTACGGCTTAGGGGAGGGAGGGGGGGTTAAGGGGGTTCATGCCCGGTTGGGTCACGCCCCCGCAGAGTGTGACAAGTATGACCGTTACCACAAATGCAAATAACCCCCTTTTGCGGTAAATTTCAAGGACATTTTGTAAATTTAACCTCCTTTTTTACGTCAAAACAAGGACAAAATCATACTTTGGAATACCCCTATTTAGAAGATTGTAAGGACACTTTCGCAAATTACCCCTCTTTTACCACATTCAAGGACAAGACTTTTAAACCTTTTTTGCATTAACATAAAGGTGTCCAAGACCAGAGTCATCAAATTACTTTTCTTTTCATTGACATAAAGGTGCCAAAGAACAGAGTCCTTGAATTAAAAGTATTAGAAGTAATAATCAGTGCACCATTACTGACCTTGTATTCCTTAGAAAATCTGTTAGCGTTAGCATCATGCTGGCTCAGAACAAATTGACGCTCAATTGTGTCCTCCTTTGATCATATGGTGGATGGTAATTTGGACAAAGAACTATGGTAACCATGGTTTTCAGTACCATGGTTACCATGGTTCTTTGTCAAAATTACCATCCACCATAAGAATCATGGAAACCATGGTACTGAAAATCATGGTTTTACATGGTAAATTTTTATAAGAGGGGAGCTCCGCTGCAAAGCGGGGGAGACTTGGGCGGAGCCGAGGTGGTGGAGCTTTTCTCTAGGCCTACAGGGCGGGCAGGGCGCCCTAAATCCACTGATCTCTAGATATCCTTTACGGTTGAACTGTGTTTATCAATGATAAACTCAGTTTATCAACTGATAAACTGAGTTTTTCTGATAAACTGAGTTTATCAACTGATAAACTGAGTTTTTCTGATAAACTGTGTTTATCTGTTGATAAACTGAGTTTATCTGAGAAAAACAGAGTTTATCTGAGAAAAACAGAGTTTATGTGAGAAAAACAGAGTTTATCTAGTTTTTACACAAAGGGGTTGCCATAGCCGGGCCGGTAGAAATGGGTTCGTGGATCCGCGCCTGCTTGTACCGTACGGTATGTGCATATTATATCGTATGTGCATTGGATGTTTTTTTTTCTCAACGATATGAATAAGCGAGGCGAGCGCGTGCGCTCTCCCGAATCGGTGTACGAAATAATGATGCCGCAGGCGACTCGGCTCAGAGAATTTTTCTTCCCGGTTTTCTCTTTTCCCTTTTCCTGACCCCTATTTATCAATTTCGAAGACACCTGTGCACCCCTTTTTTCTATATTTCGAGGAATATTTTGTCCGCGGACATTGTTTGAAATTGACCCCTTTTCCCGCGATTTTGGTAACGGTCGTGCGGTCCCTAATTCACAATGATTGACCCCACCAGGGGTTAATGATGTCAGTGATTCAGCTTTTTTTCCTTCTAAATAAAAAATTACGTTTTAAAGTTATATAACCTTGCCATTTCCTTGTAATCAGTTATTTTATAAAGTCATGTTTTGTTTTATGATGCTTTTTTTATCATTTTTTTATTATCATGATTTCCTTGTAAATATGTTTTTAAAGTTACATAACCTTGCCATTTCCTTGTAATCAGTTTTGTACAATATCATGGTTTTTTTTTGTAAATGAACTTGATCTCGGTTGGCGGACCCTGAGACCTGCTTGTTTTGGGGGCTCTGCGCGCGTGAGACTGTATTGTATCCATGATCGTATCCTACTATCTTTCATGTTTTTGAATTGCGCAGATCCTTGAAACACGTTGGTCTCTTTGCCAATCCGCCGGGGCCTCACTCACAAGCATTGCTCTTTGGGGTCTCAATTTGGATCATGTTTGTTCGTCATGATTGCTATGTCTGGTGTTTTTTCAATAAACTGAACTGAACTGAACTAAAGGTTGTTTTTGTTCTGTTTCCTCCTTCTGTTTCTTCTTTTCTTCGTTATAAATCTGAAAGCTAAACCAAGGACGTACATATATATGCTTTCAGGCAATTAACACTTACCTGAAGCGATTAACACTTACCTGACAGATTCATTTGACACATAATTTCTTTCTTTGCGCTTTGTTCCAAAATGAAGTTAACGAAGACTTGGGATTTGCCAGCGGCTGAAGTGTTAACGCCGAACCGTACATTAACCTCAACAGATTTATGAAACAAAGTTTCCTGCTGTGTCTGTTAAGAAAGACATAAGATAAACAATTTGAATACACATTACATGTACCCATCATGTCAATGAATTATATTATATGACCTAAAGTATTTGCATCATAAAAGCTTATTTCTACCTGTACAAGGCTACAGTTTAATTGTGCTACAAGTGTTTCCTATTTAATAGACCCCTTAGATATCATCCTACAGAACATAACGTGTTTTTAATCCCCTGTTAAAATAGTTGAGTAATCGAGCGCATGCGCACGCGCGCGCACACACACACACACACACACCACACACACGTCTGCTCGCAACCAAACACGCACACACACTATGTTTGAGCGAATAAACATTATTCTGGTTATTATTCTTCTATTGATACGCAATATCACTTTAATACAATACACCTTTAGTAAGAACTGTTTCTTTTTTTGTTTAAACAAAGATTAGATAAACATTCATATTCCGATAATACACCCTGTATAATCGAGTAACTTAAATATCAATGAAAACTTTAAGAGCGAAAAAATGGCATGTATACCTAATGTTTCCCTGTCTAAATTATATACCTCCGTCACAGTTTTGAGAGAGATTATTGTAACACGCGCACACATACGCGATCAAAGGTCAATTAATGGAGCTCCAAATAAGTTCCTCCAATATATAGATATGTAATGTGGGAGAGAACAATTGTGAGCCCAATCAATTAACCTTTCATCGCGTACGTGTCCGCTTGTTAAAACTTTCTCTCTCAATACGCTATGGACCGATCATACAGATCGGCAGCACACCAACCAAACGTATACATCGCTTTGAATAGCCAACAAATCAATCAGTCAATTGTGAGTTGGCTATGTCGTTGTGACTGTTGCATTTATATTAACTTGCCTTGGTGGCTATGTCCTTGTCGTCTACCTGACAGGTTACTTTAAGATCGCCAGAACGCCATGCCACAAAATATTCTTCTCCCTTTATCGGTGTCACGTATCCTGGTTCGGGCTGTTATGTTATTTAAAGCAAAGATGAAAGCCTTTTGTTTAGATCATACAAATGCAGTATAATGAAAGGAGAAAGTAGTATAATGTTAACACAAGAAAAGGGCTACAGGATTCAGCGTAAATACTATAGAATAAAAAGTATCAATTTAGTTATTGCCATAGGCATCTTGTGACGTTTTTCTCATTTACATTACATTTACAATAGATAGAAAACATGTTACGATTGATCATGAAACAGATTTCGAATTCGCATTTGATTAATACTTGTTAACCATTAGCTGCCAAAGTTGGGTATACTTTTGCGATCCGCACTATATATTGCCGTGTCAGCACATTTTATTAGTTGACGTACAAGACTATTAGAAAAACCTTTTTTCTGACCGTGTTTTCCATTGACTTTGCAGATCGAAGAGGGCCAACATTAGATGTGAATTGTCGAAACTAATAGCCCTAATTCACAACGGAAGTTTGTCGACAAATCTCCTTTGTGAATTCAGGCCTTTGTAGGCCATTTTCGTAATGTAATTAGATTTAATGCACAAATCTTTGTAACAAATTATTTCATTCACCTGAGTGTTACGAAAAATTGTAAGTGTGAATGAGAATTGCAGACATTCCTTATTTTAAAACTATTCCTTATGTTTGTCCTACTAACAATTAAAGGAGAACTAACCCCAAATAATAGCTCTAGTCGTTCTGAGAGATTTATTAGGGACTTTTAGATTTGCACAACGACAACGTGGATTGCTACGATCGATTGAATGGTCCACGCAAATCTAAAAGTCCCTATTGCAGTCTTGCTCATCAAACTACAAGTTTCCCACCAAATTGTATGAAAGCATGAAACATGAAGCATGAAAAAAGGTACAGTTTCTCAGCATGACATGGGCATCGCAATTTTCTTGATTGCATGACTTATATGCGGAGTCGTTTATCAATAAAATGTATGGATGTTTGTGGTGTTGAAGCACGTTCATTTTACATCAAAAGGCAGGAATTCAGTTTGTTTTTTCAGAATACCTACACTTATTCTTTGGGGTTAATTCTCCTTTATTGTATGCCATTTGCATTCGAGTATAGAACTAAATTATTCCTAACAGGTGAATAAAATAAAATGAATGGCACTTAACGCTTAATTACGCATATTTTGATTACAATACGGAAGTGGTCTATTTGCCCTGCTCCAGTCAACGTTGCTTGCATTTTGTAGTGAACCTTATACGCAGGCTCTGTTGTTTTGAACAAGAAACATGGGCTATGAGCGAATATGACATAAATACTTTGGTAGTCTTTGAACAGACTGTGTCTCATTACCCCTTCCATTTTCATACCTCTGCTTTTCCGTAGTTACTATCTCTGATGCAGAGCCTCAACAGATGCTCATCGTTCCCAGGGCTCGGTTCTGGTACGAAAGGTGTACAGATGACACGCTTGCCCACGAATACCTTGGTGATGAAGGCAACAATCCACCATTCAGAGAAGTGAGAGATGTAGAGGTCAAGGTCTCGCTCTTTAACAACACATCGAGAGTCACCATTGGCAAAGTTGATCAACGAAAAACTGTCGGAGCCTTTTAATTGAAAACAGAAGACATATGCGTAATCGCAATTTGTTCTTCTTTGCGAAATCTGAAACAAGTGGAAAACAAAGAACGCAGAGGCAATGGGGAGGGTGAGTACTCCCAGCTTATTACCATCGATTTTCGTTATACGATATACCACTATCAGCGTATACCTCTTTAAAAGAAAAAGAAAAAACGTAGTCAGGCTTGAAGCAGAGAGAAACTTGCTCAAGACGGTTTCTCACAAAAAGGGTTAGAAACAAACCCGTTACATCGAAATTGAAAATCTTGGATTGGTATAATTTTGCCCGGGAAAGAATGATCTACCCACTTGACAAAAACAAATGTCATTGAGTCAACTTTTCGTTGAAATTGCAGATCTCGGGTCTTGCGTTCTTTTTAGTTACCCAGCAACTTGGTATCGCTTTATAGCCGGTCAAGCAGGAAAAACCCAAACAAAATTGCAACAAAGGTTTTTTCAACGGTCTCCGGTAGTGTTTAACATCAGAAACAGGATGGTAATCTCTCTGGAAAATCAGACCCCCAGACAGCGGTTATTTTCAAAATGGCGTCCAAGATGACCGCCAATATGTTTTTTAAAAAAGCCTTCAATCATAATACAACCATCTTAGAGATGTGATTTTAGTGTCTATTTACAAATAGGTTTGGAGGGTTGAAGAATCCATTCATACTAAAAACTGTTTTGTTTCATTTGGGGTCAAACCCTAAATTGACCCGACTACGTACAATGCATTTTGAAAAGTGGACTCTACTTATGATAATGAAGAACGCTTAGATATATCACTCCGGCCATGTTGCGATAGGTGATTGAATTCTGTTAACATTTTCATCTAATGCGTCTGAAAAAATACACGCAGTTAACAACAAAATGATTGCTTGCTCCTCCGTTGACAGGTCAACCAGTTCAGCTGGAACTTCAGGTAATGCCTGGATATCATCAACGACCCAAATCTCACTTGGAAGAAACTGGACCTCAATGCCATACTGTTTGTGTGATTTTCCTAATTCAACAATGAACGATGGACTGGTTCAATTAGGGCCTTTATTGAATATTTTACAAATTTGTTAGTTGAATACTTTTAATTGTAAGTTTAATTATGTCACATTTTGAAAAACATAAATCAGGACTAGTCAAATTTTCACATACACTTTAGCTCATATAGTTGGAATATTGTTGTTTTACCCCAATTTATGGAATTATTTTAAAAATAATTTAGAAATAATACATCTAGATAATAGTATACATTCTCAGATGTTATTGAGTAATAATTTGCCAATGTGTGATTTTCGTGACTGCTAAAGCATGTGTATGCAACTATGCTTATCAACTAGGGGACCTACGCCCTTAAGTCATAAATGACAGTAATGAGGATTGAAAAGGCGACCCATTAGAACGGCACATCCCCGTATATATCAATATATTAAGGGTTTATTTAGTTGTTTACTGTAAATAATCTTACTGCTTTTCCGATGGTACGTCCCAATAAATGCAGCATCGGGACTTGTAAAAATTGCAGAATGGGGCATCGTCACTTTTACTGGATATTTAAAGTTTGCATCAGACGGTGACGCCTTAAGGCCAACACAGATGATTGATTGGTCCTCTGTTAACAGGTCTGTCAGTTCAGCTGGAACATCAGGTACTGCCTGGATGTCTTCAACGCCCCAAATCTCACTTGGATGAAATTGGACTTCAATGCCATACTTCTCGATGCGAACCAAGCCTAATTGCTGATCGGATGCCCCCATGGATTCATGAATGACATCTTCTACGACCTGTTCAGAAGATGCAGAGTATATGTTGAGCTGTTTGGGTTTTGAGGTATCTACGTTTGCTTCGCTATCCACCTGTTTTTCAACACTCCCGCTTTCCTTTTCTGAACCAACGGCTGGATCTACAAAGAAACAACCAAATGAGGTGTTATATAGCACAGAAAAAGCAGTATTTTATTCATCTCATCTGTTCACTCACTGTAAACAAATGTGGACAGGGGCGGCGGCAGAGCGTCTTTCGAAGTGGGTGGGGGGGGGGGGGGTCGACAAAAAGGGGCACTTGTCAAAAAAACTTGTCAAAATATAAGGGATACCCGTCAGATTAAAAAAGAGACACTTATCAGAGATGGTAAGAGGCACTTCTTGTAAATTAAAAGGGGCACTCACCTGAGATGAATAGGGGCACTTTTGTCAAAGGAAAATGGAAAATTTTCAAAGAAAAGGAACACCTATCAGTTTTTTTTTAATAGAGGCGTTTATCAGAGATGTGATCAAGGGCATTTATGAAAAGAGGTAGGGACTCTTATTAAAAAAGAAAAAATGGCATTTATAAGAAGGAAAAGGGGCACCTATTAGAAAGAAGAAGGGGTCAATTTGCGATATAAAAGGGGACATTTATCAGAGGTAGGAAGAGGCACTCATCAGATAAAAAGGGCACTTTTTCAGAAGGAGAAGGTGCATTTGTTAGGGGAAAAAAAGGGCATTTGTTGAAGTAAAAGGGAACCTCTCCGATTTTAAGATCGGCAATTATTGGAGAAGGGGGTACTAATAACAATGTGGAATGGGCAACTTTAAGTAATAGATAGGGGCACTTTTCCAATGTAAAAAGGGGCATTTTAAGGGTACTTGAAAGAGTCCCCCTCCCCGGGTCCGCCGCCTGTGAATGAGCATTTGCAAAGAGGGCCTATAATGGTAACCATCGGAGTCGAGCTTATTCATGTCCAAATAAAACACAGACAGCTGGCTCGGCTATTTTCTAGCACTACAAAATCAAACTTTAGAGGCTAATTCAAAATTAAAACACAAATTTGGAAAAACGATAAAAAGCACATTCTTCGTAAACAGCGAATGTGGATATAGAGCCCTCATCGTTAGGTGCAACGCAGTGTGCACAAAACGCATGGGGAAAGTTAAGCTGCTGTTGATATATATTTCTTGAAAAATAATGATGCCAATATACATGTATTTCTTCAAATGTTTGCTATTTGAAAGGAACTTTATGAGGCAAATCATTCATGGATTTTTATCATAATAAAGCCAAAGAGGCATCTTTTTAAAACATATATGAACAGGATGATTTTCCCGAAGGCTTTTGTTCACACTGCCTTACACTAAAATATGAGGGCTCTGTATTCACTGCTCGTACGTAATTCGCTGTTTTCGAAGATATTGCTTGTTTTCGGTTTTCCGAAATTGTGTTTGGCTGATGAAATGAATAAGTAACTTATATACATGTGGTTGCCTAATTGCCCAATTCAGTCAATGTTTTACGTGTATAGTACGTCAAGGTATTACATTACAATATATTGATTACATGAAAAATCGTAAAAGCCCTCACTATGAACATGATGGACAAAGAAAGCGGACAAAATATACATTTCTGTCCGTGGATATAATACATTAATCACTAAAAAATAACGGCCTATGTAGGCCTATGATGTTCTTTAATGGAATGTTTAAGACCTTCAAAGTACATGGTTATCGCTCTTACATTCTTATGTATGTAATTTTAGACCCCGAAATGTGTAAATTTAGATTGAATACGATCAATTCAGCTCCACTTTAAAAAAAAGGTGACCGTTAATTAATCATAATTAATCATAACAATACACGGGCCGGCTGGTTGTGCGTATTATAACCAGCCCAAAAAGGCCAACAAAAAGCCGATATTGGCATTGGCTGGAATAAAACGTATATGCGCTATCTTGTTTTTCAACGGCTGTGACAAAATAACCGAATATTTGTGGGGCACCGCAAATATTAGAAATGGTTATATTTATGAATATTTCAGCTGTCTCTGAACCAATTTTGTTCATACAAAGATGATTTTGTCATTTAAATTGTATGTTCTTTCAAATTTGACACTTAGTTTTTCATTATCTCACCTAATATTTAATTTTGTGAAGCGCCCTCTGCAACACAATCCAACCATCCCTTTTACAAAGAAGGTTGGTATTTGACTTTAATCTATCAGTGACTTATTAGTCATCTCCCCTCAAATCTCCTATATCAACATCTGATTTATATATTCATAAAGAATAATGATAATAAATAATTAGAAATAGGGAATGGCAGATAAATTTACAATTGTACTAGGAGCGGCGATCCCGGGGGACGGGAGGGGGAGGGCACGTCCCCCTCTCGGAAAATTTGAAAAAGTTACTCCAAAAATGTAAAGCAAATAATAACTAAAGACTGCAACATTCTTTTAAGCTCTGGAGGGCCCAAGAGTGCAGCGATTAGACTATACAAATGCAAAAATATTCTCGCTCGGTTGCTACGCTCCCTCGCATAATATCCTTAAACATGTACAAGTAAATATTGTAGGAAATCTGTGTTCCGTTGGTATTACCGCTGCCTGGATAATAAATACTGTGAAAATCAGGCTTTCTGACATGTCTATTCAGGAATGGATGCAGCTACCTGGCCAAATCGTATTTTCACGAACTAAAGGATATTTTAGAATAAGTATATGAAATGTACCTGCAGATATTATGTCAGAAGAAAGCAATAACTTTTAGTAAATTTAGATGTAAAACACATAGATTACCTGTTCATAAAAGCACATTTGATGCAAATGTAGTAGTACATGATTTGCAATGCCCACTTTGTACACCAACCGGTATTGGTGATGAATTTCATTATATTTGTATATGTCCATTCTTTCAAAATTAGAGAAAAATGTGTATACCAAATAACTTGTGTGGTAGTAGCTCTAGACCAAGTGCGTTGCATATGGATAAGGTTTTTAATACAGCTCATGCTTGCCAGGTAAAGAAATTAGCAAAATTTGTTAGGATAATTATGTCACATTTTTCAAAAGAGCCAAGTGTAGATGGTAATACTGTAAATGATAGCTCACAAGTAAGCAATGTTGTTAGGCAGACTTGTAGCGGTAGGAGGGTGAACTACCCAATTCGCCGTGGTTTGTAAATATATTTATTTGTTCATATTATCAAATCATTATTCATTATTCATATATCATATTATCATATGTTTATCATTGTTCATATTGTCACATGTTTATCACAGTTATACTATTGATACTATGTTGGAAATATGTTTGTACTCACATAACCCGAGAGGGGATCGATAGAGTAAATACAAAATACAATCAATCTTACCAACTGAACTTACCTTTGTCAATTAACTGCGCGTGGATAGGTGTGCGCCTCCTACAAATACCAGCCCTATTTGAATCTGCTTCTCGGTCAGTGAGAAACTGTACCACATCATGGTGACCATTGCATGATGCAGCTTGGAAAGGTGTCCTGCCATCATTACCAGCCCTATTTAGATCTGCTCCTTGGCCAATGAGAAACTGTACAACGTCGAGGTGACCATTGAATGATGCCGCATGGAGAGGTGTTCGCCCATCAAAACCAGCCCTATTTAGTTCTGCTCCTTGGCAAATGAGAACCTGTGCAACCTCGAGATGACCTTTGAGTGATGCCACTTCGAGAGGTGTGCTGCCATCTTTACCAGCCCTATTTAGATCCGCTCCTTGGCCAATGAGAAATTGTACAACATCTAGGTGACTATTGAAAGATGCCGCTTGGAGAGGTGTGTGACCACCAATACCTGCCATATTTAGATCTGCTTGTCGGTCAATGAGAAACGTAACAACATCGAGGTGACCTTTGAGTGATGCCACTTCTAGAGGTGTGCTGCCATCTCGACCAACCCTATTTAGATCTGCTCCTTGGTCAATGAGAAACTGTACAACATCCAGGTGACCCTTAAATGATGCCGCTTGGAGAGGCGTGCGCCCACCAATACCAGCCCTATTTAGATCTGCTCCTTGGCCAATGAGAAATTGTACAACATCGAGATGACCTTTGAGTGATGCCGCTTCTAGAGGTGTGCTGCCATCGTTACCAGTCCTATTTAGATTTCCTTTTTGGCCAATGAGAAACTTTACAACATCGACGTGACCTTTGATTGATGCCACTTCTAGAGGTGTGCTACCATCTCGACCAACCCTATTCAGATCTGCTCCTTGGCCAATAAGAAACTGTACAACATCAAGGTGACCATTGAATGATGCCGCTTGGAGAGACGTGTGCCCACCAATACCAGCCCTATTTAGATCTGCTTTTTTGCCAATGAGAAACTGTACAATATCGAGGTGACCTTTGAGTGATGCTGCTTCTAGAAGTGTGCTGCCATCATTACCAGTCCTATTTAGATCTGCTTTTTTGCCAAAGAGAAACTGTACAACATCAAGGTGACCATTAAATGCTGCCGCAAAGAGAGGTGTCCTGCGATCTTTATCCGCACATTTTAAATCTGCTCCTTGGTCAGTTAGAAAATGTACAACACCAAGGTGACCATTGAATGATGCCGCGAAGAGAGGTGTCCTGCCATCTTTATCCGGCCTGTTTAAATCTGCTCCTTGGTCAATGAGAAACTCAACAACATCGTGGTGACCTTCAAGTGATGCCATTTTTAGAGGTGTACTGCCATCATTACTAGCAATATTTAGATCTGCTTTTTTGCCAATGAGAAACTGTACAACATCAAGGTGACCATTGAATGCTGCCGCGAAGAGAGGTGTCCTGCCATCTTTATCCGCACATTTTAAATCTGCTCCTTGGTCAGTTAGAAAATGTACAACATCGAGGGAACCATTGGATGATGCCGTTTGGAGAGGTGTGCTGCCATTATTATCAGCCCTATTTAGATCTACTCCTTCGCCAATGAGAAACTTTATGACATCGAGGTGACAATTGGATGATGCCTCGGAGAGAGCTGTCATGCCATCCTTATCCGCCCTTTTTAAATCTGCTCCTTGGTCAGATAGAAAGTGTACAACATCGAGGTAACCATTGGATGATGCCGCTTGGATAGGTGTGTATCCATCAATACCAGCCTTATTCAGATCTGCTCCTTTGCCAATGAGAAACTTTACAACATCGAGGTGCCCATTGAAGGATGCCACATGGATTGGTGTGCGCCCACGAATACCAGCCCTATTTATATGTGCTCCTTGGCCAATGAGAAATTTTACCACATCGAGGTGACCATTGAATGATGCCGCAAGGAGAGGTGTCCTGCCATTATTATCAGCCCAATTTAGATCTGCTCCTAGGCCAATGAGAAAATGTACAACATCAAGGTGACCATTGCATGATGACATGTAGAGAGGTGTCCAGCCATCGTTATCCGCCTTCTTTAGATCTGCTCCTTTGTCTATGAGAAATTGCACAACATCGAGGCGACCCTTAAATGATGCCGCTTGGAGAGGTGTGCCCCCATCAATACCTGCCCTATTTACATCTGCTCCCTGGCCGATGAGAAACTGTGCAACATCGAGGTGACCATTGAATGATGCCGCGTAGAGAGGTGTCCAGCCATCCTTATCCGCCCTTGTTAGATCTGCTCCTTGGCCTGTGAGAAATTGCACAACATCGAGGTGACCATTGAATGATGCCATATAGAGGGGTGTCCAGCCATTCTTGTCCGCCCTTTTTAGATCTGCTCCTTGGCCAATGAGAACTTGTACAACATCGAGGTGACCCTTGAGTGATGCCATTTTTAGAGGTGTACTGCCATCATTACTAGCCCTATTTAGATCTGCTCCTTGTCTAATGAAAAACTGTACATTTTTTATGTCACCATTGGATGATGCCGTATGGAGAGGTGTCCTGCCGTTATCATCCGCCCTTGTTAGATCTGCTCCTTGGCCTGTGAGAAATTGCACAACATCGAGATGACCATTGAATGATGCTGCATGAAGAGGTGTCTTGCCATCATTACCAGCCCTGTTTATATCTGCTCATTGGCAAATGAGAACCTGTACAGCCTCGAGGTGACCATTGGATGATGCCGCGTGGAGCGGTGTCCAATCATCATTTTCACCCTCTGGAAGGTCTCCTCTTTGAATTTTGTCCCCATCCATGATAAGAATTCAACTGATCTGAGTGTCTGTCTGTAATTTCTAGACTGTATAAGTAAAGTATATAGGCTATTTGATCAGCCAACTAGAACTGTATTACAGCCAATGAACGACTCTAACGACTCCAAGCTATGGGACGAAGATAGATAGATAGACTATACCGTGCCGCTTATTATCTGCTCCGAGTAAAACGGTTGGCAGTGGTCTTCTATAATGCACCTGCAAACTTCATTTAGACCGCGTAATTCTTCTTGCCCACAAAGGATATCACTTCTTCTCCACATTCTATTAATAAAATGTTGTTCATGTCAGCTGCATCGGTACGTTCCATTTCCGAATAAACACGACGGTCTTATACATTCTCCCATTATTGTCTCATATCTATCACCTCCTTTCGAATGTGTTTAAGCGGGCTAGACCTACAGATATGGCAATGTTGTTATTCCGAAGAAGAAAAAAAGTGTGATTTCATACGAAACTTGTATGATATGAAGTTTAGTACAGGCTACAGTGGACGCAACGCTATACCCAGTCGCTGCATAATGATACAAACGCACTCAGCCGTCTACCTGCTTCCTCAAAAACATATATTGTAGAAATTGACGTATGACCGGACTTTAGTTTCTGTTAATACTCTTTTACTCGGCTCAATGAATCGTCAACAATATGCCTATACAAGGTGGCCCAATAAATAATAGTAGCAAATTTTTCACTAGAAACATATTCTTCTTCGTCACGAAGAAGAATATGTTCTCGTGAAAAATTTGCTACCATTATTTACAAATTTGGTAGAGATTTTTTTGTTGTTTTTGGTAGGATTTTGTAATGCAATAATTCATATAAGTTCAAGTTTGTCCAATATTACGGAAATAGCATTTAAAAACAAGAGTACTATTTACGTCTGCGTTAAAATCATTTAAAAAGCCTTTACACATATTGTTTAGAAAGTTAATTTATGTTCAATCTGATGTGTATTACAACTTGACAAAAGCTTGCATTAATACCATTCTGAAACTCAACAATGATACGTAATATCCGCATGGAGCACTGCCAGTGGATCTTTTCAATATTTTTTTGCAAAAAATGCATCCCTAAAATACGAAATTTGGTTTGTAGAGGTGCCGTGGTCTATAGTAAATACCCGTCATCGGACTGTGGATCAAATGGCTCGCGGTTCGAGTCCCACCGCGTGACACTAATGTACTTTGGCGAGAAAATATAATCTACAATTACCACTCTCAACCCAGGTGAAGTGAATGGGCATCTAGTAGAAAAAACTTCATTGAATGTTTTAGCCCCTTATCATGGGGGCTCGTGCGGCTTCATGTTATACAGCCGGTGTAGTATATAAATGGACATATTATTATTATTATATTACTACTATTATGTTCTTTTCAAAAGATTCCCCATCTACTGATACTGGTTAAATTTGCTCTGCATTATCGGAAGTATGATATTCCGTTTTGTTATTGCCACCCTGTCGTTATAGGCGCAGCTAGTCGACTGTGACAGACAAGAGAATTATCAATGAAACACATATCAGTCTCTAAAGCACAACGCACATTATACCCGATCCTACTGCGATCCGATTTCTAAAGATTAAGATCGCGTGCTCGATGTTGTTGAAATCCATTCAAAAGAAGAAAAACAACCTCGGATTCAGAAGGACCTACTGGGTGCACGCCAAACAATCCTTTACAACAAATGAAACTTCTCCCAGGAAGCCTAACATAAAAAGGTAAATAGAATTGTAGAGACAATGAACAAATGAGAATAAAACATCGTCGTTAATCGTGAGAATGATCAATACTACCTCTCTCTCTCTCTCTCTCTCTACTAAATCCTGCGAACAGTGGAATCAATCAGGTAGAATCAATTGTTAAACGAATATATCATGAGTCATGACAGACTAATTTCCTACTGCATATCATAGTCATATTGAAGAGCAGCAATGGTGCATAATTGTTGCTGAAATTCAGCAATTGTAGCTATGATTGCTTTTCCCTACAAATTGTCATGAGACATCACGCTAGATAAAACTATGCACAACAAAAATGATAGTGATTTTTTGATTTTTTGATTTTATTTCTGCATTTTTTCCATATGTGTCTTGAGAACAGTGAGAAAGCATTAGAAATAGAATGAATAAAACATGAATGTGGTCATGTAAATAGTTTTATTTCATGTTGTTTCTTCAGTACCAAATAACCAAGCAAAACTCGGGAAAGGTACAAATATGGGTATACATTAAAGATAATAATTTATGACATACATGTACATGTATTGTCAATTGTGAAGATATTTGATTTTAAAAATATAGGTTTTCCCGCCCAATTTCATCAGAGTTGCATTCGACTTCATGAATAGGCGTTCAAGTTCGAACGGTTTTCGTCAACTCTCTGCTCTCATGGTTCATTTTCATTCTTTGAGCATTTAATTTCTTTTTATATCATTCCTTTTAAATGTTATTTTATTCAATTTATAGAGAAATCCATTCAATTTAGTGACGCTAAGTTGTCATTCAATTTCACGCAAGCTGGATAGACGTTCAATTTCGTCCTTAATACCAATTTCAATTTCATTTATAGGCACACACCTTCGCACTTTGAACGTTCAAATTAAATCAACATAAACAAGTTCTGAAGTTATATGTAATTCTTACCGCAATCTTTTCACGTCATATTTTTTTTTCTCACTGTTTTAATTATATAACTTAATTTTCATTCTTAAAGTTTTATAATGTTTATTTTTATCATATTCTATATATTTCTTTTCTTTCTAATCTTTTCTTCCAGTTTCACTATATTCCCTAGCAGTATGGACATAACACTTACAGAATGGTTAGAAATCATAATTTGTTTACATGACGGTTTGTCAGATAAATGAGATATTTCACTATAAGGGAAAGGTCCCATTTCAAGGTACATAAAGTTTGCATAATTTATTCAAAGAGATGCAGATTGCAAAGAACATAAACAGTAAAAGAAAAAGACTGCCCAAATGCTGTAAATGCTTGGCTATTCGTCAATTTCAATTCCTTAACGTTTATCAGGGCGATGCAGGTGCGAAATTGAATGCATTTACGTGCATTTCTATTTTGAACGCGCTTTTTACACGTTTATGTGAGAAAATCATGAAATCGCATGCTTATACAATTAAATTGAATGAGCTAATTAGCTTTTTGAATGTTGATCTCGGTGATCATTCAAATTCGCTCGAAATAGAATGATCGCATCGTTAAATCGGATGCAACTCTGATGAAATTGGGCGGGAAAACCTATATAAAAAAAGCTCGATCCTGGTGTAAAATCATAGGATTGCAGGGCTTTCAAAAAGGGAACGGATTTAACACTGCCGATGCTACCGTGTTTAAACACAGCATTATTTTATCCTCATCGTTTACATGAATGATACCAATATCCATGTTGAAAATTCATCGTTTTCATCATCAATATGGTAAATCCTGAACTTCAAGAGATCATCCAATTGCAAATATCGGAAACAGTAGCTATAACAAGTATTTACTACATCATCCTTGTTCCAGTTTCCTTTTTACTTTTAAGACCTACTGTCTGGAACACAATGGACAGTCAGTGACGTAGCTCCGGGGGGGGGGGGGGGGATACTTTTCCTTAACTTTATTGAGAGAGAGAGAGGGGGAGGGGGTTGTGTGGGGTTCAAATTCAGTTTTCTTTAAAATTATAAAACCTAGGTACTTATGAATTTATCTTCCATGTGATGGCAATTGATAGTACCAAAATGGTGTACTGTCTTGTAAAGAAATATTTTGCTTGCACCTAGTACATTATAGAGAGCTACAAAACTTGCCAAAGTGTGAGACACTTAAACTACTCAGAGAGACTCAAAGCACTGAAAATCCCCACTCTACAGTTCGGACGGAAACGATCTGATATGATTCAAGTGTCCAGGATAATGCACCAGTTTGACAATCTTCAAGAGCAGAACAAAGTGCAGTCGCACCCATGGTCACTCACTTAAGCATAACAAGCTAAAATGCCGGAAGACACTAAGGAAAAACTCATTTAGCCAGATAATAATCAATGTGTGGAATGAACTTCTAGGCGATGTTGTGGAGAGTACCACAATCAATCGCTTCAAATCTGGACTTGAGAACTGGTGGAGAGATGGCCCAGATAATTATGGTGATAATCCTAACCAAAGGAAACCATGGATAGGAACAACAGATGATCCTGGATCAAGTGAGTTACAAGTGAGTTAAGATCGCGTGCTCGATTTTGTTATTGAAAACCTGTCAAAAGAAGAAACAAAAAATCTTGCATTTAGATGGACCTACTGGACAGGTGCAAGCCTAACATTTCTTTACAACAATTGAAACTTCTTCAAGGAAGCCTAACATAAACAAGTAGTTTATTCAAAAAGCATTGAACAGACGATGAACAAAATCGTATCCGGACACCTTCCCCCCTGGACATCCACCCCCGGATAACCACCCCAGTCAACTACCCCCTAGGACAACTACCCCTAAGGCAACCACCCTCTAGAGCGACTCCCCCCGGGACAACTACCCCCGGACAACTACCGCCAGACAACTACCCCCTAGGACAACTACCCCCGGACAACTATCCCGGACAAGTACCCCCTATGACAACTACCCCCAGACAACTCCGCCCCAGACAACTACCCCCGTAGGATAGTTGTCCTAGAGGATGGTTATTGTAGGGGGTAGTTGTCCTAGTGGGTAGTTTTTTTCTTCAAAATGTCCAATATCAACAATTGATTCAGATATTTCCCTAAATGAATAATGAAAATAATAAATTATAAAAACAGGAAGTGTCAAAGAAATGTACAGTACATAATCCGGAACGTACAAAATATCAACTGAACTTACCTTTATTAATTAACTGCGAGTGGAGAGGTGTGCGCCCACCAATACCAGCCCTATTTAGATCTGCTTCATGGTCAGTGAGAAACTCTACAACATTGAGGTAACCATTTGATTATGCCGCTTGGAGAGGTGTCCTGCCATCATTACCAACCCTACTGAGATCTGCTCCTTGGCCAATGAGAAACTGCACAACATCGAGGTGACCATTGGATGATGCCGCGTGAAGAGGTGTCCTGCCATCATTACCAGCCGTATTTAGATCTGCTCCTTGGCCAATGAGAAACTGAACAACATCGACCTGACCACTGAATGATGCCGCATGGAGAGGTGTGCTGCCACCATTACTAGTCCTATTTAGATCTGCTCCTTGGCCAATGAGAAACTGTACAACATCGAGGTGACCATTGAATGATGCCACTTGGAGAGGTGTACACCCCTTACTACCATCCCTGTTTAGATCTGCTTGTTGGCCAATGAGAAACTGTACAACATCAAGGTGACCTTTGCGTGATGCCGCTTCTAGAGGTGTGCTGCCATTATTAACAGCCCTATTTAAATCTGCTTTTTGGCCAGTGAGAAACTGTACAACATTGAGGCGACCTTTGAGTGATGCCTCGTGGAAAGGTGTCCTGCCACCATTACCAGCCCTATTTAGATCTGCCCCTTGGCCAATGAGGAACTGTACAACATCGAGGTGACCATTTGATGATGCCGCGTGGAGAGGTGTCCTACCACCATTACTAGCCATATTTAGATCTGCTCCTTGGTGAATGAGAAACTGTACAACATCGAGGTGACCATTGAATGATGCCGCATGGAGAGGTGTCCTGCCATCATCATCAGCCGTATTGAGAACTGCCTTTTGGCCAGTGAGAAACTGTACAACATCGAGGTGACCTTTGAGTGATGCCGCTTGGAGAGGTGTGCCGCCGTCATTACCAGCCCTATTTAGATCTGCTTTTTGGCCAATGAGAAACTGTACAACATCGAGGTGACCATTGGATGATGCCGCGTAGAGAGGTGTCTTGCCATCAATACCAGCCCTATTTATATCTGCTCCTTGGCTAATGAGAACCTGTACATCCTCGAGGTGACCATTGGATGCTGCTGCTTGGAGATGTGTCAAATCATCATTTTTAGCCTCAGAAAGGGCTGCTCTTTGGAACCTGTTCCAAGCCATGATAAGAATTCAACTGATCTGAGTGTTTACCTGTAATATCTTTACTATTATAATTGAAGTATAGGTTATTATTTTTATTGGCGAACTAGAACTGTATAACAGCTGAAGACATGAAGTTGTGGAAAAGCTGCGTCTCAGGGTTCATTTTTATTGTCACCCCCAATGGTTCCAAGCTATGGGACGAAGATAGTTAGATAAGCAATATCGTGCTGCTTATTATTTGCTCCGAGTAAAACGGCTGACAATGGTTTAATGAGCCTACAAACTTTATTTGGACCGCGTGATTATTCTTGCCCTGAAAGGAGTTCACTTCTTCTCATAATTTATTATATTAATTGTTCTTGCAAGCTGCATCGGAACGTTACATTCCGAATAAACATGACAGTCTTCCAAACTTCCATTAATGTGCCATATCCTTAACCTTGCGTAGTCGAATCTCGAATGTGTATAGGCGAACTAGGCCTACATATATGGCAATGTTTTTATTCCAAAATAAAAAGACCCAGCGCGATCTCATAGGAAACTTGTATGATAGATACAGGCTACAATAAATACACGCAGCTCTATTCCTAGTTGCTGCATTATGGACCTAGAACGCACTCAACTGTCACTCGGCTGTGAATTATGCTAGCTGCTTCCTCAAAAACATATATTGTAGAAATTGACATATGACCGGAATTTAGTTTCTGTTTATACTTTTGTACTCGCCTCAATGAAAAGTCGACGATAGGCCTATACAAGGTGGCCAAATAGAAAAAGGGACTAGCATAAAATGAGGAAGAAGAATATGTTCTCGTGAAAAATATGCTACCGACATGTATACATTTGGTAGAGATTCTTTTGTTTTGGAGAGCATTTTGTGATGCATTAATTCATAGGAGTTCAAGTTTGTCCAATATTACGGAAACAACATTTAAAAACATAAGTATTATTTTATGTCTGCGTTAAATCATTAAACACGCCTGTAAAAATATTGTTAAAAAAGTAAATTTATGTTCAATCTGATGTTTATTACAGCTTGACCAATGCTTACATTAATATCATTCCGAAACTCAACAATGATACGTGATATTCGCAAAGAGCAATGCCAGTGGATCTTTTCAATATTTGTTGGCAAAAAATGCATCCCTAAAATACAAAATTTGGTTTGTAGTTCGAGAATTTGGTTCGAGTTCCACCACGCAAAACTAATGTAATTTGACGAGACATTATAATCTACAATTCCCACTCTCCACCCAGTTGAAGTGAATGGATATCTAGTAGAAAAAACTTCATTGAATGTTTTAGCCCCTTATCATGGGGCCTCGTGCGGCTTCATGCTATACAGCCGGTGTAGTATATAAATGGACATATTATTATTATATTATTACTATTATGTTTTTTTAAATGATTCCCCATCTACTGATACCGGTAAAATTTGCTCTGCATTATCGGAAGTATGCTATTCCGTTTTTGTATTGCCACCCTGTCGTTATAGGCGCAGCTAGTCGACTGGGACAGACAAGAGAAGTACCAATGAAACACATACCAGTCTCTAAGGCTCAGCGCACACCACACGATCCGAATGCGATCTGATTTCGGAAGAATTTACCACAGCTAGCGCATTTTATATGAACATTAAAACATGTAAAATGTGAATGATCGTGGTGAGTGCCTCTTTTCATTTGTGATGGGTGTTTACTTTCAGGTGCGAAAAAGTGCCCCTTTTCACCTCTGATAATTGCCCTTTTTACTTTGGCATGTGCCTCTTTTCCTTCCTAATAAGTGCTCTTTTTTCCTATACTGATGAGTGTATCTTTCATTTGTTTTATAAGAAGCCCTTCCCTTTTTCATAAATGCCCCTTTTTACCTTTTGATAAGTGCCCCTTTTATTTGCTCCTATGCTATAAGATTGTAATTTCATCGAAAATCAGATTGGAGGACAAAAGGAGTGTGCGGTGGTTTTTAATCTATATTTGTTTATTTTCTCCTGCACTCTTTTTCTCTCTTCATCTCGCTCTCTCTCTCTCTTTCTATCGCAGTCTTACTCTCCTTTTCCATCTCTCTTCATTGCTCCCTCTTATTTCTCTCTCTCTCTCTTCATCTATCTCTCTTTATCTCTCACTCTTTCTTCATATCTCTCCCTCTCTCTCTCTTCATCCCTCTCTCTTCATTTCTCTCTCTCTATCTATCTCTGTATCCCTTTCTCTTCATCTCTCTCTCTCTTTCTCTCTCTCTCTCTCTGACTCTATATCCATCGTCCAACATATACGTCTATCTATCTATCCATCTTTTAAATATTCTATACTAGTTTATGTTCTCCCTAACTCTTTTCTCTCTTCATCTCTCTCTCTCTCTCTCTCACTCTCCCTCTCTTTATCTATCTCAGTCTCTATTCATCTCTCTATCTCTCTCTCTTATCTCTCTTCATCTCTCTCTCTTTATCTTTCTGTCTTTCTTCATCTCTCTCTCTTCATCTCTCTCTCTCTCTTTCTCTCTATCTATCTCTCTGACTCTATATCCATCTACCAACATACGTCTATCTATCTATCCATCCAATTAATTTCCGACCCCCCCCCCCCCACTTTCTTTATAAATATATATCTCTCCCTCTCTTCCATTTTTAGCCGTAACAGAGTATTTGTATTCATATATTTAGTTACAGTGAAGTATGTGTTCATTCTTTAATCCACATACTTGTATTTCAGCTTTATGTTTGAAGCTATTTGAGGTCATTATAAGTTGGACATGAATGTTGATGGTATGGAAAGATTTAATAAGAATTAAAAATGTACAAATCGTCTAGAGTTTTCTATTGTATTTCAGATTATCAGAAGGTTTTACTCACATCCTACTGCGAATATAAACATACGGCAATTCTTTCGACTGAAATATTAAGAAACAAATATTGTTCACTGTCGGTTCAGGTTGTGGTCTCCAATTTGAAGAGATTATTTCCGCCTGGCAATACTGCTCTTCGAGTTATTCATCAATGATGATTAGATGGCGCTGTTTTCTTTTCTGTGGCTCAAATATTGATTCAGTCATTTCAGTATTTCTTTTTTCTTCAACAATGCTTCTCAAATGGTCGCCATTTAGTTTCACAGCTTCCTCTCGTTGCTTGTGACCGTTCACTCGATGGTGTGGGCAATAATTTAGGTGTCGACTTCAATTGTTTGAAATTGTCTCATTTATTTATTTTCTATTGTTATTGTTATTTTTTTAATAGTAGTGCTGGCTGGGTTCAAGACAGTGGAGGTAGCCGGGTCAAATGTCAGGATGTAGAGTATGTCTCTCACGTGACCACCAACATCTTACAAAATATACCCTACATAAGAAAAGGTAAAGTTTCTAAAATTCTAAATCTTAACTTAAAAAAGCCCTATGTGCGGAATGTACTTTATCCTGAACTTGTCAACAGAGTTCTATACCCTGCCTAATATCGAGTGTTTATTTATACATATAATGAGGTACTATGGACCAAGAAAATCATCAAGTAATATCAGGAATCTAGTTGTTTTATAAGAATATAAAGAGATGGGACCAACAGAAATAAGCTTCTTATAATAGATACATTAATATATCACAGCTCTTTATACTGAGGTTTTCACTCTATATATAAATGTGTATTTTGTATACATGTAAGCGTGTATACACACACGGACACACACACACGCCACCCTCACACCCACACACATACACAGTGTATAGTCCTGCGTCATTTGAAGAAAAATAGACAGCTAAAAATTCAGAAAATATAACGACTGTAAGAGAAACAAATATTAAATGACAAAATGTATTCAAAACAAGTACATACTTCCACAAAATTGATAAGAGGCACAGTTACTAACTTTAGAAAGGTTATATACATTATGGTGACACTCTGAAGAGTAGGAAAGTATTTACAGTGATTCAAGGACTCTAACCTACTTATTTACTCTTTGTTATGATAGCTATTATTCAATAAGCCATTTTCGTAATACCACGAAATTTAATGCACACATCTTTGTTAAAGGCCTCGTTGAAAATTATTGTATTCCCCTGTTACAAATAATTTTATTCCGATAGTCAAAATGAGAAGTGCATACATTCCGTGTTGATAGGTAGGGAAAGCCATAATGTTTGTGCATTAAATTTGATGACATTATGAAAATGGCCCATTCAAGCAATGATAAATTACACTTAACAATCAGAAGGTAATCCAACCCTTGTAATAATTTCATTGGTATTGAAGCAGTCCGACTAATATAAGTAAGGGACAGCGCTTGTATAATTGATGGTATGTCACGGACTGGAAAACCGAGCTTGCCCTGCATATTGTATGAAGGTTGAACGTTTATTCTGTCACTCCTTACCAGATCATTCCATGAATAATGACAAAACGGATAAATTACATAATATTTAGTTCACTGAACTTTAAATGTACGCTTCTTGCTATACGCAAATATGACCTCATTAAAATACAATTGTCTTGTGTGATTTATTTGCATAATTAATTGAATGATTATGCAAACAAATCTAATCTGAATAATAACGTTAATTGATACAAATAAGTATTCAGTAGTTTCTTTGTTTAAGAATCTAAAGCTTCATTTAGTTCACTTGTCACCTGAAATATCAGGAAACAACACAAGTTGGCAATTAATGACATATGAAAATAATTCAAAACATAAAAAAAACATCCATGTGTAATTACGAGCCATTTTCCTAGTGCTATCCTATCTTCAAATTTGATCTTTTTAATCAATCTTGGATTAATTTCACAACATAATCGAATGCTGCATATAAATAATTATATTTTTATGTACATGTAGTTCAATTTCTCCCGAGATTAAATTCAAATGTTTTGTGCATGTACGTTCTGAACCATAAAAGCAACAAGGAGAAAATATCACATTTATTTTCTATCCGTACAAGGAGAGTTAATTTGTCATGTTCACGTTAGTGAAATTTTAAAATCAAATAAAGACCAATTATAAATTGATTAATTATCAAACATTAAATACTATTCTTTTCTGTTCATTCATTAATATAATTCAGTGATCAATGTAAAAGTAGTGCAAATGATTACAATGCATGTTACATCATTAAATAACATCTTAACATAAAATAGATACAAAATTTAAAGGAAAATTACTCACTGGTCAATACCAGCAAAACTGTGTTAAATGTACATGCATGAATGCTACCACCCAACTCTCATTTAGCACAATGCATCCATTGACCTATACTAACCTTGTGTGATACCTTTACAAATGTCCTAGAATTTACATGAAATGAAGAAGAAAAAAATACTTCCAAAAAGTGACCCCAAAAAAGGAGGTCAAGCATTCGCTAACTTCAACTTTACAAGGTAATACATCCAGTGTGCATACATTTTTACAAAATGTTTTCCTAAAACAGACACACAATACATCACAGTACTTTTCATTTGTTCATATTAACAATAACACAGTGCAATCTTTTAGCCCCCCCCCCTAACAAAAAAGTATCAGCATATGAGATGCGGTATAAGGCCTGATTCAATGGCCTATAAAATGTCACTATTCGTTCTACATGTATATATATATCATATATATATCATAGTAAATAATGTAAGGTGGTAATATGATATTCATGATAATCAGTTAAATAAAGTATAATCATCATGATCACATTTAATATTTCAAATAAAAATATGAATTAATCTTATATTTTAGCTGCACATAGAGTTCTTACAGAGGCGTTTTACTTGTTCTGTACACTTGTCAGATAAAAAGCACAAGGTACAATAATATGCCAACGGCGGTCTGTATTATACTGGACGGAAAAGAAGAAGAAGAAATAAATCTCCTCACATTTTTGTCTGCATCAAGCAAATGAACAGGCACCTGCAACGCCAACAGCAGATAGTGCCCTGCGTATATAACTGAGCCACTGCAGGACTCTTCCACTGCTCAGGATATAAGGGGTGCACTAACGCACAGCTATTGATACATTTGTTAATCAAATGAAGTGGAGGGATACAAAAGTAAAAATACTTATCTAGGTTATCCCCTTAAACATTATCAGAGCAAATAGGTACACTAAGTAAATAAATTACAACATTGAAATTGAGTAATACGTATTGATTTTTCCAGATTCGAGAACCCCCTATATGGATACACGAATTGGGGAAATAAAGGTACCCTTTCCACAGGTCAGAAGCATTTGACAAATTACCGAGGAGAAGAAAAGGGGTGGTCCGCCCCGCCTACATAATAAGTAAAGCATTTATTTCATGATCAAAATAGACAAATATATTGTAATTATACAGGCATATATCACAATATAGCAAACATAATAATAATAATAATAATAATAGCTAGTTCTTATATAGCCAAAGACAATGGATTTGCCGAGGCAGTTTATAACATGTAAACATACAGTTTAATTTACAACGTAATAATAGTATTCATTACATGAATATATCAATGAAAATCATACAATAACCGATTATTTACAACATATTATAGTTATAACAGAAATTATATATAATTTATTACATTGAATTCAACCATTTAGACAAATGAACAAGATCAGTATTGATAACTTCTGCACTGATCACCCTGGTTTAATTAGTGTGATATTGTAGGTGTCGTCTGCATATTTTTGTGTGTCTTCTTAATTCAAAATAAATAGTCAGACACGATATGAACAAAGAAATACACATAGGAAACCCAAGTCCATGACACAGTATCAACAATTACATACATGTATGTGTCAATGGCAGGGTACACAAAAATACAACATATACATAGAACATAATAGGGTACAAGGAACATTTAAAATGAATTGAGGAAAGTAAACATCAACGGCTATAAGCAAGTTATAATTTAAGAACATACAAAATAACAATTATTAAAAAAACGTGTGCCTTATTTAGTCGAGTCAATTACCATATTGATCATGTCAACTTTATCCCCACTATCCATCCAATCTTCTGAAACATTCAGAAGGACAGTCATTGTTGAATGCTCAGACCAAAAATACAGACTCTTTCCCATCATTAATATTATGGAAATATACTGTACGTCTGGAAAGTATGCACTGCAGGTAGCAATGTGTTGTGTCACGTGACCAAAACACTAACCCTGAAATCCGGAAACGATTCTACCGAAATGAGAAGGCGATCGTTTCCGGAGGATTCTACCGCTAGAGACGTGACGCTGTTCTATTCGCGTTATAGTTATTAAACCTGAGTATTGTTTGTTTCAAAAGAAGCACGAACCTAGAAAAGTACGGAATAGTCAAGAATGTAATGGTAATTGGAACCCTGTAGAAATCACAAAATAAAACAAATGTCAGTGGAGAAAATTCCTGCTTGTGCTGTACATTTCAGATGTTAACCATTGCTTTAATGTATTTTAGAAAACAATAAAGTCTTCACATTACAAAATTTACATATTTCTACCAAACCTGTTTGATTTTAACATTGTTATCATTCATCCAAACGAACCATGCAGATTTTGTCATTTTTGCCCATATACACATGCCAAGCTAGCCAAGTACATGTGCATAATTTTTCTACTTTGGCTATTGTTTATAAGTGGATCTAAGACCACCAGACTCTGACTCTACAAGAACCTGGTCCAGGTCTGCCCATGTCCTATGGGATCTTCTCTTCCACAGCTGCAGAAGTTGCATGTATGTTTGTCGATAGTCATTCTGCGCTAGGATGCCTTGTGCAATACTTGATTGGATTCCCAGAGCAACGTACACATCGGAGAAATTATCTGGAGGGAGTTCTTTTGAGATTCTTAGCAAATGCACATCTGTTACGTCTGGTGAGTCGGTAGGCCTGCGATTATAGGAGAGACAAAGATTGAGTTTGCGATGTCAACCCTAATAAGTAGGCCTACAGCTGATTATGGCAAATTGTTTGTCAATGGTAATAGTTAATTGATTAGACAAATTTAACGGTGGTCAATTTACAACTTGTCTAAAAGTGATGAAAATGGTCAATGAACTTGTAGAGCATAATTATGTTAACAACAATATATAGGCTGCAATAATTAATATAGTGTAATACAGTGCGTCCCAGATAAAACGAAACCGAGAATTATTGATGTTATATCATAACTTAATCACAATTATAATTGATAAATGACACATATTCGGAAAGCTTAGATCCCCTTCTTTCATTTGATGAAACTCATAATGAAGCATATTTCACGCATGAGTGATTGAAATCAATTTGAATAGAGGAAAAACAAGTCATTTGGCGGACGATATCTGAATTTCTAACAGAAAAT
Organism: Strongylocentrotus droebachiensis; assembly: GCA_035222895.1. NCBI lineage: Eukaryota > Metazoa > Echinodermata > Echinoidea > Camarodonta > Strongylocentrotidae > Strongylocentrotus > Strongylocentrotus droebachiensis. Next base: position 121,618 of record JAVYIG010000540.1, on the reverse strand, counting down.
CACATTTCTAGAAAGAGAAAGAGAAAGATATAGACCTACTTTTGAGCTCCGTTTGCCCTAGGTGTCATCTTGTCTCCTAAAGTAGAGAAGAAAAAACAGTGCTTCACGTCGGTGTTTCATTCTTCCTTAGTATTACTTTTATATTAGATATTGAATTCCATTGGTATTTCCAATTGTTTAAAAAAAAAAAAAAATTATGTTTCTGACACTTTAATAATTCCGAACCTTTAATAATTTCTTGTAAATTCTATATTTTTCTTCGATTAGTACATACAAATAAACCAAACATGATGTCAGGGAGAGATGTTGGTCAAAAGAACGAATCAGATTGGCGTCACCATGCGTTTGGTAAAGACACTTTTACCAAAACAGAGCTTGGCCGAGATAAGTAATTTCATTGTTTATTCTTAAAACCTAATCAATCTGTCTGGCAGAAAATAGAAAACCAACTAATGACTTTGCTTGATCAATATTTATATATATCAATATATTTAAAAAACCATATTCCTGCCGTTTAGATGTTTGGAAAATGTTATAAGCTTACAATTCATACTACTAAATGTTGTTGTTGTAATTCTTCCTCCTCCTTCTTTTTCTTTCTGTTTTCGTTATGAAGCTAAAAAGCTAAGCCAGGGGCCTACATATGTATGATTTCAAGCGATTAACACTTACCTGACAGATTCATCTGACACATAATTTCTTTCTTTGCACTTTGTTCCAAAATGAACTGAACGAAGACTTTGGATTTGCCAGCGGCTGAAGTGTTAACGCCGAACCGTACATTGACTTCAACTGATTTACGAAACAAAGTCTTCTGCTGTGTCTGTTAAGAAAGACATAGGATAATTAATTTGAATACACATTAGATGTACCCATCATGTCAATGAATTAAATTGTATCATCTAAACGATTCTAGTTATAAACAATTATCTCTTCCTCTACAAGGCTACAGTTTAAAGGGATCCGGTAACTTTGTCTCAGATTCTGGAACAGAGTCCTGGATTTAGCTCATGATGAAATGATAATTATAAACCCTTAGGTCAGTCAGTAACCCCATGACGTTTTGCGTTTTCCTAACGGTTTTCATAACACTACAGTCTATTGGGGAAAACGAGTATGGTAAAACCGATCACTCAAAGATTTTTACTTTTTTGAGGCACTTTTTGATCATTTTGAAGCGCATTATTTGTTTATAACACCATATCACAGACACTGATAACACGTAGGGTCGTGCATCTCAGATTTAACATTGTTAAACGATGCCTTTAACTATTATCCTGCCATAATGAATATTATACAAATAGTGAATGGCCATGAGTGCAATGGTACAAGATTTTGCACGAGGTGAAAGATAAGAGACGCTCTATTTAACGAGGCGCAGCCGAGTTGAATAGAGCGTCTCATCTTTTACCGAATGCAAAATATTGTTCCATTGCACGAATGAAGACCATTCACTATTTGTTTAAGGGGTAAGAGGACATTTTTTTTTTTTGGTCTCGAAATATGAAAATTTTAAATTTTACTTCGTTGGAGGGGTGGTAAGGGGTCACCTTTTTTTAAGGTTAGCAATGGGCATATTTTTTTTTTTTTTTTTAATAATTAAAAAAAAAAAAAAGGGGGGGGGGGTTAGGGTTTTTTAGGGGGGTTTACACACATTAAAATACCAAAGGGGGAGGGTTCAACCCCAAACCCCCCCCCCCCCTCTCTCTCTGCGTACGCGCCTGCTCTCATGAGACCCCGTATAGGTATATAATATAACGGGTTTTTGATCCCCTGTTAAAATGGTTGAGTAATCAAACGCGCGTACAAACACACACATACACACACACAATTGCTCTCACCCGAACACGCACACACACTATCGTCGAGCGAGGGTAAATAAACAATATTATTATTATTATTCTTCTATAGATAGGCAATATCACCTTAATACACCTTTAGTAAGAACTGGTGCAAATATTTGCCAGAATAGATCCATATTCATATTCAGGTAATATAAGCGAGGAACTTTTAGAGAGAAAAATGTCCCTCTCTAGGTATACTTCCGTCACAGTATTGAGATATATAATTGTGACACGCGCACACGTTCGCGATCAAAGGTCGATTAATGGAACTCCAAATAATGTCCCTCCCATATAGAGATTTCATGTGGGACCGATCATGCCGATCTATGGACCGATCATACAGTCCGACACCAACCAAACATATACATTGCTCTGGACAGCCAACAAATTCGATCAGTTAATTAAAAAAAAATTCCCGTTGTGACTGATGCATTTATTTAGACTTGCCTTGGTGTATATTTCCTTGTCGTCTACCTGACAGGTTACTGTAAGATCGCCAGAACGCCATGCCACAAAATATTCTTCTCCCTTTATCGGTGTCACGTATCCTGGTTCGGGCTGATTTTTGTTTGTTTGAAGCAAAGGAGAAGAAGAAATTAGTATAATGTACACACACGAAAACAGGATTCTGCGTAAATTATACAGATTAAAAAGTGTAAATGTAGTTATTGCCATCTGCAACTTTCTCTCATTTACATGGGCCGGTATACATTACTAACGTTAAAACATACTCGTTGAGAATACATTTTTCATGAACTTTCATGTTATCAATGAATACAATGTATAATTTTTAACATACAAACAAAATTGCTGATATTTTGAAATCTGATGAATTAAATATGACAGGCAACAGGAAATCACATTGACAAGGATATGGCACAACAAGTTAAGTATGAATTTTACACATAGATAATAGAATAACAAACATATACGCAACATAAACAAACATATGGAATCCATTAAATCAGAAAATTAATCATTGAATTTCCCCAAGAAGTTACTAGGCTGTTTAAAAAAGAAAGGTTGTCCTGTTGATTGAAAAAGGGCCTGTAGAGGCAGAACATATCATGAAAAGGGGATCTATATAGATAGAGAACATATTACGAATGATCATAACACAGATTTCAAGGTCACATTGATTAAAGACTTTTTGATCATAAGCTTCCAAAGTTGGGTATACTTTTGTGATACGCACTGTATTTGGCACTGTCATGTCAGCACATTTTATTAGTTGACGAACAAGACTATTGAAAATACCATTTTTTCTTACAGTCTTTGCCATCGACTTTGCAGATCGAAGAAGGCCAAAAATAGATGTGAATTGGCGAAACCTTAGAGTTTAGTGTGATGTCATAAGCTGGCCAAATTGTCAAGGTTGCTAGTTCCCAACAATGTTATGCTAAACAATGGCGTTATGATCACATACGCGCCAAACACTGAATAGGCCATTTTCGTAATATAATCAAATTTAATGCACAAATCTTTGTAATAAATTATTTCATTACGAATAACTGTATTTGAAGAGTCTGAATGCGAATTGCATACATTCCGTAATGTACGATAAGACAGGACAAGCTATACTGTTTGTCCTACCAACAATTAATGTATGCTTTTTGCATTCTGACTATTGAAATCAATGATTGCTAACAGGTTAATGAAACAAATTGAAGTATAACATTTGATTACAATACGAAACTGGTCTATTTGCCCTGCTCCAGCCCACGTTGCTTGTCATTTTGCATTGAACCTCATACGCAGGCTCTGTTGTTTAGAACCAGTAACCTGGACTAAAAGCAAATATGACATAAGTACTTTAGTAGTCTTTGAACAAACTGTGTCACATACCCCTTTCCCTTTCATACCTCTGCTTTTCCTTGGTTACTGTCTCTAATGCAGAGCCTCAACAGATGCTCATCGTTCATAGGGCTCGGTTCGGGTAAAAAAGGCGTACAGATGACACGCTTGCCCACGAATACCTTTGTGATAAAGGCAACAATCCACCATTCAGAGAAATGAGATATGTAGAGGTCAAGGTCTCGCTCTCTAACATCACATCGAGGTTCACCATCGGCAGCGGAAGTCAACGAAAAACTGTCGGAGCCTTTAAATTGAAAACACAAGACATATTCGTAATCGCAATTTGTTCTTCTTTGCAAAATCTAAAACAAAGCAAAGTAAATACAAAGTTCAGAGAACGAAGAAGGGATGGGAATAGTAAGTACTTTAGCTTTTTTACTACCGTTTTCCGTTATACGATAGATCACCCCCAACACTAACCAATACCTCTTCAAAATAAAAAAACGTATTCATGCTGAAGCAGAGAGAAATTTGCTTGAGACGGTTTCTCATCAAAAAGGGTTAAAAACAAACCCTAACATCAAAATTGATGACATTGTATCAACTTGACGCTGAAATTGCAGACCTCAGGTGTTGCGTTCTTGCTTGGCAACCCTGTATAACAAACAAAACAAAGAAACACAAATTTGGTATCGCTTTATAGTCGGGTCAATTCATGGGGTGAAAAGAAACTACCTCCCCCCCCCCCCCCCAAAAAAAAAAAAAAATAATAATAATAATAATAAATAAATAAATAAATACAAATAAAAATAAAAATAAATTAATAAATAAATTTAAAAAAAATAAACAGAGGTTTTTCATCAGTTTCTAGTAGTGTTTGACATCACAGACAACATACTAAACAAGAAAATCAGATCTCCGAAAAGTTTTTTTTCTTCTTCAAAATGGCGTCCAAGATGACAGCCATCACGTTAGAATAGCTTTAAACAACGATACATCCATCTTAGAGATGTGATTTTCGTGTTTTTACATAAAGGTTTGGAGAGTCGAAAAATTCTTTCATACTATAAACTCTTTCGTTGCATTGGGGGTCAAACCCTAATTGAGCCGATAATTTTTAAAAGAATTCTCTTTATGCTAATGAAGCACGCTTAAATATATCACTCGATGTTGCAATGGGTGATTGAATGATGATTGTAATACATGTATAATGCGTCTGAACAAAGACATGCAGTTAACAACTAAATTGATCATACCCCCCGTTGATTTAATTTGTTGTTGTTTTGTATTTCCTAACTTACAATGAAAGAAAGGTGAACTGGTTGAATTCGGGCCTTTGTTGAATACTTTTACATGTAAGTTTGTATGCGTCACATTCTCAAGAAACATAAATCAGGACAAGTCAATTTTTCACATACTTTAGAACTTAAAAAGACTTGGCAAGGGTATGAATAATTTAGTTGTTAACTATAATAATAATCTTACTGCTTTTCCGATGGTAAGTCCCAATAGATGCCGTATCGGGACTTGTGAAAATTGCTGAATGGGGCATCGTCACTTTTACTGGATATTGAAACTTTGCATCAGACGGTGACGCCTTAAGGCCAATACAAATTATTGCTTTGTCCTCCGTTAACAGGTCTACCAGTTCAGCTGGAACTTCAGGTACTGCCTGGATGTCACCAACGCCCCAAATCTCACTTGGATGAAACTGAACTTCAATGCCATACTTCTCGATGCGAATCAAGCCTGCTTGCTGATCGGATGCCCCCGTGGAATCTCGAATAACATCTTCTACGATCTTTTCAGAAGATGCAGAGTCTATGTTTTGCTGTTCGGGATTTGAGGTGTGAACGTTTGCTTCGATATCCAGTTGTTTTTCGACACTCTCGCTTTCTTTTTGTGAACAAACGGTTGGATCTACAACGAAACAACCAAAGACGGATTTCCTGTTTAAAATGTATAAACATGTAACTACTTATGTTTCGGTTTAATAATAATAATAATAATATTCCGTTTTTATATAGTACTTAATACATCTACGATGTCTCTAAGCACTTAACAGATATATTATTACACCGGTCATTAGTTTCAATACTTGCCCGCACACACTGTGTGCACAATCTCCACTCCCTGGGGAGCATTCCAGCCAGGCGTTACTTGACGCTCAAAAACTGTTTGACCAACAATGACGGTCGCATCCTCCCGGGAACCCATACCACCTGGGTGGAGAGTAGCAAGTGCAGTTCAATATCTTGCCAAGGGATATTAGTGCCGTGTCAGGATTCGGACCCTCGACCTTCGTATCTCCATTCAAGCGCTTTTAACCACTCGGCCACGACACTGGTTGACTTAATATAAATAATGGAAATTATATGACGCATCTAATTCACCGTAAATGCTTTAACAAGACAATTGGATTTGCTTAAGACTATACGGTAAGGTTTTTTTTTCCTTCGGGGGGAGGGGGGGGGGGGGGGGGGTCGGCGATCCTTGATAAATAATGATGTGGATATATTTCTTTAACATTTTTACCTTTTGATAGGTATTGTATAAGACAAATCATCAATGTATTTGTAACATAAATAAGGAACAGCGTTATTATTTTTGCAAATGTATATCAACAGCAGGTTGAGTTTTCTCATGCCTTTTGTACACACTGACTTGCACTGAACGGTGAGGGCTCTATATTCACTGTGCATACATATTCACTGTTTCCGAAGATACTGCTTGCTTTCGCTTTTCTGTAGTTGTGTTTGACAGTTCAGATGAATAACTAACTAATATTCGGTTGCCCATGTGGAAAAGATTTGCTTTCGAATAAAGCCTTTTGCCTAATTAGGTCAATATTTCACGTGTACAGTACGTCGGGGTTACAAATTTCATGAAAGATCGTAATAGCTCTACGAAGCCTGGGATCGTCAATTTCAAAGTTTAGGGACAGTCTATCTTTTCATATTACAAAATGTATTTCTCATCTGCTCTAGTTGTCCGTGGATTTCGACGGGTTTCATTAGTTGCAATATAATACATGCATTACTAATAATAAAGGCCTATATAGGCCTATGATTTTTTTTAGCAAGGAGGTTGGCATTTGACTATGCCAGCTCAATGGAATGACCTTTGATCCACCGACCTGGTGGTCATCTCCCCTTGAATTTCAGATATCAACATCTGATTCATATATTTTCCTAAATAAATAATGATAATAATAAATTATAAACAGGAAATGTCCAAGAAATGTACAGAACATAAGTCGGAACGTAATACCAACTTTACTGGTAACGCGACACATGCTCCGGCGGCGATTACTCCGGTGACAAATGCTCCGCAAAAAGCGACAATTGCTCCGCGACATTTGCTCCGCCGACAATTGCTCCACCGACAATTGCTCCTCGACATTTGCTCCGCCGACAATTGCTCCGCCGACAATTGCCCCGCCGACAAATGCTCCGCCGACATTTGCACCGCCGACATTTGCTCCGCCGATAATAATAGGGACTTTTAGATTTGAACAACGACAACGTGGATTGCTACGATCGACGTCCTCTTAATGGACTGCCTTGAATGGACGTCACACGTATCAGTCCACGTAAATCTAAAGTCCCTATTAATATTTCTTTCATGGGTTATTTTTTGTTGTTGTTATTCAGGGCCGTAGCCAGCATTGTGAGAAGGGGGATGTGTTTTAATTCCCCGATCAGAAGACACTGATTGAAAAAAAAGTGATAAACCTTTGCGAAAGACGCAATTATTTGAATAGGTGCAGAAGCTTATAAGTAATAGGTAAACTTTTCTCAACCTTGAGTCGACCTTCTTTCAACAAATAGTGTTTGTTTTTTCTTAGGCACAATATAATTTAAGGTTACTTTTATTCCCTTTTGGTAAGCGATGGTATATAGCGAGAGAGAGAGAGAGAGAGAGCTAAAAATGTATACTTATCATTAATAATGAATAGCATCTTCCTGCTTCATTTCACTCCTTAATTAAATGAGCATGTTTATACCATAAACTGGCGAGCGAGCGTTTTAAACCAAGAATTATTTTCAACAATAACGAGTATCAAAACAGAGTTTTCTTGCTGCAGGACGGGTAGGGCACATTCATACTGATGGCGATGTCAAATTCATTTTTAGCGAGTGGGAGGTTTTAAGCTTATATTGATATTAAGCTTTTAGCTTTTATATTGAATAGCATCTATCTGCCTTCCACCCTTCTTCGTCTGGCGTTAAAGAGCTGCACATTTAAAATTATAATCGCGAGTTAGCGTATCAAGAGGGTGAGCGAATTTTTTGCACTTCTCTTTTGATAATAATTATAGACAATTTTTTTCTTCCCATAAAGTAACTGTGTCTTCTTGTTCCGTGAAAGGGAGGGCACAAACGCACAAACACATTTAAGGGGACGTTTTTTTTTTTTTTTATTAGTTTTTTTTTATTGGCGAACAAGGAAGGTAAAAATCATAGGTTATAATCTTGAATATAATTTTTTTACACTACGCCCCTTTTGAATCAAACGGGCAAGTATTATTTAAGGATTATTGTTTATTCCTGGTTGGCCAGCGAGCTTAGCGAATGGTCGAAATTCTTTGACTTGCCATTTTATAATGGACCCGGGCCCCCACCCTTGGGGAAAAAACGTGTAAAATACGTTAATTTTACCCTTTTTTGGAGATGGGTCCACTCCCCTGGCGCCCAAGGGGGCAGGGGTGCGATTTTTCAATTTAGTTTCGAGGGCCAATTTTTTTTTTTAATTGCTCCCTAAACCCACCCCCCACTAAGCGAGTTATCGGCCGGCTGATTCGCCGCTAAATATTTTCTCAAGAATTGGGCCCCTTCCCCTGTCGCCGGCTGCATCCGCCCCTGATCACTGATGTACAAAATGTATAAGCCATAGCGAAAGCGAGCAAGCAAATTTTCTTCCTTTTCATATAATAGCTGAAAAAATATGCCTGCTACCACCCATTTTTTTTATCAATGATTATTTCACGAGCATGTGTGCCTATATTTTATTTCTCATTTTCCCTGACGTGTCGTGACGCCGCGCCGTCAGGATTTACCGTCATTAATTATACCGACACCGTCCCGACACAAAGTTGTAGGCCAATGCAAACATATGGAAATTAAATCTTCCTATATTCTATTTTGTGTCCCTTTTCCCTTGCCTTTAGCCTTTTCTTTTCTCTTTTCTTTTCCATGTTTTCTTGTCCTTTTTCTTTTCTTTTCCTTTCCTTTCTTCCTATCTTTTTTTCGCTGCAAAAGGGAGCATTTGTCTTTTACGGGGCACTCCTGCTACGTCGGCGGAGCATTTGGATTTGACAGGGCATTTTTGAGAGGAGCTGTCGGAGGAGCAATATTGTCGGCGGAGCAATTGTCGGCGGAGAAAATGTCGGCGGAGCAAATGTCGGCGGAGCAACTGTCGACAAGCATTTGACGCCCGAGCAAATGTCGCGGAGCAAATGTCGCAGAGCATTTGTCGCTTTTTGCGGAGCATTTGTCCGCGGAGCAATCGTCGGTGGAGCAATCGTCGGCGGAGCATGTGTCATGGATTCACTTGACTTACCCTTATCGATAAACTGCGCGTGGAGAGGTGTGCTGCCACCAATAGCATACCTACTTAGAATTGCTCCTTTGCCAATGAGAAACTGTACAACATCAAGGTGACCTTTGAGTGATGCCGCTTCTAGAGGTGTCATGTAATCTTTACCAGTACTATTTAGATCTGCTCCTCGGTCAGTTAGAAACTGTACAACTTCGAGGTGACCATTGGATGATGCCGCACAGAGAGGTGTACTGAAACCAGCCTGATCTAGTTCTGCTCCTTGGTGAGTTAGAAACTTTACAACATCGAGGTGACCTTTGAGTGATGCCGCTTTTAGAGGTGTCATGTCATCTTTACCAGCACTATTTAGATCTGCTCCTTGGTCAGTTAGAAACTGTACAACATCGAGGTGACCATTGAATGATGCCGCACAGAGAGGTGTCATGTAATCATAATCAGCTTTATCAAGTTCTGCTCCTTTGTGAGTTAGAGACTTTACAACATCGAGGTGACCATTGAATGATGCCGCAAAGAGAGGTGTCCTGCCATCTAAATAAGCTTTATTAAGTTCTGCTCCTTGGTGAATTAGACATTTTACAACATCGAGGTGACCATTGAAGGATGCCACTTGGAGTGGTGTGCGTCCTTGAAGACCAGCCCTATTCAGATCTGCTTTTTGGCCAATGAGAAACTGTACAACATCGAGATGACCATTCAATGATGCCGCTTGTAGAGGTGTGCGCCCATCAATAGTACTAGTCCTATTTAGATCTGCTCCTTGGCCAATGAGAAACTGTACAACACCGAGGTAACCATTTAGTGATGCCATGTGGAGAGGTGTCATGCCATCATTGCCAGCACAATTTATATCTGCTCCTTGGCCAATGAGAACCTGTACAACCTCGAGGTGACCATTGGATGCTGCTGCTTGGAGAGGTGTCAAAACATCATTTTCAGCCCCAGAAAGGTCTTCTCTTTGAAAATTGTCCGAATCCATGATAAGAATTCAACTGATCTGAGCGTCTGCCTGTAATTTCTAGACTATTATAGCAAAAGTATGTGCTATATTTGATCAACTAGAACTGTATTACAGCTGAAGACATGAAGTTATTGAGAATCTGTGTCATTAGGTCTATTTCGTTGTCGCCCCAAACGACTCCAAGCTATGGGACGGAGATAGATAGATAGACTATACCGTGTCGGTTATTATCTGCTCCGAGTATAACGGCTGGCAATGATGTGATGCGCCTACAAACTTTATTTAGACCGCGTTATTATTCTTGCCCTGAAAGGTGATCACTTCTTCTCATTATATATTCTATTAATCGTTCATATCAGCTGCATAGGTACGCTCCATTTCCGAATTAGCATGATGGTCTTCCATCCTCCCATTAATGTCACAAAACCAACACCTCCTCAACGTAGTCAAATCTCGAATCTGTACAGGCGGCTAAGGGCTACAGATATGGCAATGTTGTTATTCCAAAATACAAGAAACCAGCGCGATATCTCGTTCGATACAGGCTACAATAGATACACGCAGCTCTATTCCTAGTTGCTGCATTATGGACCTATAATGCACTCAACCGTCAGTCAGGTGTGAATTATGTTACCTGCTTCCTCAAACATATATTGTAGAAATTGTCATATGACCTGAATTTAGGTTCTGTTTACTTTTTTACTCGGCTCAATGAACAGTTGACAATAGACCTAAAATAGTACTAGCATATTTCAATAACATGACTGAGGGGAATATTTTATCGCGAAAAATATGATACCAACATTTACAGATTTGGAAGAGGGATTTTCGTTTTGGGGAGTATTTTGGATTGCAATAATTCATAGGAGTTCAAGTTTGTCCATTATCAATGAAACATCAATTTTCAACCATTTTTATGAATCAATCGGATGAAATCAATTTTACAAAGGAATTTACCATCAGTCTGGACAGATTAATTTATTAATGATGTATACACTGTATACCATAGTCGTATTAAAGAGCAGCAATGGCGAAAATGTATTCCTAAAATTCAGCAAATCGTTGCTAATGTTGCTTTCCCTAAAATCATCATGATACATAAAGCTAGAGACTGCAAACCTGGAAGACATGCTTACTACTGTCTGGAGAAGAAAATGGATAATGTTCTAAGTCAGTGACTTAGCTCCGGGGTTTAAGGGTGTTTTTCCTTAATCGTACTGCGAGAGAAAGAGAGAGAGAGAGAGAGAGAGGGGGTGGAGGGATGGGGTTGTACGGGGTTCATATTCGGTTTTCTTTAAAATTATTGAACCTGGTACTAATTAATGTATATTCCATGTGATTGTCATGTGATAGTACGACAGTGATGTTTATTGTTGTAAACAATGTTTGGCTTGCAATCAGTAGATCGCGTGCTCGATGTTGCCATTAGCGACTTTTCGATTTGCACGTCGACATAGTAAACTGCTATGCGTGTCGTTCTAATAAGGCACTTTAAGTTCCTTAAAATGTCGTCACATGTTCTAAAAAGGAAGTCATACGTTGCAGTCCACTATGTCGACGTGCAAATCGAAAAGTCCCTAATTGAAAACAAGTCAAAACGAAATCGTTTAACCAGAGGGACCTACTGGGTCAAGCCAAAAGTTGCTTTACAACAATTGAAACTTCTCCGAGGAAGCTTAACATAAAAAAGGAGTTTATTCAAAGAGCATTATACAGACGATGACAACATATGAATAATGCATCGTTGTTATCGTGTGAATGATCTCTTCAATAGGGACTTTTAGAATGAGTGGACGAGAACACGACGTACGCCGACTGATCATGCGTGTCAACGTACTCAACTGCCCATGTTGACTACAATTAGAAATCTTTTAGATTGCACTCGACGATATACATGTATGCAGGAAGTAACACTATGAATTACATGACAGACAAAGAAAGAGGACAAAATATACAGTTCCTCATTCTACCCTCAACAATAGGCCATTTTCTTAATGTAACCAAATTTAATGCATAGGTCTTTGTGAAGTGCCTGAATACAAATTATTTCAATCACCTGATAGGAATAGTAGTATTTCAATAGTCAGAATGCAACTGCATATATTAAGTGTTGCTAGGTAGGTCAAGCCATAATGTTTGTCCAACGTGGCAACAACTAATGTATGCAGTTAGGATTCTGTCTATTGAAATACTATTATTCTTAACAGGTGAATGAAATAGTTTGTATTGAGGCACTTCACAAAGACCTATGCATTAAATTTGGTTACATTACGAAAATGGCCTATTCACTATGAACATGACCGACAAAGAAAGCGGACAAAATATACAGTTCCTCAGGTAGACGTGGTAGAACATCCCTTCACTGCTCTTATGTAAAAATGTGTAGAACAGGTGAATATGCATGTGACACTTGTTCTACACATTTTTACATAATAGCAGGGAAGGGATGTTCCTTTGTCTACCTGAGGAACTGTATATTTTATGCGCACGCGGCATATACTAGTATCGTTCTAGATTTAGGAAAATCAAGGTTGACGCATTCTCGATCGCCGACTGAGACGACGTGACGCATGCGCAGTGCCTTAAAATGACGTCACACGTTGCAGTCAAAGCTGAAAACGTGCAAATCTAAAAGTCCCTATTATCTCTCTGCCAAACCCTGCGAACAGTGGAATCAATCGAGCGGAATCAATTGATGAACGAATTATCATGAGTCATGACAGATTAATTTGCTACTGCATATCATAGTCGTATTAAAAAGCAGCAGTGGCGAATAATTGTTGCTAAGATTGCTTTTCCCCAAAAATATCATGAGACATAAAGCAAAATAAAACAATGCACGGTAAACATAATATTAATTTGAAAACAGTCAGAAAACATTATAATTATAATGAATAAGACATAATTCGATCTTGCTAAACAGTTTTTGTATAACTCTTGTTAATCCTCCAGTACCAATAAACCATTTAAGTATTGTCTATCGTCATAATTGTAGTGTCTTTTTATTTGTTTCTATATATTTTACTTTATTTTCAAATTAATAACGTAATATCTCTTCTTTTCTCTTGATACTGTAACGAACCAGTTCGCCACAATTTAAGTTATCTTGCAGAAAACGTAGAGGGCGCAGTAAGCTTTTGGGCGTAAGGGCTCAGAGCGCGATTATGGACGCACCATGCGTAAAGCAGCTCTCAGAGCGTCTCAAAAGCTATAAATAGCAGTGACCAGCAGATATTTCGGCACTTCGACGCTGGCTCTCGTCTTGGTCAGATAGCGAACTCTCCGCTTTGCTCCAGCTGAGCTAAAGGAAAGAAAAGGACTGGAAGCGAGAAATAGAGTTCCTACAAAAGGCCATACCTTCCTTTACTACTTGTTGAGATTAATACAGGTAATTGGTGTCGGTGTTAACTATGATAACGTGTTGGAGAAGTTGCTTTATGTTTGTATTAATAAAGTATACAGTTAAACAATCCATCGTTTCATAACGTGTAATTAGTTTAGTCTCCATAGTCTGCTGTAATATAATCCTCTCATAGAGAATACACGTCCAGCTATCCAAAACACCTCTTATCTCCACACTCATATACTTTGGGAAAACGGAGCCACGTCAGGGCCTCTAAATTACAAGCCAAATAGAAACCGCTCGCATTATTCAGGATGGCAAATTCTTCGTCAGATGACGGTGATAGAGGCAAGGGACAGGCCAGCCCTCCAGCATCCAGGACCCGTTCTAAGATGGAGGGCCGTAACAATACTTTTTCAGCAATAAATTAAGATTTGTGATAGATACCTTGAATTAGGTATAGCATTAATTATTGGGCACATGACGTAATGCAAAATACAATCTTAAAAATAAGGATCACAATGATACCACTACTACTAGGCCTACTACTACGTGTGCTACTATGGCCCAGGGTTTAAATTCAGTTTTCTTTAAATTATTAAACCCAGTAATGATTGTCAAAATGAAATGAATTTTCTTAATGTTTTCTTCCTTGCTGCTTGAAGATCGATGCAAAGCTTTCCGTTTGCCCTCTTGAACTCCCTCATACTTATGTAGATTCGCAGGCGTGTCATACACTGCGGAGTCTTCATGACAAGTGAGAGCATCCACAGTGTCAACTTACGCTACCCTCTAGTCGTATTAGCGCGTTACTCTCTAGTTGTGTTAGCGCGTTACCCTCTAGTCGTGTTAGCGCGTTACACTCTAGTCGTGTTAGCGCGTTACTCCTGGAAATATCCCGGTGTATCCTTTACGCCGACCTAAATTGCCAGCATTTGAACACAAGTAGTGAGTGGTCAATAGCCGTGTGAAGGGAAAGGGGGGGGGGGGTAGTTTTTATGATTAGAATGTGGAGACTGCTATGGAGAATTGTGTATCTTTATCTGAGATTTGAAAGCATTTATATTTTTGTTTTTGGGGGTCCACGTTAAGGTTAAGACCATGATTTGGTTAATATTTAGGGTTAGGGTTACAATTCGGATTAGGGTTAAGATTTCAAGGTCCAAAAAATGCCCCTTACCATCTGTAACAAGTGCCACTTTATTTAGAATTGCCTCGTTTTAAATGTGAGAGGTGCCCCTAATATTTTTACAATTGCCTTTTTTCCTTTGTGTGCCCTCTGTTCTTTCTTATAAATGCCTCTTTTCATCTCCGATGAGTGCCTTTATTTTAATCTGAGAGGTCACCCATTTCACTCTGCAATAAGAGCCCCTATTCGTCTATAAAAAGTTCAACCTTTTATGTTGACACGTGTCCTTTTTCCTTTCTAATCAGTGCAATTTTCCTTCTGATAAATGCCCCTCTTCTTTTTGAATAACAGCCACTCCCCATTTTTATAGATGCCTCTATCAAAACCTAAAACATGCCTATTTTCCTTCGACAAGTGCTCATTTCCCCCTTGTAATAAGTGCCCCTTTTCTGTTATTATAAAAGCCTTTCTTCATCTCTGGTGAGTGCCCTTTATCAGGTGCGAGAAGTGCCCCATTTTCACTTATAATAATTCCCCTTTTTACTTTGACATGTGCTCTTTAATTTTTGTTTGTCCTTTTACATTTGAATATATGCCATCGTTTCCTTTCACCATAAAATGTGCTCCTAAATTAAAGGCACCTAATTCAAACTTCACCAAAACCTCGCTCGCTACATTAGCTCGCATTTAAAGTTGTTATAATTATGTTTCTTATTTAAGATCTGTTCAGTCTTCCACGATTTCATTGTGCTTAAAACACAATCAGGATTGTCTTTTGCTCTTTAAAAGATGGAATTTTTCGCACTGCAACCTCACAAATCCTAAAATATTCAGTCCATCACATCCAACTGCAAAGTATGATGCTTATTTAGGCTCTTGGACCGTCCATAGTGAGAAACAAACACTAAATTCATCCATGCTAATGTAATCCCAATGTACGGTTTTTACTAATGTCTACACAATTGTTCATAATTTAGTTTTGACATTTCCCTTAGTAGGACCCCTTTTTTCTCCAGAAAGTGCCCTTTTCGTTGGTGCCTCCTCCACCTTGTAAGTGTAAGACGCTCCGTCGCACTTGGGGTCAGCACTAGGATTACCACTAACGTTTGAGTTTAATTGGTCATTGGGGTATATTCTACACTTGTTCAGATATGTATTACTTTCTGAAATTGTCATGATTAATGCTCTTTTTCTTTTCTCAAGGGTCCTCGTGGGGGTTAGGATTAGGATCAGGGTGACTTGTAGGTTTGGGCAGTGGGGTATGCGATACGTTAACTGTTTCAGAAATTCTACGATTTGTTGTTGTTATAGGGTCTTAAGGCTGTCCAATTAAAACAAAATATTTCCGCCTGGCTATACTGTTCTTCGAGTTATTCATCAATGATGATTAGATGGCGCTGTTTTCTTTCCTCGAGCTCAAATATTGATTCAGTCTTTTCTGTGTTTCATTTTTCTTCAACAATGCTACTCGAATGGTCGCCAATGAGTTGAACACAGCTTTCTTTCGTTGGTTGCGACCGTTCAATCGATTGGGTGGGCAATAGTTAAGGTGTCTTGCTTGAAATCGCCTCATTTAATAAAATATTTATTATTATTTATTTTTTGTAATATTTTGTTTAGTAGTGCTGACTGGGTTAAAGACAATAAAGGTAACCGGGTCTACGGTCCGGGTGTAGAGTTTGTCTCTGACGAAGATAACATTTATAAAGTTCAAAATCATAACTTTAAGAAGCCCCATTGGTGAAATCTTTTTTATCCTTAACGTTTCAACTTAATTATTTACCCTGCCTAATATCGAGTGTTTATGTATACAGTGGGAAATCGTTTTCACGAGGTGCTAGGGACCAAGAAAATTATCATGTTATATCAGGAATATAATTGTATTATAAGAATATAAAGAGATGGGACCAACACAAATAAGCTTGTTATAACAAATATATTAATGTATCAGAGCTCTTTATGTACATGTAAACGTGTATGCACACACACACACACACGCCCGCCCACCCACACACACATACACAATGTATAGTCATTCGTCATTAGAAGAAAAATAGACAGCTAAAAAATCTAATAATTAAACGACCGTAGAAGATACATATAAAATGACAAGAATTATTTAAAACAAGTACATATTTCAAAATAAATTGTCAAAGGCACAGCTATTAACTTGAGAAAGTTTATATACCTTGTTGTGACACTATGAAGAGTAGAAAAGTATTTACAGTGATTCAAGGACTCTGACCTACTTATCTACTCTCTGTTATGATAGCTATTATTCAATTGGCCATTTTCGTAATACCATTGCATTTAATGCACACATCTTTGTTAAGTGCCTCGTTGAAAATTATTTCATTCACCTGTTACAATTAATTGTATTTCAATAGTCAAGATGCGTGTTGTCTGGTAGGACAAGGAGAGTCAATTTGTCATGTTCACTTTAATAGTGAAATCTTTCAATCAAATAAATATTAATTATAAATTAATCAACTATCAAATATTCAATACTATTCATTTCTGTTCAACATCATTTTACAAAGATCTTAATTCATTCAATCATATAATTCAGTGAGCAATATTTACAGTAGTGTCAATGATTACAATGCATGTTACATCATTAAATAACATCTTACAAGAAATAGATACAAAATTTAGAGGAAAATTACTCACTGGTCAATACCAGCAACACTATGCTAAATCTACATGCCTGAATGCTACCATCCAACTCCCATGCAGCACAAAACATGCATTGGCCTATACTGACTTTGTGTGATACCTTTACAAAAGTCTTAAAAGTTAAATGAAAAGAAAAAACACCCTTACTTACAAAAGTGAGTATAAAATGGCATCCATTCTGAAGCAGGTCAAGCCTTGGCTAACTTCAATTTTACAATGATATACATGTATTTTGCATAAACTTTTACAAGGTGAGCCTAAAACGGACACATTTAAATCATCACAGTACTTGTTCGTATTAACAAAAACACAATGCAATTGTTTAACATTATATTAAAATAGCATTAAAAATGAAAGCCACAAGTATCAGCATATCAGAAGCAGTATAAGTCATGTTTCAATGGCCTATAAACTTTTAGCAGTAAAAAAAATCACTAGTGATTCGTATTAAATGTTTATCCTAGTAAAAATATAAAGTTTTAATATGATATTATGATAATCAGTTTAAAAAAAGTATAATCATCATGAACACATTTAATATTTTAAATAAAAATATGAAATAAAATTATATTTACAGAGGCTTTTTACTTGCTCTGTACACTTGTCAGATAAAAAGCACAAGGTACAATAATACACCAACGGCGGTCTGTATTATACTGGACGGAAAAGAAGAAGAAGAAAGAATTCTCCTCACAATTTTGTCTGCATCAAACAAATGAACATGCACCTTCACCGCCAACAGCAGATAGTGCCTTGCCCATTATAGGACTGAGCCACTGCAGGACTCTTCTACTGCTCAGAATATAAGGGTGCACTAACGCACAGCTATTAGGGACTTTTAGAAATGCACGTCAAGAGCTTTGACTGCAACGTCTGACGTCATTTTAAGGCACTGCGCCTGCGTCACGTGGTCTCAGTCGGCGATCGCGGAATGCGTCAACCTTGATTTTCCTAAATCTAGTACATGCATACATACATACATATTGACATTTATAAAGCGCCTTTACATGCTGAAAGGTACTAGTATGCCGCGTGCGCATAAAATATACAGTTCCTCAGGTAGACAAAGGAACATCCCTTTTCCTGCTATTATGTAAAAATGTGTAGAACAGGTGTCACATGCATATTCACCTGTTCTACACATATTTACATATTAGCAGTGAAGGGATGTTCTTTTGTTGAGGGTAGAATGAGGAACTGTATATTTTGTCCTCTTTCTTTGTCCGTGATGTTTATTGTGTTACTTCCTGCATGCATATCGTCGAGTGCAATCTAAAAGATTTCTAATTGTAGCCAACATGGGCAGTTAAGTACGTTGACACGCATGATCAGTCGGCGTTCGTCGTGTTCTCGTTCACTCATTCTAAAAGTCCCTATTGATACATTTGTTAATCAAATGAAGTGGAGGGATACAAACGTTTAAATACTTATCGAGGTTATTCCCTTAAGCATTATACATTATCAGAGCAAATATGTACACCCAGTAAATAAATTGAAATTTAGTTTTCCCGATTCGAGACCCCCCCCCCCTCCCCCCATATGGATACTCGAATTGGGGGAAATAGAGGTACGCTTTGCACAGGTCACGAGCATTTGACAAATGACCGAGGAGAAGAAAGGGGGTACCTTGGTCTGCCCCGTCTACATAATAAGTAAAGCATTTATTTCATAATCAAAATAGACAGTAGTACAAATATATTTTAATTATACAGGCATATATCACAATATAGCATACATAACCAAAGACAATGGATTTGCCGAGGCGGGGTATAACATGTAAACATACAGTTTAATTTACAACTTAATAATAGTATTCATTACATGAATATATCAATGAAAATCATACAATAACACACTTATTACAACATATTATAATTATAGCAGAAATTAATATAATATGTAACATTGAATTCAACCATTTAGAAAAATGAACAAGATCAGTATTGATAACTTCTGCACTGATCACCCTGGTTTAATTAGTGTGATATTGTAGGTGTCGTCTGCATATATTTGTGTGTCTTCTTAATTCAAAATAATAGTCAGACACGATATGAACAAATAAATACACATAGGAAACCCAAGTCCATTACATACATGTATGTGTCAATGGCAGGGTACACAAAAAATACAACATAAACATAGAACATAATAGGGTACAAGGAACATTTAAAATGAATCGAGGAAAGTAAACATCAATGGCTATAAGCAAGTTGTAATTTAAGAACATACAAAATAATAATTATTAAAAAAACGTGTGCCTTATTTAGTCGAGTCAATTACCATATTGATCATGTCAACTTTATCCCCACTATCCATCCAATCTTCTGAAACATTCAGAAGGACAGTCCCTGTTGAATGCTCAGACCAAAAATACAGACTCTTTCCCATCATTAATATTATGGAAATATACTGTACGTCTGGAAAGTATGCACTGCAGGTAGCAATGTGTTGTGTCACGTGACCAAAACACTAACCCTGAAATCCGGAAACGATTCTACCGAAATGAGAAGGCGATCGTTTCCGGAGGATTCTACCGCTAGAGACGTGACGCTGTTCTATTCGCGTTATAGCTATTAAACCTGAGTATTGTTTGTTTCAAAAGAAGCACGAACCTAGAAAAGTACGGAATAGTCAAGAATGTAATGGTAATTGCAACCCTGTATAAATCACAAAATAAAACAAATGTCAGTGGAGAAAATTCCTGTTTGTGCTGTACATTTCAGATGTTAACCATTGCTTTAATGTATTTTAGAAAACAATAAAGTCTTCACATTACAAAATTTACATATTTCTACCAAACCTGTTTGATTTTAACATTGTTATCATTCATCCAAACGAGCCATGCAGATTTTGTCATTTTTGCCCATATACACATGCCAAGCTAGCCAAGTACATGTGCATATTTTTTCTACTTTGGCTATTGTTTATAAGTGTATCTAAGACCACCAGAGTCTGACTCTACAAGAACCTGGTCCAGGTCTGCCCATGTCCTATGGGATCTTCTCTTCCACAGCTGCAGAAGTTGCATGTATGTTTGTCGATAGTCATTCTGCGCTAGGATGCCTTGTGCAATACTTGCTTGGATTCCCAGAGCAACGTACACATCGGAGAAATTATCTGGAGGGAGTTCTTTTGAGATTCTTAGCAAATGCACATCTGTTACGTCTGGTGAGTCGGTAGGCCTGAGATTAAAGGAGAGACAAGATTTAGTTTGCGATGTCAACCCTAATATGTAGGCCTACAGCTGATAATGGCAAATTGTTTGTCAATGTTAATAGTTATTTGATTAGACAAATTTAACGGTGGTCAATTTACAACTTATCTAAAAGTGATGAAAATGGTCAATGAACTTGTAGAGCATAATTATGTTAACAACAATAAAGAGGCTGCAATAATTTATATTATACAGTTATTGACTGGCAGGGGATGTAATATAACATTATTTGGACCGCTGAAGGGAGTTATATTTCCCAAGTGGTTATATTTTCCCGAAGCGCGCAGCGCTGAGGGAAAATATGGTCACGAGGGAAAATATAACTCGATTCAGGTCCAAAGAATGTTATATACCCCCTGCCAGTCAATAACTGTTATATTAAATGGCCTTTGTTTTTGTTTTTTTGTTTGGGGGGGGGGGGATCCATATTTTTTTTTGCCTGAAATTAAAAAAAAAAAAATTCGGGGACAAAATTACGTTAAAATAATCTGTCGAGATAGTTCAAGAAAAAACAAAAAATCAAAACAAAAATTTGGAACAAAAAAGGATTTTTCGGGAAAGAAAAACAAAATTAAAAAACAAAAAAAATTACCCAAAAAAGCATTTTTGGCGAAAAAAAGAAAATGTTGAAAAAATTATTTCAAGGGAAAAAAAATTCATGAACAAATATTGAAAAAAAAAAGACCCTCGGTAATGGTGTAATGTGTGTAATTGGTGACATACAGTTCTCAAGAGGGCCACATGCATTGATTACAAATATATTCATTTCACCAGCCGGTAAAATATAACACCGAAAAGTGACCGGCCAGGAAAATATAACAATTTGGATCCTCGCAATTGATATCACGTGACGAGCTCTGGACCAATCACATCTCTGTATCTGTCTAAGCAGGGCTCAAATTAATTTTTTGCCCACGGGGGCTCTTCCAAAAATAAAAACGCCCCCGTGAGCCATCTCACGGGGGCCCTTTTAATACTCACGGGGGCTCTTTTTTATACAAATTTTCATTGAATTGGTACCCATATTACTCCTCAGTTCTTAGCTATTTCATCATTATCATTTATTTAAGTCAGCATTTTCCCTCTTACAAATTTACAAGTTAGGCCTACGTAGTTGTTACTGAATTTCATCCCGTCATGACATTCTCTCGATTTGTTCCCGCTCTGCACATTATTTCCTTCTCATTATTCGGAGCAACCTTCACATTCTTTCTTTACTTTAAGTCTTTACCGAGGGGCGGATCTAGCTTTTTGCTAAGGGGGGATATGACCCAATGCAGAGCATCGTCCACTAGGCTCCTAATTAAGTGGTGTTTTCCTGGCATCCACTTTAATACATGCGAAGAATCGTCCACGAGCCGAATAGCGGCGAGTCGGTTTTTTGCCGGGGTGCTATTTTGAACCCCCCGGAAGTGATGTTTTCCTGCCATCTACTAACATTAACATCTACTAATACTTTGTGGGTCTGGACACATAATGGCGTTTTTCTATGCACATCACGTTTTCACTTGAGGGGTGTTAGCCCCCTTAACCCCCCCCCCGTATAAATCCGCCCATGTTACCATATCCTATTCTTCTCAATATTGATTTACTGATCTTTGGGAATCACCAGATTTCAGAGGATTCACGCTTTTCACAACGAAAAACTTATCCATGACTATGTTTTAGCCATATACGTGCGCGATCGCTACCAGCTCCAGCAGATATGGGACGGAAGCGTGCATACGTACCGGTACATAGGCGCCGGAAGTGGGGGGCATGGGGGGCAGTTGCCCCCCCCCCCCCAGTAAAAAAGTGGGGGGGGGCGGCAAAGCGCGTTTTTGCCCCCCCCCCAAAAAAAAAAAAAAAAAAAAAACGCCTCCCCCTCAAAAAAAACAAAACAGTAAAGGAATTAAGATGGTTTGTATTTTTAACCCAAAAGAACATGACGATAATAAAAACCTGACTTAAATGACGTTTAAAATTCCATTCAAAGAAAAGGAAAGTTGACAGGAATGAAATTTCCTTAACATTGCGCATGCTACCTATATTTATCAATGGAGGTTTCTATAATAGCGATACGCGCATATCGTGGACATATTGTGAGAGAATGGGAAAGCTTGTCTGTTTTTTTGTTATGGGGGTGAGAAGATCATAAGCCCCTGAACGCTGGCGTACTGATGCGGGGGGGGGGGTAATTTTTATTCGATACCAGTGATTTACAAATGATGTTTAAAATGACATGATTTTCAGGTATTTTTTCTCATTTTTGGGGTAAGTCATACCTTTTTATGCGTTTGTTGGAAAATTTGAAATTCCCAAATTTACAGTCGGGCGGCAAATATGCTTATTTAGAAGCCTTTATGTCAGGGTCTGCAGAACGGCCGGGCTCGGGGGCTCGAGCCCCCCTCACTTTAAAAAAAAGTTTGTTACAGAAAAAAAGAAAGAAAGAGAGAGAGAAAAAATAGGTGACCTGCCAATGTCACAATAATTGAGGTACCAAAATATGCTCATCTGACCGTAATTAAATGCCGAAAACCCCAGAGTTAAAGGTGGCTCTGCCCCCCGGACCCCACCAAGGGCTCTAAGGCGGTCCCCTGTATGCTCATCTGACCGTTATTAAATACCTAAAACCCCAGAGCTTACGGGGGCGGGGCCCTAAGGCGGTTCCCTGTATGCTAATCTGACCGTTATTAAATAACTAAAACCCCTGAGCTTCCGGGGGCTCTGCCCCCTGGACCCCACCAATTAAGGGCCCTAAGGAGGGGCCCTGGATGGTCATCTGACCGTAATTAAATGCCTAAAACCCCAGAGCTTACGGGGGCTCCGCCTCCGGACCCCAACAAGTGCCCTAAGGCAGTCCCCTGTATGCTCATCTGACCGTTATTAAATACCCAAAACCCCCGGAAGTCAACTTCGGGACAGTGTGACGCGGGCATTACGGATTCTTGCAAGCATGTAAAGTGTAAGAGTGGTGGTGATGCAGATTTTCCTTCTGCCCCCCCCCCCCTCCTCCAAACGTTTTTGCTCGTTACGTCACTGCCCCTGGAAGGTGAGCCCCCTGGAATGTTTGCCCCCGCCCCCCCCCCCCCCCCAATCCCAAACTGCTTCCGGCGCGCCTGTACCGGTACTAACTGCGCAGTATAGCGACTGCTGACGGCCGCACTGCACTGCGAGCTTCCGTTGTTTGTATCGGTAATAATCATAGAGATGGGAGATACAGCGCCATCCTCCGGCGAATAAACGTACATTTCTTTACAATAATGGCGGCCTTTTCTCTCTAGACACCGACCAAAATTCGAGCGAGAAATCTTGCACGCTCATCTAAGTTCCATTTCATTGGTTTAAGGTTTGTGAATTGAAACTCAATATTGTGTTAAAGTAATAACAGAAAAGATAATCTTTATTTTATAATTCCAGTGACGGGGGCGATTTTTAATTTTGCAATCGCCCCCGTGAGCAACCTGACGGAGGCGATTGTGTAGCTCACGGGGGCGAATCGCCCATGGCCCCCGTGTATTTTGAGCATAGTGTAATATAATAACCAAACCAAATAAATGGTCTCCCGAAATTCCTCTTAAACTCTACAAACCTATCATATTAGTGTTTATCTTAAAGACTGTCACTTTATTTAAATTACAATGAAATGGAGAAGCAAACACCATTACACAAATAAATTGCCCAAACCAAGAAAATTCCCTTTCATGAAAACCCAAGTTACACAACCGACCAATCAGAAAAAGTACTAAAATGTCAGCACATTAACGCCTAGAAGACAATCAGCAGCGGAATATGTGAAGAGAAATGAAAAAAAGAGCTACTACTACTATCTATTAGAACATTTCGAAATAGAAAGAGAAAGGTATAGACCTACTTTTGAGCTCCGTTTGCCCTACGTGTCATCTTGTCTCCTAAAGGAGAGAAGAAACAACAGTGCTTCACGTCGGTGTTTCATTCTTCCTTAGTATTACTTTTATATTAGATATTGAATTCCATTGGTATTTCCAATTGTTAACATTTTTCTCACGCAAATTCTGTTTCTGACACTTTAATAATTCCGAACCTTTAATAATTTCTTGTAAATTCTATATTTTTCTTCGATTAGTACATACAAATACACCAAACATGATGTCAGGGAGAGATGTTGGTCAAAAGAACAAATCAGATTGGCGTCAACATGCGTTTGGTAAAGACACTTTTACCAAAACAGAGCTTGGCCGAGATAAGTAATTTCATTGTTTATTCTTAAAACCTAATCAATCTGTCTGGCAGAAAATAGAAAACCAACTAATGACTTTGCTTGATCAATATTTATATATATCAATATATTTAAAAAACCATATTCCTGCCGTTTAGATGTTTGGAAAATGTTATAAGCTTACAATTCATACTACTAAATGTTGTTGATGTAATTCTTCCTCCTCCTTCTTTTTCTTTCTGTTTTCGTTATGAAGCCACAAAGCTAAGCTAGGGGCCTACATATGTATGATTTCAAGCGATTAACACTTACCTGACAGATTCATCTGACACATAATTTCTTTCTTTGCGCTTTGTTCCAAAATGAACTGAACAAAGACTTGGGATTTACCAGCGGCTGAAGTGTTAACGCCGAACCGTACATTGACTTCAACTGATTTATGAAACAAAGTTTCCTGCTGTGTCTGTTAAGAAAGACATAGGATAATTAATTTGAATACACATTATATGTACCCATCATGTCAATGAATTAGATTGTATCATCTAAACGATTCTAGTTATAAACAATTATCTCTTCCTCTACAAGGCTACAGTTTAAAGGGATCCAGTAACTTTGTCTCAGATTCTGGAACAGAGTCCTGGATTTAGCTCATGATGCAATGATAATTATAAACCCTTAGGTCAGTCGGTAACCCCATGACGTTTTGCGTTTTCCTAACGGTTTTCATAACACTACAGTCTATTGGGGAAAACGAGTATGGTAAAACCGGTCACTCAAAGATTTTTACTTTTTTGAGGCACTTCTTGATCATTTTGAAGCGCATTATTTGTTTAGGGCTTCAATATTACACTATATCACAGACACTGATAACACGTAGGGCCGTGTATCTCATATTTAACATTGTTAAACGATGCCTTTAACTCTTATCCTGCCATAATGTATATTATACAAATAGTGAATGGCCATGAGTGCAATGGTACAAGATTTTGCACGAGGTGAAAGATAAGAGACGCTCTATTTATCGAGGCGCAGCCGAGTTGAATAGAGCGTCTCATCTTTTACCGAATTCAAAATATTGTTCCATTGCACGAATGAAGACCATTCACTATTTGTTTAAGGGGTAAGAGGACATTTATTTTTTTGGGGTCTCGAAATTTTAAAAATTTTACCTTTTTTTTTCGTTGAAATGGGCATAATTTTTTTTTTTTTAGGGGGTTTAGGGGGGTTTACACCAAACCCCCCCCCCCCCTCTGCGTATGCGCCTGCTCCCATGAGACCCCGTATAGGTATATAATATAACGTGTTTTTGATCCCCGTTAAAATGGTTGAGTAATCAAACGCGCGTACAAACACACACATACACACACACAATTAATTGCTCTCAGCCGAACACGCACACACACTATCGTCGAGCGAGGTTAAATAAACAATATTATTATTATTATTATTCTATTGATAGGCAGTATCACCTTAATACACCTTTAGTAAGAACTGGTGCAAATATTTGCCAGAATAGATCCATATTCATATTCAGGTAAGCGAGGAACTTTTAGAGAGGAAAATGTCATGAATATCTACTTTTTCCCTCTCTAGGTATACTTCCGTCACAGTATTGAGATAGATAATTGTGACACGCGCACACGTTCGCGATCAAAGGTCGATTAATGGAGCTCCAAATAAGCCCATATAGAGATTTTATATGGGAGGGAACTATTTGGAGCTCCGTGAATTAAAGGCCCACTGCACTACTTGTAGCTATTTGCGCCCTCTTTATAACAAACAACGCCTAATCGGTGACCATTGGTCCCTCATGATCCTCTTTTTCTTATGTTCATTGAGAGCTGAGTTGATGAGATAACCACCTGTCCAGTGACCTTGCAGGGCGGTCCAGTCCCTCCTGTAAACTAATACAGATAAGCTTTAACCTTTCATCGCGTATGTGTCCGCCTGTTACAACTATCTCTCTCAATACGCTATGGACCGATCATACAGACCGACACCAACCCAACATAGACATTGCTCTGGACAGCCAACAAATTCGATCAGTTATTTTGTGTTTGTTCTTTTCCGTTGTGACTGAGGCATTTATATTAACTTGCCTTGGTGTCTATATCCTTGTTGTCTACCTTACAGGTTACTTTAAGATCGCCAGAACGCCATGCCACAAAATACTCTTCTCCCTTTATCGGTGTCACGTATCCTGGTTCGGGCTGATTTTTGTTTGTTTAAAGCAAAGGAGAAGAAGAAATTAGTATAATGTACACACACGAAAACGCCTACAGGATTCTGCGTAAATTATACAGATTAAAAAGTGTAAATGTAGTTATTGCACTCTGCAACATGCGAAGTTTCTCTCATTCACATAGGCCGGTATACATTACTAACGTTAAAACATACTCGTTGAGAATACATTTTTCAAAACTTTCATGTTATCAATGAACACAATGTATAATATTACACATACAAACAACATTGCTGATATTTTTTAGTAAGGCAAATATGATTTCCGTTGTGCACGATGTCATAATTGTTCTGTTCTAATGGCAAAGACTTTCAAATACTCATATGTTCGGATTTCGTTACACAGTGCGTATACCCAACCTTCACAGATATCGATTTAAACATGTGTGCACCTTGGATTACATTCCATGGTGTAGAGTAACTATAGGTTTTTAGGCTCAATTTAGCAATTTGATCATTCAATATAAAGTCAAGAACATGCAAATTCATGATTGACCGGCCGCCACGGCAAATTGTCATTCGAATTCATTTTCGTCCGTTCAACTTCGTTAATCATGTGTTCATGCAACAAGCTTTCTAAATGAGTAATGTCAATTTAAATAAGGAGCATACGATTTAACGAATGGTCATTTAATTTATTTTTTCTCTCGTTCTAATTTGTTATCCACCCCATCCCCACCCCCCCCCCCCCCCCCCCCCCCCTCCAGGAAAATATATCTTCAAATGAGTCACCTGAAAGTAGTATGCATTCGAAATATTTATTCCTCGTTCGAGATCATTTTCTTTTCAATTTTGTTTCTTCAATCCTCGGCTTTTCTTTAGTCATTACAATACATGAAAGGGCAAGTATGTTTTAAATAAGTGCATTTACGATTCATATCAAAAGAAAATAAAGAGAAGGAAAAAATGTTTCTATTACAGTTCGTTTATAAAAGGGGAAATGGCATGCAGTGGTATACAACAGAGCCTCCAGAACGTATCCAAAAAAGAAAAAGAACACTGATCAAAACAACGAAATGAACAATCATACCGTCATTGATCAATTTTTTTGTTATGTGAAAAAGTTTTGAAATCTGATGAATTAAATATGACAGGCAACAGGAAATCACATTGACAAGTCAAAGATATGGCACAACAAGTTAAGTATGAAATTTATACATAGATAATAGAATAACAAACATAATATACGCAACACAAAAAACATACGGAATCCATTAAATAAGAGAAATAAATCATTGAATTCCCCCAAGAGGTTACTAGGCTGTTTAAAAGAGAAATGTTATCCTGTTGATTTAAAAAAGGCCCTGTAAAGGCAGAAAATATCATGAAAAGGGGATCAATATATTGAGAACATATTACGAATGATCATAACACAGATTTCAAGGTCACATTGATTAAAGACTTTTTGATCATAAGCTACCAAAGTTGGGTATACCTTTGTGATACGCACTGTATTTGGCACTGTCATGTCAGCACATTTTATTTGTTGACGAACAAGACTATTGGAAACACCATTTTTCTGACAGTCTTTGCCATCGACTTTGCAGATCGAAGAAGGCCAAAAATAGATGTGAATTGGCGAAACCTTAGAGTTTAGTGTGATGTCATGAGCTGGCCAAGTTGTTAAGGTTGCTAGTTCCCAACAATGTTATGCTAAACAATGGCGTTATAATCACACACGCGCCAAACACTGAATAGGCTATTTTCGTAATATAATCAAATTTAATGCACAAATCTTTGTAACGAATTATTTCATTACGAATAACTGTATTTGAAGAGTCTGAATGCGAATTGCATACATTCCGTAATGTACTATAAGGCAGGACAATCTATACTGTTTGTCCTACCAACAATTAATGTATGCTATTTGCATTCTGACTATTGAAATAAATTATTCATAACAGGTTAATGAAAAAAAATTGAAGTATAACATTTGATTACAATACGAAACTGGTCTATTTGCCCTGCTCCAGCCCACGTTGCTTGTAATTTTGCGGTGAACCTCATACACAGGCTCTATTGTTTGAACCAGTAACATGGACGATGAGCGAATATGACGTAAATAATTTGGTAGTCTTTGAACAAACTGTGTCACATACCCCTTTCCCTTTCATACCTCTGCTTTTCCTTGGTTACTGTCTCTAATGCAGAGCCTCAACAGATGTTCAGCGTTCCTAGGGCTCGGTTCGGGTACAAAAGGCGTACATATGACACGCTTGCCCACGAATACCTTTGTGATGAAGGCAACAATCCACCATTCAGAGAAGTGAGAGATGTAGAGGTCAAGGTCTCGCTCTCTAACATCACATCGAGGGTCACCATTGGTAAGGGCAAGCAACGAAAAGCTGTCGGGGCCTTTTAATTGAAAACACAAGACATATTCGTAATCGCAATTTATTCTTCTTTGCAAAATCTAAAACAAAGCAAGGTAAATACAAACACAAATTTCAGAGAAAGCAGAAGGGATGGGAAGAGTAAGTACCTTAGCTTTTTACCACCGTTTTTGATAGATCACCCCCAACACTAACCAATACTTCTTCAAAAGTATATACAAAAGTAGCCATGCTTAAAGCACAGAGAAATTTGCTTGAGAAGGTTTCTCATCAAAAAGGGTTAAATTAAGTTGTCGTTGAAATTGCGGACCTCAGGTGTTGCGTTC
Organism: Strongylocentrotus droebachiensis; assembly: GCA_035222895.1. Classification (NCBI taxonomy): domain Eukaryota; kingdom Metazoa; phylum Echinodermata; class Echinoidea; order Camarodonta; family Strongylocentrotidae; genus Strongylocentrotus; species Strongylocentrotus droebachiensis. Next base: position 92,018 of record JAVYIG010000540.1, on the reverse strand, counting down.
CTGTTTGGCAAGCCCGTATAGCAAACAACACAAAGAAACACAAATTTGGTATCGTTTTATAGTCGGGTCAATTTATGGGGAGAAAAGGAACTACCCCCCAAAAAAAAAAAAAAAAAATAAATAAAATAAAATAAATAAATTTAAAAAAATGTGATTTTCGTGTTATAGGTTTGGAGGGTCGAAAAATCCATTCATACTATAAACTCTTTCGTTGCATTGGGTCTCAAACCCTAATTGAGCCGATAATTTTAAAAAGGATTCTGTTTATGCTACTGAAGCACGCTTAAATATATCACTCGATGTTGCGATGGGTGATTGAATGATGATACCATTGTCATCTAATGCGTATGAACAAGGACATGCAGTAAACAACTAAAATAATCATACCCCTTGTGAGTTAATGTTTTTTTGTGTTTTTGCTAACTCAACAATGAAAGGTGGACTGGTCAGTTGAATTAGGGTCTAAGTTTGAATATGTCACATTTTCAAGAAACATAAGTCAGGACAAGTCAATTTCACGTACTTTAGAAATACAAAACTTGTTACGGGCCCGGGGTGGGGGGGGGGGGGTGTACTCATATTTGGTTTGGACGGGGGGTTGCCGCTCAAGCCTCGAAACCCCTACCCATTTGTAAGGGTCATTTTGGCAGGAAAAGGGAAACAATTTTATGGACTTTTCTCGAAATATAGGCCCATTTTTCACAATGTTCAGGTGTTCGCCATGCAAACACCCAATAATTCTGAAATATTTGGAAAAACGGACCCATGTTTAGTTGTAGTTTTGTAAAAGATGGGACCAATGTTTAGGGAGTTTTGTGCGAAAAAAGCGACCCATTAAAGCTGCACATCCCCGTTTGTCTTTATATGTGAGTACCCCCCCCCCCCCCCGGAGGCGTTAACTCATATCCTGCCATGAAACTGCTAGCGCGCTATTGTTATAGTGCTCTGTGCTCGCGAGCGCGCTACCGTGGGACTGCTTCGTGCACGCTAGCAAGCATATGTAATAACAGTAATTGTTCATGCTAATTGCACCGTGCTGAGTGCTTTTACAGCGCTATTGAAAGAACCATCGCATGCATCAGATTATCGGCTTTGGATTACGCGTCTTTGTATACAACAGTCAGTTTGGATTTTCTCGAGTAATTCAGCGATTTGTTTTTTGTAAAGATTTAAATAACACGCACTTGAACCAACCTTAAAATTAACTTGGCACACAGGAGATTAGCACTGTGGCACTGGGTGCATTGTATGGGTGGCAGTTAAGGGTATATTTAGTTGTTAACTGTAAAGATTCTTACTGCTTTTCCGATGGTAAGTCCCAATAGATGCAATATCAGGATTTGTGAAAATTGCTGAATGGGGCATCGTCACTTTTACTGGATATTCAAACTTCGCAACAGACGATGACGCCTTAAGACCAACGCAAATGATTGCTTGGTCCTCCGTTAACAAGTCTGCCAGTTCAGCTGGAACTTCAGGTACTACCTGGATGTCATCAACGCGCCAAATCTCACTTGGATGAAACTGGACTTCAATGCCATACTTCTCGATGCGAATCAAGCCTGATTGCTGATTGGATTCCCCCATGGAATCATAATCTTCTACAACCTGTTCAGAAGATGCAGAGTCTATGTTGAGCTGTTCGAGTTTTAAGGTCTGCACGTTTGCTTCGCTATCCACCTGTTTTTCGACACTCCCGCTTTCCTTTTCTGAACTAACGACTGGATCTACAAAGAAACAACCAAATGAGGTGTTATATAGCACAGAATATACAGCAAAAACGGTCGTTTATTCCTATCTCATCAGTTCACTCAATGTAAACGATTGCGAACGTGCACAGGGGCGGCGGCAGAGGGTTTTTCAAAGTGGGGGGGGGGGGGTCAACACAAAAGGGGCACTTTTTAGAAAACAGGGGCACCTCCAAAGGGAACTCTCACAGCGACAATATATAATTGTTATAAATTGGTATATACCCCTACATTGTGATCACATTATCAGGGATGATTCCCATATCTGTTTCTTTTTCTACACGATCGAAGATACTGCTTAATGGTGGGTTCCTACTGCCGATCAAACCAACCCGCCCAAGCCCAATCAAGCCCGATCACCCATTTTCCCCTGACAAATCCCGACCACATGCCTAAACACAAGCTCTTCCCGACCGCTATTCGACCATTCACGACCCACATTCGACCATTCACGACTCCTTAGTTTTGATTATGCAGGACTTGGGAACATCTGGCGAGCTCAAGGAGAAGGATATAGCGCTGCCTGGATAATGAATACTGTGAAAATCAGGCTTTCTGACATGTCTATTCAGGAATGGATGCAGCTACCTGGTCAAATCGTATTTGCACGAACTAAAGGATGTGTAAGAATAACTTTACGAAATGTACCTGCAGATAATATGTCAGAAGGAAGCAATAACTTTTAGAAAATTTAGATGTAAAACACATAGATTACCTGTTAATAAAAGCAGATTTGATGCAAATATAGTAGTACATGATTTGCAATGCCCACTTTATACATCAACCGATATTGGTGATGAATTTCATTATATTTGTATATGTCCATTCTTTCAAAATGAGAGAAAAAATGTATATATTAAATAACCAGTGTGGTAGTAGCTCTAGACCAAGTGTGTTGCAAATGGATAAGGTTTTTAATACAGTTCATGCTTGCCAGCTAAAGAAATTAGCAACATTTGTAAGGATAATTATGTCACATTTTTCAAAAGAGCCAAGTGTAGATGGTAATACTGTAAATGATAGCTCACAAGTAAGCAATGTTGTGAGGCAAACTTGTAGCGGTAGGAGAGTGAACTGCCCAGTTCGCCTTGATTTGTAAAAAATAAATTGATTTGTTCATATTATCACAATCATTATTCGTAGTATCACATGTTTGTTATTATTATTATCACATGTTTGTCTTTGTTCATATTATCATATGTTTATCATTGTTATACTATTGCTATATTGATACTATGTTGAAAATATGTTTGTACTCACATACCCCGAGAGGGGTCGATAGAGTCAATAAAAAATACAATCAATCTTGCCAATTGAACTTACCTTTATCAATTAACTGCGCGTGGAGAGGTGTGCGCCTCCTACAAATATCAGCCCTATTTGGATCTGCTCCTTGGTCAGTGAGAAACTGTACCACATCCTGGTGACCATTGAATAATGCCGCTTGGAGAGGTGTCCTGCCATCATTAGCAGCCGTATTTAGATCTGCTCCTTGGCCAATGAGAAACTGTACAACGTCGAGGTGACCATTGAATGATGCCGCATGGAGAGGTGTGCGCCCATCAAAACCAGCCCTATTCAGATCTGCTCCTTGGCCAATGAGACCCTGTGCAACCTCGAGATGACCTTTGAGTGATGCCACTTCCAGAGGTGTGCTGCCATCTTTACCAGCCCTATTTAGATCTGCTCCTTGGCCCATGAGAAACTGCACAACATCCAGGTGACCATTGAATGATGCCGCTTGGAGAGGTGTGTGACCACCAATACCAGCCATATTTAGATCTGCTTTTTGGCCAATGAGAAACTTAACAACATCGAGATGACCTTTGAGTGATGCCACTTCTATAGGTGTGCTGCCATCTCGACCAACCCTATTTAGATCTGCTCCTTGGCCAATAAGAAATTGCACAACATTGAGGTGACCCTTGAATGATGCCGCTTGGAGAGGTGTGCGCCCACCAATACCAGCCCTATTTAGATCTGCTCCTTGGCCAATGAGAAATTGTACAACATCGAGATGACCTTTGAGTGATGCCGCTTCTAGAGGTGTGCTGCCATCGTTACCAGCCCTATTTAGATCTGCTTTTTGGCCAATGAGAAACTGTACAACATCGACGTGACCTTTGATTGATGCCACTTCTAGAGGTGTGCTGCCATCTCGACCAACCTTATTCAGAACTGCTCCTTTGCCAATAAGAAACTGTACAACATCAAGGTGACCATTGAATGATGCCGCTTGGAGAGGCGTGCGCCCACCAATACCAGTCCTATTTAGATATACTTTTTTGCCAATGAGAAATTGTACAACATCGAGGTGACCTTTGAATGATGCTGCTTCTAGAAGTGTGCTGCCATCATTACCAGTCCTATTTAGATCTGCTTTTTTGCCAATGAGAAACTGTACAACATCAAGGTGACCATTGAATGATGCCGCTAAGAGAGGTGTGCTGCCATCTCGACCAACCTTATTCAGAACTGCTCCTTTGCCAATAAGAAACTGTACAACATCAAGGTGACCATTGAATGATGCCGCTTGGAGAGGCGTGCGCCCACCCATACCAGTCCTATTTAGATCTACTTTTTTGCCAATGAGAAACTGTACAACATCGAGGTGACCTTTGAATGATGCTGCTTCTAGAAGTGTGCTGTCATCATTACCAGTCCTATTTAGATCTTCTTTTTTGCCAATGAGAAACTGTACAACATCAAGGTGACCATTGAATGATGCCGCTAAGAGAGGTGTCCTGCCATCTTTATCCGCCATTTTGAAATCTGCTCCTTGGCCAATGAGAAACTGTACAACATCTAGGTGACCATTGAGTGATGCCACTTCTAGAGGTGTGCTGCCATCTTTATCAGCACTTTTTACATCTGCCCCTTGGTCAGTGAGAAACTGTACAACATCGAGGTGACCATTGGATGATGCCGTGTGGAGAGATGTGCCTTGAAACCGATGAGCCATATTCAGATCTGCTCCTTGGCCAATGAGAAACTGTACAACATCCAGGTGACCATTGAATGATGCCGCGAAGAGAGGTGTCCTGCCTTTATCATCAGCCCTTTTTACATCTGCCCCTTGGTCAGTGAGAAACTGTACAACATCGAGGTGACCATTGGATGATGCCGTGTGGAGAGATGTGCCTTGAAACCGATGAGCCATATTCAGATCTGCTCCTTGGCCAATGAGAAACTGTACAACATCGAGGTGACCATTGGATGATGCCGTGTGGAGAGGTGTGCCTTGAAACCGATGAGCCATATTCAGATCTGCTCCTTGGCCAATGAGAAACTGTACAACATCGAGATGACCATTAGATGATGCTGCGTGGAGAGGTGTCCTGCCACCGATACTCGCCTTATTTAGATCTGCTTTTTGCCCAATGAGAAACTGTACAACAACGAGGTGACCATTAAATGATGCCTCTAGGAGAGGTGTTCTGCCATCATAACCAGCCCTATTTAGATCTGTTCCAATGAAAGTGAGAAACTGTACCACATCGAGGTAACCATTGAATGCTGCTGCATGGAGAGGTGTCCAATCATCATTTGCACCCTCAGAAAGGTCTTCTCTTTGAATCTTGTCCCCATCCATGTTAAGAATTCAACTGATCTGAGTGTCTGCCTGTAATTTCTAGACTTTATAATTAAAGTATATAGGCTATTTGATCAGCCAACTAGAACTGTATTACAGCTGAAGACATGAAGTTATTGAGAATCTGTCTCATAAGGTCTATTTCATGGTCGCCCCTAACGATGCCAACCTATGGGACAGAGATAGATAGATAGACTATACCGTGCCGCTTGTTATCTGCTCTGAGTATATAACGGCTTGCAATGGTTTAATGCGCCTGGTAACTTCATTTGAACCACGTGATTATACTTGCCCTGCGAGGTGGTCACTTCTTCTCATTATATATTCTATTAATCGTTCATTTCAGCTGCATAGGTACGCTCCATTTCCGAATTAGCATGATGGTCTTCCATTCTCCCATCAATGTCACATATCCAGCACCTCCTCAACGTAGCTAAATCTCGAATGCATATACGCGACCTAAGCCTACCGATATGGCAATGTTGTTAGTCCGAAAAAGAAAAAAATTAGCGCGATCACATAGAAAAATGTTATGATATGACGTTCGATACAGGCTACAATAAATACACGCAGCTCTATCTATTCCCATTTGCTACATTGTGGCCCTAACGCACTCAACCGTCATTCGCGTGAGAGTTATGCTAGCTGCTTCCTGAAAAATATATATTGTAGAAATTGACATATGACCGGAATTTAGTTTCTGTTTACTTTTTAACTGGGCTCAATGAACAGTTGACAATAAGCCTAACCTAAAAATGGTGACCCATTAAAATCGTAAAAGCATATATCAATAACATGACGGAGGAGAATATTTAATCGTGAAAAATATGAAACCAACTTTTACAGATTTGCTAGAGATTTTTTTGTTTGTTTGGGGTGCATTTTGTGATGCAGTAATTCATAGCAGTTCAAGTTTGTCCAATATTACGGAAACAGCATTTAAAAACATGAGTATTATTTAATGTCTGCGTTAAAATCAATAAAAACGCGGGTAAAAATATTGTTTAGAAAGGTAATTAATTTTCAATCTGATGTTTATTACAGCTTGACCAATGCTTGCATTAATATCATTCTGAAAATCAACAATGATACGTGATATTCGCATGGAGCACTGCCAGTGAATCTTTTCAATATTTTTTCCAAAATTGCATCCCTAAAATACGAAATTTGGTTTTAGAGGTGTCGTGGTCTATAGTAAATATCATTCATCGGACTGTGGATCAAATGGCTCGCGGTTCGAGACCCACCGCGCGACACAAATGTACTTTGGCGAGAAAATATAATCTATAATTACCACTCTCAACCCAGGTGAAGTGAATGGGTATCTAGTAGAACAAACTCCATTGAATGTTTTAGCCCCTTATCATGGGGGCTCGTGCGGCTTCATGTTATACCAGGAAGCTGGTTATACAGCCGGTGTAGTATATAAATGGACATATTATTATTATTATATTACTACTATAGACAAAAGAAGTATCAATGAAACACATACCAGTCTCTAAGGTTCAGCGCACACCACACAATCCGAGTGCGATCAGATTTTGGAAGAATTAACAACAGCTAGCGCATTTTATATGAACATGAAACCATGTAAAATGTGAATGATCGTGGTGAGTTCGCCTTTTCATCTGTGGTGGGTGTTTACTTTCAGGTGCAAAAAGTGCCCCTTTTCCTTCCACAAATGCCCCTTTACACCTCTGATAATTGCCCTTTTTACTTTGACATGTGCCCCTTTTCCTTCCTAATAAGTGCATTTTTTTCATACTGATGAGTGTATATCTCATTTTTTTAAAAATAAGAACCTCTTCCCTTTTTCATAAATGGCCCCTTCTTACCTTTTGATAAGTGCTCATTTTATTTGCTCCTATGCTATAAAATTGTAATTTCTTCGAAAATCGGATTAGAGGACGAGTGGTGTGTGGTGGTCTTTAATCTATTCTAGTTTATTTCTCAATCTTCTTTCTCTACATCTCGTTCTCTCTCTCTCTCTCTCTTTCCCTCTCTTTCTCTCTCTATCTGAATCTCACTTTCTTGTTCCATTTCTCTTCATCTCTCTCTGACTCTTTATCCATCGCCCAACATATGCGTCTATCTATCCATCTATCTCTTTAATTTCCTTCCCCCCTTTCTATATAAATAAATATCTCTCCCTCTCTTCCATGTTTAGCCGCCACCGAGTATTTTGATTCATATATTTAGTAACAGTCTAGTATGTGTACATTCTTTATTCCACATACTTGTATTTCAGCTTTATGTTTGAAGCTATTGGAGGTCATTATAAGTTGGACATGAATGTTGATGGTATAGAAAAGATTTAATAAGAATTAAAAATGTGCAAATCGTCTAGAGTTTTCTTTTGTATTTCAGATTATCAGGCGGTTTCACTCACATCCTTCTGCGAATATAAACATCCGGCAATTCTTTCGACTGAAATATTATTCACTGTCGGATTCGGTTGTGGTATCCAATCTAAAAAGATAGTTTCCGTCTGGCAATACTGTTCTTCGAGTTATTCATCAATGATGATTAGATGGCGCTGTTTCTTTTGTTCTGGCTCAAATATTGATTAATTCGTTTCAGTGTTTCATTTTTCTTCAATAATGCTCCTCGAAGAGTCGAAATTTAGTTTCACAGCTTCCTTTTGCTGCTTGCGACCGTTCAATCGATGGTGCACGCAACAATTTACGTGTCGAAATCAATTGTTTGAAATTGCCTCAGTTATTTATTCATTGTATAGTAGTGCTTGCTGGGTTTAAGATCCAGGTACCCGGGTCGAATGTTAGGGTTTGTCTCTGACGAAGAATCACCAACATCTTAAAAGACATGCCCTACATAGGAGAAAATAAAGTTTCTAAAATTCTAAATCTTAACTTCAAGAAGCCCTATGGGCAAAATCTAGTTTATCCTAAACTTGTCAACAGAATTCTTTACCCTGTCTAATATCAATTGTTTATATATATATAGTGGACAGACGTTTTCACGAGGTTCTTGAGACGAGGGAAATTACCATGTAATATCAGGAATTTAGTTATATTATAAGAATATAGATAGCTGGGACCAGCAACATCACCTTGCTATAAAAGGTACATTAATATATCAGAGCTCTCTATACTGAGGTTTCACTGTTTATATAACATATATATGTGTGTACGTACATGTAAACGTGTACACACACACGCACACACGCACGCCCATCCACACACACATTAAGTGTATAGCCATGCGTCAATTGATGAAAAATAGAAAGGTAACAAATCCAATAATGTAACAACCGTAGGAGATCAAATATTAAATGACAAGATTTATTCAAAACGAGTACATACTTCCAAACAAATTATAAAAGGCACAGGTACTAACTTTAGAAAGTTTATTTACATCATGGTGACACTCTGAAGAGTAAGAAAGTATTCACAGTGATTCAAGGACTCTATTCCTACTTATTTTTTCTTTGTTATGAAAGCTATTATTCAATAGGCCATTCTTTGTAATACCACGAAGTTTAATGCACACATCTTTGTTAAGTGCCTCGTTGAAAATTATTTTATTCACCTGTTACAATTAATTGTATTTCAATAGTCAAGATGCGTGTTGTTTGGTAGGACAAGGAGAGTACATTTGTTATGTTCACTTTAATAGTGAAATCTTTCAATCAAACAAAGATTAATTATACATTAATCAATTTTCAAATATTCAATACTATTCTTTTCTGTTCAACATCATTTTACAAAGATCTTGATTCATTCATTCATATAATTCAGTGACCAATATTTACAGTAGTGTCAATGATTGCAATGCATGTTAAATCATTAAATAACATCTTGGCATAAAATAGATACAACATTAATACAGAAGAACCCTTAAATGTAATCACCGGTCGACACCAGCTAACACTGTGCTAAATCTACATGCATGAATGTTACCATCCAACTCTCATGTTGCAAAAGACTTTCATTCGGGTCTATAATGACTTTGTGCGATACCTTTACAAATGTCCTAATGGTTGCATTTAAACAAAAATTACTTCAAAATAGTGACTTTTATAAAATGGCATCCAATCTGAGGGAAGTCAAGCTTGCACTCACTTCAACTTTACAATTGTATACATGTAGTTGGCATAATCTATTACAATATTAGCCTAAAACAGACATACAATACATTCGAATTTCATAATACTTCAATTTGTTCGTATTAACAATAACACAGTGCAATTTTTTGAACATTATCAATAGCATTAACAAATAAAAAGTCACAAGTATCAGCATATCAGATGCAGAATAAGGCCAGATTTGATGGCCTACAAACATTCACCAACCAGTTCAAATGTCACCACTAATTCATACAACATGTATATCATAGTGAATAATCTAAAGTCGTAATGTATGAAACTCATGGAAATCGGTTTAGTATGGTATAATCACCAGGTCCATGCATGACACAGTGTAGAACAAATATCGTATGTGTCAATGACAGGGTGCACACAAAATACAACATAAACAGTGTGAGTCCAAAACAAGTTTACACCTAGAAAATTGCTAATTATTTTACAAATTTCTTATGAAAGAGTGTTTTATTCCAAAAAAAATTGTATCATTTTTATGTGGTATGTTTTCACGCTTGGATGAATAGGAGGCATTGTTTGCGAGAGTACAAACATCGACTTACATTTTTTTCTTATTAAATGAACAATTATAATATTAATACATTATAAAGAGGAAATGTCAACGAAATTGACATAACATTAGCATGAAAGGTACGAAATACCAACTAAACTTACCATTATCAATTACGGAAAAGAGTGCTGCAGCCATCAATATGAGCCCTATTTGTACTTCTTCTTCAATGCGAGTATAAGAATATTCACTATATCAAGGTGACCACTGGATAATGCCGCTTGGACAGGTGTCATGCCATCATCATCATCCATATTTAGATCTGCTCCTAGGCCAATCAGAGCCTGTACAACATCGAGGTGACCATTATATGATGCTAGGTGGAGAGGTGTCTTGTCCTCATAATCAGCCGAATCTAGATCTGCTCCTTCGTCAATGAGAACGTTTACAACATCGAGGTGACCATTTTCTGATGCCAGGTGGAGAGGTGTCTTGCCATCATGTTCAACCAAATCTAGATTTGCTCCTCGGTCAATGAGAACGTCTACAACATCGAGGTGACCATTGGATGATGCCAGGTGGAGAGGTGTGCAAGATGCATTATCAGTTGCATCCAGATCTGCTCCTTGGTCAATGAGATACTTTACAACATCGAGGTGACCATTGTATGATGCCTCGTGGAGAGGTGTCCTGCCCTCACCATCCGTCTCATTTACATCTTTTCCTGCAATGAGATCCTCTACATCATCGAGTTGACCATCGGATGCTGCCATGTGGAGTTCCATGATAAGAATTCAACTGATTTTATTATCTGCCTGTGATATCTAGAATACTGAAATATAGGTTTTTTGATCAGCCAACTAGAACTTATATTACAGCTGATGCTACTGGTTATAGAGAAGCTGTGTCGCAAGCTCCTTTTCATAGTCGCCCCCAACGGCCTCTAAGCAAGACGAAGAGAGATAAATGCTATAGGTATACCGTGCCGCTTATTATCTGCACTGAGTATATAACAGGTTGGCAATGGTGTAATGCGCCTGGAAACTTTATTTGAACCTCGTGGTTATACTTGTCCTGTAATCACTTCTTCTCATTTTATATTATATTAATCGTTTATGTCAGCTGCATAGGTACGCTCCATTTCCGAATAAACACGACGGTCTTTCATTCTCTCATTAATGTCACATATCCATCAACTCCTCTCGAATGTGTATACGCGACCTAGGCCTACACATATGGCAATGCTGTTATTCCAAAATAAAAAGACCCAGCGCGATATCATAGGAAACTTGTATGCTATGACGTTCGATACGGGCTACAATAAATACACGCAGCTCTATTCACAGTTTGCTGCATCATGACCCTAACACACTCAACCGTCATTCGGCTGTGAATTATGCTAGCTGCTTCCTCAACTGTTCAAAAACATATATTGTAGATATTGACATATGACATGAATTTAGTTTCTGTTTATTTTTGTACTCGGCTCAATGAATGGTCGACTATAGACCTATACAAGGTGGCCAAATAGAAAAGGGGACTAGCATAACATGAGGAAGAAGAATATGTTCTCGTGAAAAATATGCTTCCAACATGTACACATTTGGAAGAGTTTTTTTGTTTTGGGTAGCATTTTGTGATGCAATAATTCATAGAAGTTCAAGTATGTCCAATATTACGGAAACAGCATTTAAAAACATGAGTATTATTTTATGTCTGCGTTAAAATCATTAAAAATGCCTGTAAAAATATTGTTAAGAAAGTTAATTTATGTTCAATCTGATGTTTATTACAGCTTAACCAATGATTGCATTAATATCATTCTGAAACTCAACAATGATACGTGATATTCGCATTGAGCACTGACAGTGGATCTTTTCAATATTTTGCCAAAAATGCATCCCTAAAATACCAAATATGGTTTGTCGAGGTGTCGCGGTCTATATAGTATACCCGTCATCGGACTGTGGATCAAATGGCTCGCGGTTCGAGTCCCACCGCGCGACACAAATGTACTTTGGCGAGAAAATATAATCTACAATTACCACTCTCCACCCAGGTGAAGTAAATGGGTTCTAGTAAAAAAAAAAAATCTTCATTGAATGTTTTAGCCCCTTAGCATGGGGGCTCCTGAGGCCTCGTGTTATACAGCCGGTGTAGTATATAAATGGACATATTATTAGGTGGTCTGTCGATGACAGATCACCTATTGATTTCGTTAGAATTTTCTTTATTCTTTATTCTTTATTCTTTATTTATTTATTAGGTGGTCTGTCAACGACAGATCACCTATTGATTTCGCTAGAATTTTCTTTATTCTTTCTTTCTTTATTTTTATTTCTTCCGTACACTTTTTTGTACACACGTTCACTCGAAATCGACATGGTCAATTTCCTTCAAATTTCTGTCAGTCATCAAGCCCTATGATTTCAAGTCAAATTAACTTTTTCAAGGTCATTAGGTCATCGTGACGTCATCCAGGCGCCATTTTGTAAAAGTCAGGTCATTATCATATCTCAATAACGAGTCATCAAAAATCAACCATATTTAATATACATCAACTTCAGGTCAAAGGTCAACTAAAAATGTCAACAAATTCCGCGCGCGCACCTCGACGCGCACGTACGCGCGTATCAAAATTTTAAAATGCTCCGATTCGTTTAAAAAAAAATTTGCACACGTTTCAGGCCATTTTAAGCATTTTGCAAAAAAACGCGCGCACAGACATGCGCGCGCGTTTTCGCGCGTAATTGCATCTTCCAACATAGAATCGCCAAATTTTTTCTGTCATCATATTTGGCACATTTTTTCAAGCATTTTGATACCTTGGTCACCTTTTTCTGACCATTAATAACGGAATGAGCGTCCGTTAAGATACGCATCCGTGCGTGCGAGCTCTTGTAATACATAACATACATGTGCCAAAACATGCCTATACAAAATTCATTGTAACTCTTCAGAATGGACAGATACCCCCAATTTTCTTTCATATTTCGATAGATTATGAGTCGGAGATATGATTTCATGTCTAATTTGTCCCTCAATTAACTCATGACGTCATCATAATGGCCTCCGAACTCAAAATTTCAATTTTCATATTATGACGTCAGCAGATTTTTGGAAAATTGATTGTATCTCTGCAAATGTTGATCAATTTTCTTTCAAATTTTGATATGTTCTACCTTAGAATATTCTCTACAAATGCAGTCAACACGATATTTCATTTTGACAAAGGCATCATGGCGTATTTTTGCGATTAAAGGAGGCATGTCAATTTTTCACATTTTGCGTGTATTCTCTATGGGACATGACTTTTTCTCAAAACTGGATTCTACATTCTCGTCTTTCGCGAGCAATATCTCCGTCGTTTTATTTTTGTTAAGGCTGAGCTTTGAGTATGTTGTAGCTGAGACAATAAGCTATCACAAATGTGCCCTTTATTTTTCGATCAGATGCCGGGATCATGCTCATATTTCACTTACAAAGTGGGATTAGAGAATTCCATTTTCCGTTTACGTGTAATCTCTATGTGAAATGTTTTGGTAATTATCGGTAACGCACTTGACTTCCGACCTCGAGGTCCCTGGTTCGAGTCCGGGCGTCTCCAACAATTTGTTTTCTTCACTTTTTTTTCTTTTTGACCATTCACTCTACCATCTCCTTTGAATATTAAAACACGTACAATCGCAAATAATGTAATAAACAACCATATTTACTTTATTATTACCCTATTATCACTAGATCCATTACTTTTTGCGTGTAATCCTTATGGGAGATGACTTTTCTCAAATCTGGATTCTACATTCTTGTCTTTTGCGAGCAATATCGCCGTTATTTCGGCTTGATTTTTGTTGATTTTTGAGTATGTTGTAGCTGAGACTATATACTATCTAAATGTTCTCTCATTTTTTTCAGTCTGTCATCGTGGTCTGTTGATGATAATCATCAACATCATCATGATCATCATCATCGTCATCACCATTACTATCAAGATCATCATCATCATCATCATCATGATGATCATCATTGTTTACATGTCTATATAACTTCTCCCTTTCTGAATATAGTAAATATTATAATCTATCATAAGACTTGAAGACAGACCACCTAAATCGTCCCCATGACGAATTAAATGTCTAGTTAGGTGGTCTGTCGATGACAGATCACCTATTGATTTCGCTAGAATTTTCTTTCTTTATTTTTATTTCTTCCGTACACTTTTTTGTCCACACGTTCATTCGAAATCGACATGGTCAATTTCCTTCAAATTTCTGTCAGTCATCAAGCCTTATGATTTCAAGTCAAATCAACTTTTTCAAGGTCACTAGGTCATCGTGACGTCATCCAGGCGCCATTTTGTAAAAATCAGGTCATTATCATATCTCGATAACGAGTAATCAAAAATAAACCATATTTGGTATACATCAACTTCAGGTCAAAGGTCAACTAAAATTGTCAACAAATTCCGCGCGCGCACCTCGACGCGCACGTACGCGCGCATCAAAATTTTATAATGCTCTGATTCGTCTAAAATTAATTTTGCATACGTTTCAGGCCATTTTAAGCATTTTGCAAAAAAACGCGCATACGTGCATGCGTGCGCGTTTTCGCGCGTACTTGCATTTTGCAACGTAGAATCGCCAATTTTTTTCTGTCATCATATTTGGCACATTTTTTCAAGCATTTTGATACCTTGTTCACCTTTTTCTGACCATTAATAACGGAATGAGCGTCCGTTAAGATACGCATCCGTGCGTGCGAGCTCTTGTAATACATAACATACATGTGCCAAAACATGCCTATACAAAATTCATTGTAACTCTTCAGAATGGACAGATACCCCCAATTTTCTTTCATATTTAGATAGATTATGAGTCGGAAATATGATTTCATGTCTAATTTGTCCCTCAATTAACTCATGACGTCATCATAATGGCCTCCGAACTCAAAATTTCAATTTTCATATTATGACGTCAGCAGATTTTTGGAAAATTGATTGTATCTCTGCAAATGTTGATCAATTTTCTTTCAAATTTTGATATGTTCTACCTTAGAATATTCTCTACAAATGCAGTCAACACGATATTTCATTTTGACAAAGGCATCATGGCGTATTTTTGCGATTAAAGGAGGCATGTCAATTTTTCACATTTTGCGTGTATTCTCTATGGGACATGACTTTTTCTCAAAACTGGATTCTACATTCTCGTCTTTCGCGAGCAATATCTCCGTCGTTTTATTTTTGTTAAGGCTGAGCTTTGAGTATGTTGTAGCTGAGACAATAAGCTATCACAAATGTGCCCTTTATTTTTCGATCAGATGCCGGGATCATGCTCATATTTCACTTACAAAGTGGGATTAGAGAATTCCATTTTCCGTTTACGTGTAATCTCTATGTGAAATGTTTTGGTAATTATCGGTAACGCACTTGACTTCCGACCTCGAGGTCCCTGGTTCGAGTCCGGGCGTCTCCAACAATTTGTTTTCTTCACTTTTTTTTCTTTTTGACCATTCACTCTACCATCTCCTTTGAATATTAAAACACGTACAATCGCAAATAATGTAATAAACAACCATATTTACTTTATTATTACCCTATTATCACTAGATCCATTACTTTTTGCGTGTAATCCTTATGGGAGATGACTTTTCTCAAATCTGGATTCTACATTCTTGTCTTTTGCGAGCAATATCGCCGTTATTTCGGCTTGATTTTTGTTGATTTTTGAGTATGTTGTAGCTGAGACTATATACTATCTAAATGTTCTCTCATTTTTTTCAGTCTGTCATCGTGGTCTGTTGATGATAATCATCAACATCATCATGATCATCATCATCGTCATCACCATTACTATCAAGATCATCATCATCATCATCATCATGATGATCATCATTGTTTACATGTCTATATAACTTCTCCCTTTCTGAATATAGTAAATATTATAATCTATCATAAGACTTGAAGACAGACCACCTAAATCGTCCCCATGACGAATTAAATGTCTAGTTAGGTGGTCTGTCGATGACAGATCACCTATTGATTTCGCTAGAATTTTCTTTCTTTATTTTTATTTCTTCCGTACACTTTTTTGTCCACACGTTCATTCGAAATCGACATGGTCAATTTCCTTCAAATTTCTGTCAGTCATCAAGCCTTATGATTTCAAGTCAAATCAACTTTTTCAAGGTCACTAGGTCATCGTGACGTCATCCAGGCGCCATTTTGTAAAAATCAGGTCATTATCATATCTCGATAACGAGTAATCAAAAATAAACCATATTTGGTATACATCAACTTCAGGTCAAAGGTCAACTAAAATTGTCAACAAATTCCGCGCGCGCACCTCGACGCGCACGTACGCGCGCATCAAAATTTTATAATGCTCTGATTCGTCTAAAATTAATTTTGCATACGTTTCAGGCCATTTTAAGCATTTTGCAAAAAAACGCGCATACGTGCATGCGTGCGCGTTTTCGCGCGTACTTGCATTTTGCAACGTAGAATCGCCAATTTTTTTCTGTCATCATATTTGGCACATTTTTTCAAGCATTTTGATACCTTGTTCACCTTTTTCTGACCATTAATAACGGAATGAGCGTCCGTTAAGATACGCATCCGTGCGTGCGAGCTCTTGTAATACATAACATACATGTGCGAAAACATGCCTATACAAAATTCATTGTAACTCTTCAGAATGGACAGATACCCCCAATTTTCTTTCATATTTAGATAGATTATGAGTCGGAAATATGATTTCATGTCTCATTTGACCCTCAATTAACTCATGACGTCATCATAATGGCCTCCGAACTCAAAATTTCAATTTGCATATTATGACGTCAGCAGATTTTTGGAAAATTGATTGTATCTCTGTAAATATTGACCAATTTTCTTTCAAATTTTGATATGTTCTACCTGAGAATATTCTCTACAAATGTACTCTACACGATATTTCATTTTAACAATGGTATCATGGCGTATTTTTGCGATTAAAGGAGGCATGTCAATTTTTTACATTTTGCGTGTATTCTCTATGGGACATGACTTTTTCTCAAAACTGGATTCTACATTCTCGTCTTTCGCGAGCAATATCTCCGTCTTTTATCTTTGTTTACGCTGAGCTTTGAGTATGTTGTAGCTGAGATTATAAGCTATCACAAGTGTGCCCTTTATTTTTCGATCAGATGCCGGGATCATGCTCATATTTCACTTACAAAGTGGGATTTGAGAATTCCATTTTCCGTTTACGCGCACGTTTGTGTTCGTAATGGTCGTACGCAACCTAGAATCTCCTTTTTTTGTCTATCATAGTATTGCCCATTTTATTCCGAACAATTTGATACCATGTTTATCTCTTTATGACCATTAATAACGAAATGAGCGTCCGTTCAAGGTAAAGTCCGTTAGAACACTCAATTAACTCATGACGTCATCATGATGGCCTCCGTTCAAGGTAAATGTCCGTGCGTGCGAGCTCTTGTAATACATAGCATATATGGGCAAAAACTTGCCTATACAAAATCCATTGTAGCTCTTTAGGATGAAAGATGACCCCAATTTTTTTTTCATATCTTGATAAAGTATGAGTCGGAAATATGATTTCATGTCTCATTTGACCCTCAATTAACTCATGACGTCATCATAATGGCCTCCGAACTCAAAATTTCAATTTGCATATTATGACGTCATCATATTTTTGGAAAATTGATTGTATCTCTGTAAATATTGATCAATTTTCATCCAAATTTTGATATGTTCTAGCTGAGACAATTTTCTACAAATAAAGTCACGACGTAATTTTCATTTTGACAAAGGCATCATGGCGTATTTTTGCGATTAAAGGAGGCATGTCAATTTTTCACATTTTGCGTGTATTCTCTATGGGACATGACTTTTTCTCAAAACTGGATTCTACATTCTCGTCTTTTGCGAGCAATATCTCCGTCGTTTTATTTTTGTTAAGGCTGAGCTTTGAGTATGTTGTAGCTGAGACAATAAGCTATCACAAATGTGCCCTTTATTTTTCGATCAGATGCCGGGATCATGCTCATATTTCACTTACAAAGTGGGATTAGAGAATTCCATTTTCCGTTTACGTGTAATCGCTATGGGAAATGTTTTGGTATATCGGTAACGCACTTGACTTCCAACCTCGAGGTCCCTGGTTCGAGTCCGGGCGTCTCCAACAATTTTTTTCTTTCTTTTTGACCTTTCACTCTACCATCTCCTTTGAATATTAAAACACGTAGAATCGCAAATCGCGTAATAAACAGCCATATTTACTTTATTATAACCCTATTTTCACTTGATCCATTACTTTTTGCGTGTAATTCCTAAGGCAGATGACTTTTTCTTAAATCTGGAATCTACATTCCTTACTTCTGCGAGCAATATTGACATTATTTCTGCTTGGATTATGTTCATTTTCGAGTATGTTGTAGCTGAGACTATATGCTATCTGAATGTTCCCCCATTTTTTTCAATCAGATGTCATCATGGTCTGTTGATGATGATCATCAACATCATCATGATCATGATCATCATCATCGTCATCACCATTACTATCAAGATCATCATCAGCATGATCATCATCATGATCTTTGTTTACATGTCTATATAACTTGAAGGCAGACCACCTTATTCGTCCTCGTGACGAATTAAATTCTAGTTTATTTTTATTTCTTCCGTACACTTTTTTGACCACACGTTTACTCGAAATCGACATGGTCAATTTCCTTTAAATTTGTGTCAGTCATCAAGCCCTATGATTTCAAGTCAAATTAACTTTTTCAAGGTCACTAGGTCATCGTGACGTCATCCAGGCGCCATTTTGTAAAAATCAGGTCATTATCATATCTCGATAACGAGTCGTCAAAAATAAACCATATTTAGTATACATCAACTTCAGGTCAAAGGTCAACTAAAAATGTCAACAAATTCCGCGCGCGCACCTCGACGCGCACGTACGCGCGCATCAAAATTGTATAATGCTCCGATTCGTTTAAAATTAATTTTGCATACGTTTCAGGCCATTTTAAGCATTTGTAAAATTTGCGCGCGCGTAATTATGCGCGCGCGTTTCCGCGCGTATCCGCGCGTCCTGGCATTTTGCAACATAGAATCGCCAAATTTTTTCTGTTATCATAAATATTACATTTTTCCAAGCATTTTGATACCTTATTTACCCTTTTCCGACCAGTAATAACGCAATTAGCGGCTGTCAAAGTTGAACGTACGCGCCGACCTGCGCTATCTGTATCCACAATACATGGGCAAAAACATGCCTATACAAAATTCATTTTAACTCTTCAGAATGGATAGATACCCCCCAATTTCTTTCATATTTAGATAGATTATGAGTTGCAGATATGATTTCATGTCTCATTTGACCCTCAATTAACTCATGACGTCATCATAATGGCCTCCGAACTCAAAATTTCAATTTGCATATTATGACGTCAGCAGATTTTTGAAAAATTGATTGTATCTCTGTAAATATTGATCAATTTTCTTTTAAATTTTGATATGTTCTACCTGATAATATTCTCTACAAATGCAGTCGTCACGATATTTCATTTTGACAATGGTATCATGGCGTATTTTTGCAATTAAAGGAGGCATGTCAATTTTTCACATTTTGCGTGTATTCTCTATGGGACATGACTTTTTCCAAAAACTGGACTCTACATTCCCGTCTTTCGCGAGCAATATCTCCGTCGTTTTATCTTCGTTTACGCTGAACTTTGAGTATGTTGTAGCTGTGACAATAAGCTATCACAAGTGTGCCATTTATTTTTCGATCAGATGCCGGGATCATGCTCATATTTCACTTGCAAGGTGGGATTTGAGAATTCTAATTTCCCTTTACGTGTAATCTCTATGGGAAATGTTTTGGTATATCGGTAACGCACTTGACTTCCGACCTCGAGGTCCCTGGTTCGAGTCCGGGTGTCTCCAACAATTTTTTTCTTCACTTTTTTTTCTTTTTGACCTTTCACTGTACCATCTCCTTTGAATATTAAAACACGTACAGTCGCAAATAATGTAATAAACAACCATATTTACTTTATTATTACCCTATTATCACTTGATCCATTACTTTTTGCGTGTAATCCTTATGGGAGATGACTTTTTCTCAAATCTGGATTCTACATTCTTGTCTTTTGCGAGCAATATCGCCGTTATTTTGGCTTGATTTTTGTTGATTTTTGAGTATGTTGTAGCTGAGACTATATACTATCTAAATGTTCTCTCATTTTTTCAGTCTGATGTCATCATGGTCTGTTGATGATAATCATCAACATCATCATCATCATCATCATCATCGTCATCACCATTACTATCAAGATCATCATCATCTTGATCATCATGATGATCATCATTGTTTACATGTCTATATAACTTCTCCCTTTCTCAATATAGTAAATATTATAATCTATCATAAGACTTGAAGACAGACCACCTTAATCGTCCTCGTGACGATTTAAATTCTAGTATTTTAATTGAATTTGTACAAACACTGAATTCAATTAAAATTCTTCCGTACACTTTTTTGTCCACACGTTTACTCGAAATCGACAAAGTCAATTTCCTTCGAATTTCTGTCAGTCATCAGGCCCTATGATTTCAAGTTTAATCAACTTTTTCAATGTCATTAGGTCATCGTGACGTCATCCAGGCGCCATTTTGTAAAAATCAGGTCATTATAATATCTCGAGAACGAGTCGTCAAAAATCAACCATATTTGGTATCCATCAACTTCAGGTCAAAGGTCAACGAAAAATGTCATCAAATTTCGCGCGCGCACCTCGACGCGCGCGTACGCGCGCATCAAAATTTTAAAATGCTCCAAATCGTCTCAAATTCATTTTGGATACGTTTCAAACCATTTTAAGCATTTCATAAAAATCGCGCAAAACACGCATTTTTTGCGCGTTTTCGTTCGTAGCGGCCAAACGAAAAATAATTCCCTAACCCGAACTTTTGACAGGATATTCCTTATCTTTTTCCGAACAATTGGATACCATGTTTATCTTTTCATGACCATTATTGACGGAATTAGCGTCCGTTTAAAATACACGTCCGTACGCGCGAGATCTTGTAATACATAGCATATATGGGCAAAAACATGCCTATACAAAATCCATTATAGCTCTTTAGGAAGTCCACAGAACCCCCAAATTGTTCTCATATTTGGATAGAATATGAGTTGGAGATATGATTTCATGTCTCATTTGATCCTCAATTAATTCATGACGTCATCATAATGGCCTCCGAACTCAAAATTTTAATTTGCATATTATGACGTCAGCATATTTTTGGAAAATTGATTGTATCTCTGTAAATATTGAACAATTTTCATTCAAATTTTGATATGTTCTACCTGAGAATATTCTCTACAAATGCAGTTGCCACAATAGTTCATTTTGACAATGGCATCATGGCGTATTTTTGCGATTAAAGGAGGCATGTCATTTTTTCACATTTTGCGTGTATTCTCTATGGGACATGACTTTTTCTCAAAACTGGATTCTACATTCTCGTCTTTCGCGAGCAATATCTCCGTCGTTTTATCTTTGTTTACGCTGAGCTTTGAGTATGTTGTAGCTGAGACAATAAGCTATCACAAGTGTGCCCTTTATTTTTCGATCAGATGCCGGGATCATGCTCATATTTCACTTACAAAGTGGGATTTGAGAATTCCATTTTCCGTTTACGTGTAATCTCTATGGGAAATGTTTTGGTATATCGGTAACGCACTTGACTTCCGACCTCGAGGTCCCTGGTTCGAGTCCGGGTGTCTCCAACAATTTTTTTCTTCACTTTTTTTTCTTTTTGACCTTTCACTGTACCATCTCCTTTGAATATTAAAACACGTACAGTCGCAAATAATGTAATAAACAACCATATTTACTTTATTATTACCCTATTATCACTTGATCCATTACTTTTTGCGTGTAATCCTTATGGGAGATGACTTTTTCTCAAATCTGGATTCTACATTCTTGTCTTTTGCGAGCAATATCGCCGTTATTTTGGCTTGATTTTTGTTGATTTTTTAGTATGTTGTAGCTGAGACTATATACTATCTAAATGTTCTCTCATTTTTTCAGTCTGATGTCATCATGGTCTGTTGATGATAATCATCAACATCATCATGATCATCATCATTATCATCATCGTCATCACCATTACTATCAAGATCATCATCATCTTGATCATCATGATGATCATCATTGTTTACATGTCTATATAACTTCTCCCTTTCTCAATATAGTAAATATTATAATCTATCATAAGACTTGAAGACAGACCACCTTAATCGTCCTCGTGACGATTTAAATTCTAGTTATTATTATTATTATATTAGTACTATTATGTTCTTTTCAAAAGATTCCCCATCTACTGATACCGGTTAAATTTGTCCTGAATTATCGGAAGTATGCTAGCCCGTTTTTTTTTTGTCACCCTGTCCTTTTAGGCGCAGCTAGTCGACTGGGACAGACAAGAGAAGTATCAATGAAACACATACCAGTCTCTTATGCTATAGTCACATTACCCAAAAGTAGCCTGCTCGGCGGCCGAGAGGCGAGTTTTTAACCAATTCTGCCCGGCGGCTGGCCGGCCACCGAGCGGCGGCCGCCCAGGCACCGCTCGTTTTTAGGGCATCGCTCGGTCGCCGCTGAAGTTTTAGCGCGGAGTTAAAATTTGGGCGGCGCCTGCTCACTTTTCACTCGCCGCCCAAAATACGCTCGGTGCTTGGGCGGTCGCCGCCCGGGCACCGACCTAATCGCTGGGCGATGCCTAATTCCAGCAGCGACCGAGCAGGCTACTGATCGGTCGGTCGCTGCTCTGATTTGTGACCATAGCTTAAGGCTCAGCGCACACCACACGATCCGATTGCGATCCGACTTTGAAGGAATCTACAGCAGCTAGAGCATTTTATATGAACATTAAAACATGTAAAATGTGAATGATCGTGGTGAGTGCCCCTTTTCATCTGTTGAGGGTGTCCACTTTCAGGTGCGAAAAGTGCCCCTTTCCTTCCACAAATGCCCCCTTTACACCTCTGATAATTGCCCTTTTTACTTCTTCATGTGCCTCTTTTCCTTCCTAATAAGTGCTCTTTTTTCCTATACTGATGAGTGTATCTTTCATTTGTTTAATAAGAACCCCTTCCATTTTTCATGAATGCCCCTTTTTACCTTTTGATAAGTGCCCCTTTTATTGGCTCCTATGCTATAAGATTGTAGTTTCATCGAAAATCGGATTGGAGGACGAGGGGGAGTGTGCGGTGGTCTTTAATCTATACTTTCTTTTTATTTCTCCCTCACTCTTTTTTTCTCTCTTCATCTCGCTCTCTCTCTCTCTCTTTCTCTCTCTCTCTCTTTCTCTCTCTCTCTCTCTCTATCTTCTTTTTCCATCTCTCTTCATCTCTTTCTCTCTTCATCTCTCTCTTTATCTCTCTCTCTCTCTTTCTTCATCTCTCCATCTCTCTGACTTGTTATCTATTTCCCAACATATACGTCTATCTATCTATCCATCTTTTTAATTTCCTCTCCCCCCCCTTCTATATAAATATATAT
Source organism: Strongylocentrotus droebachiensis (assembly GCA_035222895.1). Taxonomy (NCBI): domain Eukaryota; kingdom Metazoa; phylum Echinodermata; class Echinoidea; order Camarodonta; family Strongylocentrotidae; genus Strongylocentrotus; species Strongylocentrotus droebachiensis. The sequence goes on along the minus strand of JAVYIG010000540.1, from coordinate 68,481 downwards.
CTCTCCCTCTTTTCCATTTTTAGCCGTACTAGAGTATTTTTATTCATATATTTAGTTACAGTCTAGTATGTGTAAATTCTGTTTTCCAAATACTTGTATTTCAGCTTGATGTTTGAAGCTACTGGAGGTCACTATAAGTTGGACATGAATGTTGACGGTATATACAAGATTTAATAAGAATTAAAAATGTACAAATCGTCTAGAGTTTTCTATTGTATTTCAGATTATCAGGCGGTTTCACTCACATCCTTCTGCGAATATAAACATACGGCAATTCTTTCGACTGAAATATTATGAAACAAATATTATTCACTGTCGGATCCGGTTGTGGTGTCCAATCTGAAAATACTATTTCCGCCTGGCAATACTGTTCTCCGAGTTATTCATCAATGATGATTAGATGGCGCTGTTTCTTTTTCTCTGGCTCAAATATTGATTCAATCTTTTCAGTGTTTCATTTTTCTTCAACAATGCTCTTCGTCATTTAGTTGCACAGCTTCCTTTTGTTGGTTGTGACCGTTAAATCGATGGTGCGGGAAATAATTTAGGTGTCGAAATCAATCGTTTGAAATTGCCTCAGTTATTTATTCATTTATTATTATTGTTAGTAAAGTAGTGCTTGGTGGGTTAAAGACCCAGGTAGCCGGGTCAAATGTTAGGATTTAGAGTTGACTCTGACGAAGAGCAACCACCATCTTACAAAATATGCCCTACACAAGAAAAGTAATTTTTCTAAAGTTCTAAATCTTAACTTCGAGAAGCCCTATTGGCGAAATCAAGTTTATCCTAAACTTGTCAACATAGTTCTTTACCCTGCCTAATATCGAGTGTTTATGTATACAGTCACAGTGGAAATCGTTTGGGACCTTGGGACCAACAAAAATTATCATATAATATCAGGAATCTAGTTATATTATAAGAATATAAAGAGATAGGACCAGCAAAGTCACATTGTTATAACAGATACATTCATATTTCAGAGCTCTTTGTACTGCCGTTTCACTCTATATATAAATGTGTGTTTTGTATACATGTAAACGTGTATACACACACGCACACACGCCCCCCCCCACACACACACATACACAGTGTATAGTCCTGCGTCATTTGAAGAAAAAAATAGACAGCTAAAAAATAAAATAATAAAACAACCGTAGGAGATGCAAATATCAAATGACAAATTTATTCAAAAGAAGTACATACTTCCAATTTTTTAATAAAAGGCACAGTTACAAACTTTAGAAAGTTTATTTACATTATGGTGACACTCTGAAGAGTAGGAAAGTATTTACAGTGATTCAAGGACTCTATTCCTACTTATTTTTTCTTTGTTATGAAAGCTATTATTCAATAGGCCATTCTTTGTAACACCACGAAGTTTAATGCACACATCTTTGTTAAGTGCCTCGTTGAAAATTATTTCATTTACCTGTTACAATTAATTGTATTTCAATAGTCAAGATGCGTGTTGTTTGGTAGGACAAGGAGAGTACATTTGTTATGTTCACTTTAATAGTGAAATCTTTCAATCAAACAAAGATTAATTATACATTAATCAATTTTCAAATATTCAATACTATTCTTTTCTGTTCAACATCATTTTACAAAGATCTTGATTCATTCATTCATATAATTCAGTGACCAATATTTACAGTAGTGTCAATGATTGCAATGCATGTTAAATCATTAAATAACATCTTGGCATAAAATAGATACAACATTAATACAGAAGAACCCTTAATTGTAATCACCGGTCGACACCAGCTAACACTGTGCTAAATCTACATGCATGAATGTTACCATCCAACTCTCATGTTGCAAAAGACTTTCATTCGGGTCTATAATGACTTTGTGCGATACCTTTACAAATGTCCTAATGGTTGCATTTAAACAAAAATTACTTCAAAATAGTGACTTTTATTAAATGGCATCCAATTTGAGGGAAGTCAAGCTTGAGCTCACTTCAACTTTACAATTGTATACATGTAGCTGGCATAATCTATTACAATATTAGCCTAAAACAGACATACAATACATTCGAATTTCATAGTACTTCAATTTGTTCGTATTAACAATAACACAGTGCAATTTTTTTAACATTATCAATAGCATTAACAACAAAAAAGTCACAAGTATCAGCATATCAGATGCAGAATAAGGCCATATTTAATGGCCTACAAACATTCACAAACCAGTAAAAATGTCACTACTAATTCATACAACATGTATATCATAGTGAATAATCTAAAGTCGTAATGTATGAAATTCATGGAAATCGGTTTAGTAAGGTATAATCACCAGGGACATGCATGACACAGTGTAGAACAAATATCGTATGTGTCAATGACAGGGTGCACAAAAAATACAACATAATCAGTGTGAGTCAAAATCACCTTTTAACAGCAAATTATTATATTTCGTATGAAAGAGTGTTTTATTCCAAATAATTTGGTATCATTTTTGTGTGGTATGTTTTCACGCTTGGATGAATAGGAGGCATTGTTTGCGAGAGTACAAACATCGAGTTAAACTTTTTTCTTATTAAATGAACAATTATAATAATAAATTATAAAGGGGAAATGTCAAAGAAATTGACATAACATTAGCAGAAACGTACGGAATACCAACTAAACTTACCATTATCAATTACGGAAAAGTGTGCTGCAGCCATCAATATGATCCCTATTTGATCTTCTTCATGGCGAGTATAAGAACCTTCACTATATCAAGGTGACCACTGGATAGTGCCGCTTGGACAGGTGTCATGCCATCATCATCATCCATATTTAGATCTGCTCCTTGGCCAATCAGAGCCTGTACAACATCGAGGTGACCATTATATGATGCTAGGTGGAGAGGTGTCTTGTCCTCACTATCAGCTGAATCTACATCTGCTCCTTCGTCAATGAGAACGTCTACAACATCGAGGTGACCATCTTCTAATGCCAGGTGGAGAGGTGTCTTGCCATCATGTTCAGCCACATCTAGATTTGCTCCTCGGTCAATGAGAACTTCTACAACATCGAGGTGACCATTGAATGATGCCAGGTGGAGAGGTGTGCTGGATGCATTATCAGTTGCATCCAGATCTGCTCCTTGGTCAATGAGATACTTTACAACATCGAGGTGACCATTGGATGATGCCTCGTGGAGAGGTGTCCTGCCCTCAACATCCGTCTCATTTACATCTTTTCCTGCAATGAGATCCTCTACATCATCGAGTCGACCATCGGATGCCGCCATGTGGAGTTCCATGATAAGAATTCAACTGATTTTATTGTCTGCCTGTGATATCTAGAATATTGTAACTGAAATATAAGTTATTTGATCAGCCAACTAGAACTGATATTACAGCTGATGCTATTAGTTATGGACAAGCAATGTCGCAAGGTCTATTTCATTGTCGCCCCCAACGGCCTCGAAGCAAGACGAAGAGAGATAAATGGCTATAGGTATACCGTGCCGCTTATTATCTGCACTGATTTTAAGGGCTGGCAATGGTGTAATGCGCCTGAAAACTTCATTTGGACCGTGTGGTTATACTTGTCCTGTAAGAGATCACTTCTTCTGATTATATATTCTATTAATCGTTCATGTCAGCTGCATAGGTACGCTCCATTTCCGAATAAACACGACGGTCTTTCATTATCCCATTAATGTCACATATCCATCAACTCCTCTCGAATGTGTATACGCGACCTAGGCCTACACATATGGCAATGCTGTTATTCCAAAATAAAAAGACCCAGCGCGATATCATAGGAAACTTGTATGCTATGACGTTCGATACGGGCTACAATAAATACACGCAGCTCTATTCACAGTTTGCTGCATCATGACCCTAACACACTCAACCGTCATTCGGCTGTGAATTATGCTAGCTGCTTCCTCAACTGTTATGCTATGACGTTCGATACAGGCCACAATGCACGCCGCTCTATTCCCAGTTGCTGCACTTTGACCCTAACGCACTCAAAAACATATATTGTAGATATTGACATATGACATGAATTTAGTTTCTGTTTATTTTTGTACTCGGCTCAATGAATAGTCGACTATAGACCTATACAAGGTGGCCAAATAGAAAAGGGGACTAGCATAACATGAGGAAGAAGAATATGTTCTCGTGAAAAATATGCTTCCAACATGTACACATTTGGAAGAGTTTTTTTGTTTTGGGTAGCATTTTGTGATGCAATAATTCATAGAAGTTCAAGTATGTCCAATATTACGGAAACAGCATTTAAAAACATGAGTATTATTTTATGTCTGCGTTAAAATCATTAAAAATGCCTGTAAAAATATTGTTAAGAAAGTTAATTTATGTTCAATCTGATGTTTATTACAGCTTAACCAATGATTGCATTAATATCATTCTGAAACTCAACAATGATACGTGATATTCGCATTGAGCACTGACAGTGGATCTTTTCAATATTTTGCCAAAAATGCATCCCTAAAATACCAAATATGGTTTGTAGAGGTGTCGTGGTCTATGGTTAATACCCGTCATCGGACTGTGGATCAAATGGCTCGCGGTTCGAGTCCCACCGCGCGACACAAATGTACTTTGGCGAGAAAATATAATCTACAATTACCACTCTCCACCCGGGTGAAGTGAATGGGTATCCAGTAGAAAAAACTTCATTTAATGTGTTAGCCCCTTAGCATGGGGGCTCCTGAGGCCTCGTGTTATACAGCCGGTGAAGTATATAAATGGACATATTATTATTATTATATTAGTACTATTATGTTCTTTTCAAAAGATTCCCCATCCACTGATACCGGTTAAATTTGCCCTGAATTATCGGAAGTATGCTAGCCCGTTTTTTTTTTGTCACCCTGTCCTTTTAGGCGCAGCTAGTCGACTGGGACAGACAAGAGAAGTATCAATGAAACACATACCAGTCTCTAAGGCTCAGCGCACACCACACGATCCGATTGCGATCCGACTTTGAAGGAATCTACAACAGCTAGAGCATTTTATATGAACATTAAAACATGTAAAATGTGAATGATCGTGGTGAGTGCCCCTTTTCATCTGTTGAGGGTGTCCACTTTCAGGTGCGAAAAGTGCCCCTTTCCTTCCACAAATGCCCCCTTTACACCTCTGATAATTGCCCTTTTTACTTCTTCATGTGCCTCTTTTCCTTCCTAATAAGTGCTCTTTTTTCCTATACTGATGAGTGTATCTTTCATTTGTTTAATAAGAACCCCTTCCATTTTTCATGAATGCCCCTTTTTACTTTTTGATAAGTGCCCCTTTTATTGGCTCCTATGCTATAAGATTGTAGTTTCATCGAAAATCGGATTGGAGGACGAGGGGAGTGTGCGGTGGTCTTTAATCTATACTTTTTTTATTTCTCCCTCACTCTTTTTTTCTCTCTTCATCTCGCTCTCTCTCTCTCTTTCTCTCTCTCTCTCTTTCTCTCTCTCTCTCTCTCTCTATCTTTTTTTTCATCTCTCTTCATCTCTTTCTCTCTTCATCTCTCTCTTATTATCTCTCTCTCTCTCTCTTTCTTCATCTCTCCATCTCTCTGACTTGTTATCTATTTCCCAACATATACGTCTATCTATCTATCCATCTTTTTAATTTCCTCTCCCCCCCCCTTCTATATAAATATATATATCTCCCTCTTTTCCATTTTTAGCCGTACTAGAGTATTTTTATTCATATATTTAGTTACAGTCTAGTATGTGTAAATTCTGTTTTCCACATACTTGTATTTCAGCTTGATGTTTGAAGCTACTGGAGGTCACTATAAGTTGGACATGAATGTTGACGGTATATACAAGATTTAATAAGAATTAAAAATGTACAAATCGTCTAGAGTTTTCTATTGTATTTCAGATTATCAGGCGGTTTCACTCACATCCTTCTGCGAATATAACCCATACGGCAATTCTTTCGACTAAATATTATTCACTGTCGGATCCGGTTGTGGTGTCCAATCTGAAGAGATTATTTCCGCCTGGCAATACTGTTCTCCGAGTTATTCATCAATGATGATTAGATGGCGCTGTTTCTTTTTCTCTGGCTCAAATATTTATTAATTCTTTTCAGTGTTTCATTTTTCTTCAACAATGCTCCTCGAAGAGTCGACATTTAGTTACACAGCTTCCTTTCGTTGCTTGTGACCGTTAAATCGATGTTGCCGGGCAAAAATGTAGGTGTTATTCATTTAAAAATAAATTGTATAGTAGTGCTAGCCGGATCAAAGGTCAGGATGTAGAGTTGACTCTGACGAAGAGCCACCACCATCTTACAAAATATGCCCTACACAAGAGCTACTAGGGAACAAGAAAATTGTAATGTAATATCAGGAATCTAGTTATATTATAAGAATATAAAGAGCTGGGACCAAAACAAATCAGCTTCTTATAACAAATATATTAATATCAGAGCTATTCATGTACATGACAACGTGTATACGCACAAGTACACACGCCCGCCCATCCACACACACCTAAAGTGTATAGCCATGCGTGAATTGATGAAAAATAGAAAGGTAACAAATCCAATAATGAAACAACCGTAGGAGATGCAAATAAAATGACAAGATTTATTCAAAACAAGTACATACTTCCAACAAATGTATAAAAGGCACAGTTACTAACTTTAGAAAGTTCATGTACATTATGATGACACTCTGAAGAGTAGGAAAGTATTTACAGCGATTCAGGGACTCTAACTTACTTACTCTCTGTTATGATAGCCATTATTCAATAGGCCATTCTTTGTAATACCACGACATATAATGCACCCATCTTTGTTAAGTGCCTCGTTGGAAATTATTTCATCCACCTGTTACAATTAATTGTATTTCAATAGTCAAGATGCGTGTTGTTTGGTAGGACAAGGAAAGTAAATTTGTCATGTTCACTTTAATAGTGAAATCTTTCAATCAAGTAAAGATTAATCATAAATAAATCAATTATCAAATATTCAATACTATTATTTTCTGTTCAACATCATTTTACAAAGATCTTGATTCATTCATTCATATTGAGTTTGAGTTTGAGTTTAAGTTTATTAACAACAAAAATAATAACAAGTAAAACATAATGTATCAAGCAGGATTACATAAAATATAACAATATAACACAAAATCGATAACATTACACATGAATAATATAAATATTGTTTTACAAAGTATGTCGTATACAAATGGAATAAAATATTATGTGTACACTTTTGTTGTTAAATGGGGTACCAGAATTTAGCACAAGTGCTAGTCGAGTCTTGTTCCCTGTCTTTGGCAAGAATTTTAAAACTATTTTTGTTTTACTACATTATATACATGTAACATAAACTATATAAGTAAACAAAGAAATAGAATAGTCATTTAGAAATATTCATTACTTAATATATATGGAAGTCAAATGTGTGTCGACTTCCGTATCAAAACCAAACATACAGTAAATAAAAAATATATCATTATCTAGTGATCTTTTTAGAAATAATTCAGTGATCAATATTTACAGTAGTGTCAAAACAAGGACAAAATCATACTTTGGAATACCCCTATTTAGAAGATTGTAAGGACACTTTCGCAAATTACCCCTCTTTTACCACATTCAAGGACAAGACTTTTAAACCTTTTTTTCATTGACATAAAGGTGCCAAAGAACAGAGTCCTTGAATTAAAAGTATTAGAAGTAATAATCAGTGCACCATTACTGACCTTGTATTCCTTAGAAAATCTGTTAGCGTTAGCATCATGCTGGCTCAGAACAAATTGACGCTCAATTGTGTCCTCCTTTGATCATATGGTGGATGGTAATTTGGACAAAGAACTATGGTAACCATGGTTTTCAGTACCATGGTTACCATGGTTCTTTGTCAAAATTACCATCCACCATAAGAATCATGGAAACCATGGTACTGAAAATCATGGTTTTATATGGTACATTTTTATAAGGGGGGAGCTCCGCTGCAAAGCGGCGGAGACTTGGGCGGAGCCGAGGTGGTGGAGCTTTTCTCTAGGCCTACAGGGCGGGCAGGGCGCCCTAAATCTACTGATCTCTAGATATCCTTTACGGTTGAATGAGTTAGGGCGGTATATACTCTGCTGCGTTCTGTTGATTTGTATGCAATTCTAGCAAGTAATTGACATCGATGATTTAGAGCCAATGATGCTAATTACCATGGTTAATCATGTCGCTCGTCATTTATCGGGCCCCTGCCCCTGTACTGTACGGTATGTGCATATTATATCGTATGTGCATTGGATGATTTTTTTCTCAACGATATGAATAAGCGAGGCGAGCGCGTGCGCTCTCCCGAATCGGTGTACGAAATAATGATGCCGCAGGCGACTCGGCTCAGAGAATTTTTCTTCCCGGTTTTCTCTTTTCCCTTTTCCTGACCCCTATTTATCAATTTCGAAGACACCTGTGCACCCCTATTTTCTATATTTCGAGGAATATTTTGTCCGCGGACATTGTTTGAAATTGACCCCTTTTCCCGCGATTTTGGTAACGGTCGTGCGGTCCCTAATTCACAATGATTGACCCCACCAGGGGTTAATGATGTCAGTGATTCAGCTTTTTTTCCTTCTAAATAAAAAATTACGTTTTAAAGTTATATAACCTTGCCATTTCCTTGTAATCAGTTATTTTATAAAGTCATGTTTTGTTTTATGATGCTTTTTTTATCATTTTTTTATTATCATGATTTCCTTGTAAATATGTTTTTAAAGTTACATAACCTTGCCATTTCCTTGTAATCAGTTTTGTACAATATCATGGTTTTTTTTTGTAAATGAACTTGATCTCGGTTGGCGGACCCTGAGACCTGCTTGTTTTGGGGGCTCTGCGCGCGTGAGACTGTATTGTATCCATGATCGTATCCTACTATCTTTCATGTTTTTGAATTGCGCAGATCCTTGAAACACATTGGTCTCTTTGCCAATCCGCCGGGGCTCCACTCACAAGCATTGCTTTTTGGGGTCTCAATTTGGATCATGTTTGTTCGTCATGATTGCTATGTCTGGTGTTTTTTTAATAAACTGAACTGAACTGAACTAAAGGTTGTTTTTGTTCTGTTTCCTCCTTCTGTTTCTTCTTTTCTTCGTTATAAAGCTGAAAGCTAAACCAGGAAGCTGTAATGAATGGAGATACCGTCTCGAAAGAATTTTCCGAGGGAAAATTATTCAAGATTAACCTGGCTTAACAAAAAGAAATGTAACCCTCTCGAGCCATCATTTCCATCAACAGCTGTCCATATCAATGCACAGTCCCTCCCTGGCATTCCAAATAGTACGAAATGTTACGCAACGCCATCTGCTTCCCTAAATTCTCTATTCACTCTTTTGCAAAAATATGCAAGCATCGGGCTTTGAAGCCATGCGTGGCACCGACAAATTAAGTCATGTTCAGGGAAGATGTATTTAGCTATAACATATAAAATGCAGAATTCACAACATATGACCAATGCAACTTTTTATTAGTCATCAAATGCGTTTTCCGTTCTCGGATAGCTCTACCGAAGACATGGCCATTTTAACCAGCGAAATCGACCAAGGAAATTATGAGTTAGAGCGAATGAAAGATTTTCATCATCATGATTTTCTCATCTAATTATTGACATTTTCCGAAAATTTCCGAAATTTGTACATAGCTAGGAAGGTAGTCCAAAGGTTTATCTTCCTAAAGAACTAAATGAAATTGTGTTATATTTTTGCGCATTTATTGATTTAGGGCTAGAAGTTGTCAAGTTAGCACCACTATTCACCCAAAGTACAGGCCGGCAAAGCAAAAGCCGCCGTGCTTGCTGGGCTGGGCTGTGTGTGGAAAGGGAGAACTTAGTGCTACTAGGGAGCTGTACGGTTTTGGAGGGGGATTAAGGGGATTACGGTAGGGGAAACAAAAGACGCGCGGTGCCACAGATGACTTCAAAGGTGCCTCTTGGACGGGATCTCCATTCATTACAGCTCCCTGGCTAAACCAAGGACGTACATATATATGCTTTCAGGCAATTAACACTTACCTGAAGCGATTAACACTTACCTGACAGATTCATTTGACACATAATTTCTTTCTTTGCGCTTTGTTCCAAAATGAAGTTAACGAAGACTTGGGATTTGCCAGCGGCTGAAGTGTTAACGCCGAACCGTACATTAACCTCAACAGATTTATGAAACAAAGTTTCCTGCTGTGTCTGTTAAGAAAGACATAAGATAAACAATTTGAATACACATTACATGTACCCATCATGTCAATGAATTATATTATATGACCTAAAGTATTTGCATCATAAAAGCTTATTTCTACCTGCACAAGGCTACAGCTTAATTGTGCTACATGTGTTTCCTATTTAATAGACCCCTTAGATATCATCCTACAGAACATAACGTGTTTTTAATCCCCTGTTAAAATGGTTGAGAAATCGAGCGCATGCGCACGCGCGCACACACACACACACGCACACACACACACACGTCTGCTCGCAACCAAACACGCACACACACTATGTTTGAGCGAATACACATTATTCTGGTTATTATTCTTCTATTGATACGCAATATCCCTTTAATACACCTTTAGTAAGAACTGTTCCTTTTTTTGTTTAAACAAAGATTAGATAAACATTCATATTCCGATAATACACCCTGTATAATCGAGTAACTTAAATATCAATGAAAACTTTAAGAGCGAAAAAATGGCATGTATACCTAATGTTTACCTGTCTAAATTATATACCTCCGTCACAGTTTTGAGAGAGATTATTGTGACACGCGCACACATACGCGATCAAAGGTCAATTAATGGAGCTCCAAAAAAGTTCCTCCAATATATAGATATGTAATGTGGGAGAGAACAATTGTGAGCCCAATCAATTAACCTTTCATCGCGTACGTGTCCGCTTGTTAAAACTTTCTCTCTCAATACGCTATGGACCGATCATACAGATCGGCAGCACACCAACCAAACGTATACATCGCTTTGAATAGCCAACAAATCAATCAGTCAATTGTGAGTTGGCTTTGTCGTTGTGACTGTTGCATTTATATTAACTTGCCTTGGTGGCTATGTCCTTGTCGTCTACCTGACAGGTTACTTTAAGATCGCCATAACGCCATGCCACAAAATACTCTTCTCCCTTTATCGGTGTCACGTATCCTGGTTCGGGCTGTTATGTTATTTAAAGCAAAGAGGAAATCCTTTTGTTTAGATCATACAAATGCAGTATAATGAAAGGAGAAAGTAGTATAATGTTAACACAAGAAAAGGGCTACAGGATTCAGCGTAAATACTATAGAATAAAAAGTATCAATTTAGTTATTGCCATAGGCATCTTGTGACGTTTTTCTCATTTACATTACATTTACAATAGATAGAAAACATGTTACGATTGATCATGAAACAGATTTCGAATTCGCATTTGATTAATACTTGTTAACCATTAGCTGCCAAAGTTGGGTATACTTTTGCGATCCGCACTATATATTGCCGTGTCAGCACATTTTATTAGTTGACGTACAAGACTATTAGAAAAACCTTTTTTCTGATAGTGTTTTCCATTGACTTTGCAGATCGAAGAGGACCAACATTAGATGTGAATTGTCGAAACCAATAGCCCTAATTCACAACGGAGGTTTGTCGACAAATCTCCTTTGTGAATTCAGGCCTTTGTAGGCCATTTTCGTAATGTAATTAGATTTAATGCACAAATCTTTGTAACAAATTATTTCATTCACCTGAGTGTTACGAAAAATTGTAAGTGTGAATGAGAATTGCAGACATTCCTTATTGTAAAACAAGGCATGACCAGCTGCAATGTTTGTCCTACTAACAATTAAAGGAGAACTAACCCTAAATAATAGCTCTAGTCGTTCTGAGAGATTTATTATCGACTTTTAGATTTGCACAACGACAACGTGGATTGCTACGATCGATTGAATGGTCCACGCAAATCTAAAAGTCCCTATTGCAGTCTTGCTCATCAAACTACAAGTTTCCCACCAAATTGTATGAAAGCATGAAACATGAAGCATGAAAAAAGGTACAGTTTCTCAGCATGACATGGGCATCGCAATTTTCTTGATTGCATGACTTATATGCGGAGTCGTTTATCAATAAAATGTATGGATGTTTGTGGTGTTGAAGCACGTTCATTTTACATCAAAAGGCAGGAATTCAGTTTGTTTTTTCAGAATACCTACACTTATTCTTTGGGATTAATTCTCCTTTATTGTATGCCATTTGCATTCGAGTATAGAACTAAATTATTCCTAACAGGTGAATAAAATAAAATGAATGGCACTTAACGCTTAATATGCATATTTTGATTACAATACGGAAGTGGTCTATTTGCCCTGCTCCAGTCAACGTTGCTTGCATTTTGTAGTGAACTATACGCAGGCTCTGTTGTTTTGAACAAGAAACATGGACTATGAGCGAATATGACATAAATACTTTGGTAGTCTTTGAACAGACTGTGTTACATTACCCCTTCCCTTTTCATACCTCTGCTTTTCCGTAGTTACTATCTCTGATGCAGAGCCTCAACAGATGCTCATCGTTCCCAGGGCTCGGTTCGGGTACAAAAGGCGTACAGATGACACGCTTGCCCACGAATACCTTTGTGATGAAGGCAACAATCCACCATTCAGAAAAGTGAGAGATGTAGAGGTCAAGGTCTCGCTCTCTAACAACACATCGAGAGTCACCATTGGCAAAGTTGATCAACGAAAAACTGTCGGAGCCTTTTAATTGAAAACACAAGACATATGCGTAATCGCAATTTGTTCTTCTTTGCGAAATCTGAAACAAGTGGAAAACAAATACATATTTCAAAGAACGCAGAGGCAATGGGGAGGGTGAGTACCGACTCCCAGCTTATTACCATCGTAGTCAGGCTTGAAGTAGAGAGAAACTTGCTCAAGACGGTTTCTCACAAAAAGGGTTAGAAACAAACCCGTTACATCTAAATTGATAATCTTTGATTGGCGTAATTTTTCCCGTGAAAGAATGATCTACCCACTTGACAAAAACAAATGGCATTGTGTCAACTTTTCGTTGAAATTGCAGATCTCGGGTCTTGCGTTCTTTTTAGTTACCCAGTAACTTGGTATCGCTTTATAGTCGGGTCAAGCAGGGAAAAACCCCAAAAATTGAAACAAAGGTTTTTTCAACGGTCTCCGGGAGTGTTTAACATCAGAAACAGCATGCTAATTTTTCTGGAAAATCAGACCCCCGGACAGTGGTTATTTAAAAAATGGCGTCCAAGATGACCGCCAAAACGTTAGAAAAGCCTTAAATAATTATACAACCATCTTAGAGATGTGATTTTAGTGTCTATATACAAATAGGTTTGGAGGGTTGAAGAATCCATTCATACTAAAAACTCTTTTATTTCATTTGGGGTCAAACCCTAAATTGACCCAACTACGTACAATGTATTTATAAAATTGGACTCTGCTTATGATAATAAAGAACGCTTAGATATATCACTCCGGCCATGTTGCGATAGGTGATTGAATTTTTTAAACATTTTCATCTAATGCGTCTGAAAAAATACATGCAGTTAACAACAAATGATTGCTTGGTCCTCCGTTAACAGGTCAACCAGTTCAGCTGGAACTTCAGGTACTGCCTGGATATCATCAACGACCCAAATCTCACTTGGACGAAACTCGACCTCAATGCCATACTGTTTTTGTGATTTTCCTTATTCAACAATGAACGATGGACTGGTTGAATTAGGGCCTTTATTGAATATTTTAAATATTTGTCTGTTGAATACTCTTAATTGTAAGTTTCAATATGTCACATTTTAAGAAACATAAATCAGGACTAGTCAAATTTTCACATACTACAGAAATTACAAAACTTGGTAAGGGCCTGGGAGGGGGAGGGGTACTTGGTTTGGACGGGGGTATGCCGCTCAAGCCTCAAAATCCTTTCCTTGTTTAAGGATCATTTTGACAGAAAAATGTACGCATTTTAGGCATTTTTTTTCAAAATATAGGCCCGTTTTTTACACTTTTCGAATGTGCGCCATGCAAGCACCAGAACATTGGAAAAACGGACCCATGTAAAGTGATTTTATTTTAAAAAGTGGGACCAAAGTTTAGGGATTTTTTGTGAAAAGGCGACCCATTGGAGCGGCACATTCCTGTATGTAACAATATGTGAGTGCCCCCCACCCCAGCCCCGGGGGGGGGGGGAGGGCTTATTTAGTTGTACTCATGATTGGTTTGGACGGGGGTGTGCTGCTAAAGCCTCAAAATCCCTTCTAATTTTTAAATGTCATTTGGGCAGAAAAAGGTATCCATTTTAGGCATTTTTTGTTCCTCCAAATATAGGCCAATTTTTCACAATTTTCAAATGTGCGCCATGCAAACATCAGAATATTTTTGAAAATCCTGTTCACCCAAGCGTGAACACATACCACAGAAAATGATACTTAATGATTCGGGATAAAACAGTCTTTCATAAGAAGTATTATAATTTACCTTTCATATACTTTTAAAATAATTAGCAATTGTCTAGTTGTAAATTTTGTTTTATGACTCACACGGTACATGGGTCCTTTTTTCCAATTGTTTTAAAGTGTAGGACCCAAGTTTAAGGATTTTTTTGTGAAAAGGCGACCCATTAGAGCGGCACATCCCCGTATATATCAATATGTGAGTCCCCCCCCCCCCCCTCCCCCTAGGGGGGGGGGGGGTAAGGGTTTATTGAGGTGTTTACTGTAAATAATCTTACTGCTTTTCCGATGGTACGTCCCAATTCGTGCAGTATCGGGACTTGTAAAAATTGCTGAATGGGGCATCGTCACTTTTACTGGATATTCAAACTTTGCATCAGATGGTGATGCCTTCAGGCCAACACAAATAATTGCTTGGTCCTCCGTTAACAAGTCTGCCAGTTCAGCTGGAACATCAGGTACTGCCTGGATATCTGCCTGGATGTCATCAACGCCCGAAATCTCACTTGGATGAAACTGGACTTCAATGCCATACTTCTCGATGCGTATCAAGCCTGCTTGCTGATCGGATGCCCCCATGGAATCGTGAATAACATCTTCTACGATCTTTTCAGAAGATGCAGAGTCTAAGTTAAGCTGTTCCAGTTTTGAGGTGTGTACGTTTGCTTCGTTATCCACCTGTTTATCGACACCCCCGCTTTCCTGTTTTGAACCAACGGCTGGGTCTACAAAGAAACAACCAAATCAGGTGTTATATAGCACATAGTATACAGCAGAAACGGCAGTTTATTCATCTCATCTGTCCACTCACTGTAAACAAATGTGCGCAGGAGCAGCTGCAGAGCATTTTTCAAAGTGAGGAGGTGAGGGGTCAACAAAAAAGGGGCCCTTTCTGGAAAAAATTGCACCTACAAAGGGAAATCTAAAAGCGACAATGTCCCATTTTTAGAAATTGGTATATACCCCTACATTGTGATTACATTATCAGGAATGTTTTCAATATTTGTTTCTCTCTCTACAGTCTACATGGTCCAGGATGCTGCTTAAGCATCATACTTTGCAGTTAGGTGTGATGGAAAGAGGGCATACATAGGAAAAGAAACACTTGTCAAAATATAAGGGACACTTGTCAGATTTGAAAAGAGGCAATTATAAGAGGTGAAGGGACACTATCCAAAGAAATTGTTACAAAGGAAAATGGGAACTTGTCGAATCAAAGGGGCACTTATCCGATTTTTTTTAGAGGCATCTATTAGAGATGTGAGGAGACATTCATGGGAAGTGGAAAGGGCTCTTATGAAAAAAAAGAAAAATTTACATTTATCAAAAGGAAAAATGGCGTTTATTAGAACAAATAAGGTGTCAATTTTCGATATAAAAGGGGACACTTATCAGAGGTAGAAAGGGGCATTCATCCGATGAAAAAGGGAACTTTCAGAAGGAGAAGGGGGCACTTATTACAAACGAAAAGGGCTCTTGTTATAGTAAAATGAAACCTCTCAGATTTGATCCTCGGCAATTGTCATTGGAGAAGGGGGCACTATTAACAATATGGAATGGGCACCTTTAAGAAATAGATAGGGACACTTATCTGTAAATATAAGTAAATTATAAGTAAATAGGGGCACTTATAAGTAAATGGGGGCACTTTTCATATGTAAAAAGGGGCACTTTAGGGGTACTTGAAAGAGTCCCCCTTCCTGGGTCCGCCGCCTGTGAAAGTGCATTTGCATAATGGGCCTATGATGGTAACTATCGGAGTCGAGCTTACTCATGTCCAAATAAAACACAGACAGTTGGCTCGGCTATTTTCTAACATTAACAAATCAAACTTTGGAGGCTCATTCCAAAAACACAAATTCGGAAGACCGAGCAAATTCTTCGAGAAAAGCGAATGTGGATATCGAGCGGCCTTTATCTTTGGTGCAACGCAGTGTGCACAAAACGCATGGGAAAGTTAAGCTGCTGTTGATATATATTTCTTGAAAAATAATGATGCCGATATACATGTATTTCTTCAAATTGTTGCTATTTGAAAGGAAATTTATGAGACACATCATTCATGGATTTTGTATCATAATAAAGCCAAAGATTCATCTTTTTGAAAACTAAAATGAACAGGATGATTTTCCCCATGGCTTTTGTAAACACTGCCTTAAACTAAAATATGAGGGCTCTGTATTCACTGCACGTACGTAATTCGCTGTTTTCGAAGATATTGCTTGATTTCGGTTTTCCGAAATTGTGACTGACTGATAAAATGAATAAGTAACTTATATATATGTGGTTGCCCAATTGCCCAATTCAGTCAATATTGAACGTGTATAGTACGTCAAGGTAACACATTACAATATAATGATTACATGAAAGATCGTAATAGCCCTACGGACCTTGGATCGTAATTTTCAAAGTTTATGTACTTTCTAAAGCACCTTGTATATGAAGCTGACATGTTTCATTTTTCAAAATGTATTTCTAATCTGCTCTAGCTATCTGTGGATTTCGACGGGTTTCATTAGTTCTAATATAATACATTAATCATTAAAAGATAACGGTCTATATAGGCTATGATGTTCTTTAATGGAATGTTTAAGACCGCAAGTGCCTTCAAAGTACATGGTTATTGCTCTTACATTCTTATTTATGAAATTTCTGCCTTTTAGAACCTAAAATTGCTCTGAAGGTAGTTTTAGACCCCAAAATGTGTGAAATTAGATTGAATACGAGCATACCAATTCAGCTCCACTTTTACCAAAAAAGTGACCGTTAATTATTCATAACTAATCATAACAATACACGGGCCGGCTGGTTGGTGTATTATAACCAGCACGAAAATGCAAACAGAAAACCGATATTGGCATTGGCAGGAATAAAAATACGTTTTATGCGCTATCTCGGTTTTAAACGGCTGTGACAAAATAACCGAATATTTGTGGGGTACCACAAATATTAGAAATGGTTATATTTATGTATATTTCAGCTGTCTTTGAACCGATTTTGATCAAACAAAGATGATTTCGTCATTTAAATTGTATATTCTTTCAAATATGACACTTAGTTTTTCATTATCTCACCTAAAACTATTTTGTGAAGCGCCCTCTGCAACAAAACTCAACTATCCCTTTTACAAAGAAGGTTGGTATTTGACTTTAATCTATCAGTGACTTATTAGTCATCTCCCCTTAAATCTCCAATATCAACATCTGATTTATATATTCATAAAGAATAATGATAATAAATAATTAGAAATAGGGAATGGCAGATAAATTTACAGTTGTACTAGGGGCGGCGATCCCGGGGGATCTGACATGTCTATTCAGGAATGAAGCGCAGCTCCCTGGTCAAATCGTATTTGCACGAACTAAAGGATATTTTAGAATAAGTTTATGAAATGTACCTGCAGATATTATGTCAGAAGGAAGCAATAAATGTAAGTAAATTTAGATGTAGAACACATAGATTACCTGTTAATAAAAGCAGATTTCATGCAAATGTAATAGTACATGATTTGCAATACCCACTTTGTACATCAACCGATATTGGTGATAAATTTCATTATATTTGTATATGTCCATTCTTTCAAAATGAGATAAAAATGTATATATTAAATAACTTGTGTAGTAGTAGCTCTAGACAAAGTGCGTTGCAAATGGATAAGGTTTTCAATACAGATCATGCTTGCCAGCTAAAGAAATTAGCAAAATTTGTTAGGGTAATTATGTCACATTTTTCAAAGTGTAGATGGTAATACTGTAAATGATAGCTCACAAGTAAGCAATGTTGTTAGGCAAACTTGAAGCGGTAGGAGGGTGAACTGCCCAGTTCGCCTTGGTTTGTAAATATATTTATTTGTTCATATTATCACAATTATTATTCATAGTATCACATGGTTAGTATTGTTCATATTATCACATGTTTGTCTTTGTTCATATTATCATATGTTTATCATTGTTCATATTATTACATGTTTATCATTGTTATACTATTGCTATATTGATACTATGTTTTAAATATGTTTGTCCTCACATACCCCAAGAGGGGGTCGATAGAGTCAATACAAAATACAAATAATCTTGCCAACTGAACTTACCTTTATCAATTAACTGCGCGTGGAGAGGTGTGCGCCTCCTACAAATATCAGCCCTATTTGGATCTGCTTCTCGGTCAGTGAGAAACTTTACCACATCCTGGTGACCATTGAATGATGCCGCTTGGAGAGGTGTCCTGCCATCATTACCAGTCGTATGTAGATCTGCTCCTTGGCCAATGAGAAACTGTACAACGTCGAGGTGACCATTGAATGATGCCGCATGGAGAGGGGCGCGCCCTTCAAAACCAGCCCTATTTAGTTCTTCTCCTTGACCAATGAGAACCTGTGCAACCTCAAGATGACCTTTGAGTGATGCCACTTCAAGAGGTGTGCTGCCATCTTTACCAGCCCTATTTAGATCTGCTCCCTGGCCAATGAGAAACTGTACAACATCCAGATGACCATTGAATGATGCCGCTTGGAGAGGTGTGTGACCACCAATACCAGCCATATTTAGATCTGCTTTTTGGCCAATGAGAAACTTAACAACATCGAGATGACCTTTGAGTGATGCCACTTCTAGAGGTGTGCTGCCATCTCGACCAACCTTATTTAGATCTGCTCCTTGGCCAATAAGAAACTGTACAACATTGAAGTGACCCTTAAATGATGCCGCTTGGAGAGGTGTGCGCCCACCAATACCAGTCCTATTTAGATCTGCTCCTTGGCCAATGAAAAATTGTACAACATCGAGATGACCTTTGAGTGATGCCGCTTCTAGAGGTGTGCTTCCATCGTTACCAGCCCTATTTAGATCTGCTTTTTGGCCAATGAGAAACTGTACAACATCGACGTGACCTTTGATTGATGCCACTTCTAGAGGTGTGCTGCCATCTCGACCAACCTTATTCAGAACTGCTCCTTGGCTAATAAGAAACTGTACAACATCAAGGTGACCATTGAATGATGCCGCTTGCAGAGGCGTGCGCCCACCAATACCAGCCCTATTTAGATCTGCTTTTTTGCCAATGAGAAACTGTACAACATCGAGGTGACCTTTGAGTGATGCTGCTTCTAGAAGTGTGCTGTCATCATTACCAGTCCTATTTAGATCTGCTTTTTTGCCAATGAGAAACTGTACAACATCAAGGTGACCATTGAATGATGCCATATAGAGGGATGTCCAGCCATTCTTGTCCGCCCTTTTTAGATCTGCTCCTTGGCCAATGAGAAATTGTACAACATCGAGGTGACCTTTGAGTGATGCCGCTTGGAGAGGTGTACGCCCACCAATACCAGCCCGATTTAGATCTGCTTTTTTGCCAATGAGAAACTGTACAACACCAAGGTGGCCATTGAATGATGCCGCGAAGAGAGGTGTCCTGCCTTCTTTATCCGCCCATTTTATATCTGCTCCTTGGCCAATGAGAAACTTTACAACATCGAGGTGACCATTGAGCGATGCTGCATATAGAGGTGTCCATCCATCCTTAACTTCCCTATTTATATCTGCTCCTTGGCCAATGAGAAATGTTACAACATCGAGGTGACCGTTGAATAATGCTGCATAGAGAGGTGTCCTGCCATCTTTATCCGCCCTTTTTAAATCTGCTCCCTTGCCAATGAGAAACTGTACAACATCAAGGTGACCATTGAATGATGCCATATAGAGGGATGTCCAGCCATTCTTGTCCGCCCTTTTTAGATCTGCTCCTTGGCCAATGAGAAATTGTACAACATCGAGGTGACCTTTGAGTGATGCCGCTTGGAGAGGTGTGCGCCCACCAATACCAGCCCGATTTAGATCTGCTTTTTTGCCAATGAGAAACTGTATAACATCGAGGTGACCATTGAGCGATGCTGCATATAGAGGTGTCCATCTATCCTTAACTTCCCTATTTATATCTGCTCCTTGGCCAATGAGAAACTTTACAACATCGAGGTGACCATTGAGCGATGCTGCATATAGAGGTGTCCATCCATCCTTAACTTCCCTATTTATATCTGCTCCTTGGCCAATGAGAAATGTTACAACATCGAGGTGACCGTTGAATAATGCTGCATAGAGAGGTGTCCAGCCATCTTTATCCGCCTTGTTAAGATCTGCTCCTTGACCAATAAGAAACTGTACAACATCGGGATGACCATTGAATGATGCCACTTGGAGAGGTGTGAAGCCATCTTTATCCGCCTTTTTAAGATCTGCTCCTTGGCCAATGAGAAACTGTACAACATCGAGGTGACCATTAAAAGATGCTGCGTAGAGAGGTGTCCAGCCATCATTATCAGCCCTATTTACATCTGCTCCTTGGCCAATGAGAAATTGTACAACATCGTGGTAACCTTTAAGTGATGCCACTTCTAAAGGTGTTCTGCCATCGTTACTAGCACTATTTAGATCTTCTCCTTGACCAATAAGAAACTGTACAACATCGAGATGACCGCCTGCTGATGCCGCGTGGAGAGGTGTCCTTCCATCCTTATCCGCCCCTTTTAGATCTGCCCCTTGGCCAATGAGAAACTGTACAACATCGAGGTGACCATTGAATGATGCCACTTGGAGAGGTGTGAAGCCATCTTTATCCGCCTTTTTAAGATCTGCTCCTTGGCCAATGAGAAACTGTACAACATCGAGGTGACCATTAAAAGATGCTGCGTAGAGAGGTGTCCAGCCATCATTATCAGCCCTATTTACATCTGCTCCTTGGCGAATGAGAACCTGTACAACCTCGAGGTGACCATTGGATGCTGCTGCATGGAGAGATGTCAAATCATCATTTACAGCCTCAGAAAGGTCTTTTCTTTGAAACTTGTTCCCATCCCCGGCCCCCCCACTCCGAGAACAGAAGGACCCCATGCGTGTTACCAAAATGTCCTTTTCGTAACAAAAGAAAAAGGTCGACCCGTATTGACTTTACACACCGGACTTTTGCTGAAAATGGGGGGGGGGGGTGCTGAAAAAGGCTCGTATAACAAAAGAAAAAGGTCGACCCGTATTGACTTTACACACCGGACTTTTGCTGAAAAGGGGGGGGTCGCTTGGAACACGCATATGCGTACCCTAAATAACACTGAGTGGGGGGGGGGGCCGGGTTCCCATCCATGTTTAGAATTCAACTGAAATGTAATTTCTAGACTATATAACTAAAGTATATAGGCTATTTGATCAGCCAACTAGAAGAACTGTATTACAGCTGAAGACATGAAGATATTAAGATCTTTTTCATTGTCATCCACAACGGCTCGAAGCAAGACGAAGAGAGATATATGGCTATAGGTATACCGTGCCGATTATGATCTGCTCCGAGTATTACGGCTTGCAAATGTTAAATGCACCTGCAAACTTCATTTGAACCGCGTGATTTGTCTTGCCCGAGTTGTAAGAGATCACTTCTCCTCATTATAAATTATATTTATTGTTCATGTCAGCTGCATAGGTACGCTCCATTTCCGAATAAACACGACGGTCTTACATTCTCCCATTAATGTCACATATCCAACACCTCCTCAACGTAGTCAAATCTCGAATGTGTATAAGCGGCTAAGGCCTACATATATGGCAATGTTGTTATTCCGAAATGCAAAAAACCAGCGCGATCTCATAGAAAGCATGTATGATATGACGTTTAGTACAGGCTACAATAAATGCACGCAGCTCTATTACCAGTTAATGCAGTGTTACCCTAACGCACTCAACCGTCATTCGCGTGTGAATTATGCTAGCTGCTTCCTCAAAATTGAATATTGTAGAAATGGAAATATGACTTGAATTTAGATTCTGTTTACTTTTGTACTCGGCTCAATGAATAGTCGACCATAGGCCTATACAAGGTGGCCAAATAAAAAAAGGGACTAGCAAAACATGAGGAAGAAGAATATGTTCTCTAGAAAAATATGCTACCAACATTTACAAATTTGGTAGAAGTTCTTTTGTTTTGGGGAGCATTTTGTGATGCAATAATTCATAGGAGTTCAAGTTTGTCCAATCTTACGGAAACAGCATTTAAAAACATGAGTATATTTTATGTCTGCGTAAAAAATCATTAAAAATGATTGTTCAGAAAGTTAATTTATGTGCAATCTGATATTTATTACAGCTTGACCAATGCTTGAATTAATATCATTCTGAAACTCAACAATGATACGTGATGTTCGCATGGAGCACTGCCAGTGAATCTTTTCAATATGTTGCCAAAAATGCATCCCTAAAATACGAAATTTGGTTTGTAGAGGTGTCGTGGTCTATGGTAAATACCCGTCATCGGACTGTGGATCAAATGGCTCGCGGTTCGAGTCCCACCGTGCGACACAAATGTACTTTGGCGAGAAAATATAATCTACAATTACCACTCTCAACCCAGGTGAAGTGAATGGGTATCCAGTAGGAAGAAATTCATTGAATGTTTTAGGCCCTTATCATGGGGGCTCGTGCGGCTTCATGTTATACAGCCGGTGTAGTATATAGATGGACATATTATTTGTATTATTATTATATTACTACTATTATGTTCTTTTCAAAAGATTCCCCATCTACTGATACCGGTGAAATTTGCTCTGCATTATTGTCAGTTTGCTAGTCCGTTTTTTTTTATTGCCACCCTGTCGTTATAGGCGCAGCTAGTCGACTGGGACAGACAATAGAAGTAT
Organism: Strongylocentrotus droebachiensis; assembly: GCA_035222895.1. Lineage (NCBI taxonomy): Eukaryota > Metazoa > Echinodermata > Echinoidea > Camarodonta > Strongylocentrotidae > Strongylocentrotus > Strongylocentrotus droebachiensis. The sequence goes on along the minus strand of JAVYIG010000540.1, from coordinate 45,367 downwards.
GAATGAAACACATACCAGTCTCTAAGGCTCAACGCACACTACACGATCCGACTGCGATCTGATTTTGGAAGAATTTACCACAGCTCGCGCATTTTATATGAACATTAAAACATGTAAAATGTGATTGATCGTGGTAAGTGCGCCTTTTCATCTGTGGTGAGTGTTTACTTTCAGGTGCGAAAAGTGCCCCTTTTCCTTCCACGAATGCCCCCTTTCACCTCTGATAATTGCCCTTTTTACTTTGACATGTGCCCCTTTTCCTTCCACAAATGCCCCCTTTCACCTCTCATAATTGCCCAGTTTACTTTGACATGTGCCCTTTTTCCTTCCTAATAGGTGCTCTTTTTTCCTACTGATAAGTGCATCTTTCATTTTTTTTGGTATAAGAACCCTTTTTCTTAAATGCCCCTTCTTACCATGCGATAAGTGCCCCTTTCATTTGCTCCTATGCTATAACATTGTAATTTCCTCGAAAATCGGATTGGAGGACGAGAGGATAGTGTGCGGTGGTCTTTAATCTATACTAGTTTATTTCTCACTCACTCTTTTTTCTCTTCATCTCGCTCTCTCTCCTTCTCTTTCCCTCTATCTCACTCTCTTTTTCCATCTCTCTTCATCTCTCTCTGACTCTTTATCCATCGCCCAACATATACGTCTATCTATCTATCCATTCATTTCATTTCCTCTCCCCCCTTTCTATATAAATATATATCTCCCTCTCTTCCATGTTTAGCCGTCACAGAGTATTTTGATTCATATATTTAGTTACAGTCTAGTATGTGTACAGTCTTTATTCCGCATACTTGTATTTCAGCTTCATGTTGAAGGTATTGGAGGTCACTATAAGTTGGACATGAATGTTGACGGTATATACAAGATTTAATAAGAATTAAAAGTGTACAAATCGTCTACAGTTTTTTTAATTGTATTTCAGATTATCAGACGAGTCCTCTCACATCCTACTGCGAATATAAACAAACGGCAATTATTTCGACTGAAATATTAGAAAACAAATATTATTCACTGTCGGATCCGGTTGTGGTGTCCAATCTAAAAAGATTATTTCCGTCTGGCTATACTGGTCATCGAGTTTTTCAACAATGATGATTAGATGGCGCTGTTTCTTTTTTCTGGCTCAAATATCGATTCAGTCTTTTCAGTGTTTCATTTTTCTTCAACAATGCTCCTCGAATGGTTGCCATTGAGTTTCACAGCTTCCTTTCGATGGTTGTGACCGTTCAGTCGATGGTGTGGGCAATAATTTAGGTGACGACCTAAATTGTTTGAAATTGCCTCATTTATTTATTCATTTATTGTTAACATTTTTGTTAGATAGTAGTGCTGGCTGGATTTAAGACAATGAAGGTAGCCGGGTCAAATGTCAGGATGTAGAGTTTATCTCTGACGAAGAATCACCAACATATTGAAAGACATGCCCTACATAAGAGAAGATAAAGTTCATGAAGTTCTAAATCATAACTTCGAGAAGCCCTATGGGCACAATCTAGTTTATCCTCAACTTGTCAACAGAGTGTATTACCCTGCCTAATATCAAACGTTTATATATATAGTGAAAAGACGTTTTCCCGAGGTTCTTGAGACGAAAGAAATTACCATGTTATATCAGGAATTTAGTTATATTATAATAACATAGACAGCTGGGACCAGCAAAATCACCTTTTGATAACAGGTACATTAATATATCACACTTCTCTATACTGAGGTTTCACTGTTTATATAATATATATATATACGTGTGTACGTATATATATACGTGTAAACACAAACACACACACACACACACCTGTAGAAGATATAAATTTTAAATGACAAGATTTATTCAAAACATTTATTTCCAAAAATGTGATAAGAGGCACAGTTACTAACTTCAGAAGGTTTATATACATTGTGATGACACTCTGAAGAATAGGAACGTATTAACGGTGATTCAATGACTCTGTGCTACTTTTTCCTGTCTATTTTGATAGCTATTACTTAAAAGCCCATTTTCGTAATGTCATTAAATGCTTTTTTGAAAATATTTCATTTACCTGTTATGAGTAATTGTATTCTAGAAGTCAGAATGCGAATCGCATATATTCCGTGACGCTAGGTAGGACAAACCATAATGTTTGTGCATTAAATTTGATGACATTATGAAAATGGCCCATTCAAGCAATGATAAATTACACTTAAAAATCAAAAGGCAATCGAACCCTTGTAATAATTTCATTGGTATTGAAGCAGTCCGACTAAGTAAGGGACAGCGCTTGTATAATTGACGGTATGGCACGGACTGGAAAACTGAGCTTGCCATGCATATTGTATGAAGGTTGAACGTTTATTCGCTCACTCCTTACCAGATCATTCAATGCATAATGAAAAATAATATTTAGTTCAATGACCTTCAAATTTGCGCTTCTTGCTATACGCAAATATGACCTCATTAAAATACAATTGTCTTGTGTGATTTCTTTGCATAACTAATTGAATGATTATGCAAAAATATCTAATCTGAATAATAACGTGCTATAATTGATACAAATACGTATTCAGTACTTTTTTTGTTCAAGAATATAAAGCTTCATTTGCCTCACTTGTAATCCGAAATGTCAGAAAACAACATAAATTTACAATAATGACACATGCAAATAACAAAAAAAACATCCATGTGGAAAATTACATGCTATTTTCCTAGTGCTATCCTATCTTCAAATCAGATCTTTGTAATCAACCTTGGATTAATTTCACAAAATAATCCATTGTTGCATATGAATATGCTTATTCTTATGTACATGTAGTTCAATTACTCCCGAATTTAAATTCAAATATATTTTGTGTGTACGTTTTGAACCATATTAAATCATAATGAAAACATGCTTCTGAATGCACAGTTTGCATTCGAAATCCTCTTAAATTGACTTGGTAACATTGTTGAAGGTTGATGGAAAAAATTGCTTCATTTTTGTATAAAATGTTACTTACTATATTCCTCCTATTGTACTAACCCTCTGACATGCAAACAATCCTGAACAAATTCTCAAACCACCAAGATATCTATGGTTTTCTTTAAAGGCGTCGATGTATGATGCCCTCTAACAGTAAGTATCAGTAAATTCTCCCAACCATTTTTGAATTTTCCCAACCGTTTTTCCATGAAAAAAGACATAAAACAGGCTATAACAAATCTGTCAACACTTAAATGTCTGGAATGGAATGCAGAACCATTTTATTGCCTTGTGAGATTTCCTTTCACCTAAAATGTAAATAAATTGTAATAATATAGTTGGGATAATTAAGGAATCGATCAGATCAGTTTTTCCCAATTTGTACCATGAATAAAGGTCCGTTTTCACTCAAATTCTCAGATTATCTTTGATTGTACATCTAGCAATGAAGTCACTACCTCAGCACCACTATCTCTCTTCTGAACAATGTTACCAAGTCCCTTTAATGTATGTCTCGACAAGTTAATTGTTTTACTTTTCATGTTCTAAATCTCAGTTTTCTTTTTCCAGTAACAGCCAATTATGAGCCTTGTCTCCTAAACGCCGGGATAATAACTTGATTGCAGGACCCTGGAATCAAGTATTATTAAAGTATTAAAGTATTATTAAAGATAAGGCTACATTGAGTAAACAATACATTCATATTATTGTCATTGGTGTTTTTATGATCAATGTTATTATTATTTGTGTAGCTCAAAAATACAAAAATTATTACCAATGATTTAATCAGATACATTCGGTTGAATTATATGAACTTTGACCTGCATTCTGAGCAAATTAAATATGATAAATGCATGCATATTGCAGCTTGAAAAAAACAACTACTTTCACCTGTTCACCCCCTCAAGCCTTTTAAAGGCTCTAGATATATACAATTTCAAATTCTTACAGTTTCCTATCTTACAGAATAAAAAGACATTCTTTTAAATAAATCTTTAGCCAATTATTCACAGCTTTATCATAAAAGCAACAAGGAGAAAACATAAATCACGTTTATTTTCTATCCGTACAAGGAGTGTAAATATTTCATGTTCACTTTAATAAGAAAATCTTTCAATCAATTAAAGATCAATTATAAATTGATCAACTATCAAATATTCAATACTAATCTTTTCTGTTCAACATCATTTTACAAAGATCTTGATTCATTCATTGATATAATTCAGTGATCAATATTTACAGTAGTGTCAATAATAACAATGCATGTTACATCATTAAATATCATCTTGGCATAAAATAGATACAACATTAATACAGAAGAACCCTTAATTTTACTCACCGGTCGACACCAGCTACACTGTGCTAAATCGACATACATGAGTGTTACCATCCAACTCTCATGTAGCACAAGACTTTCATTCGGGTCTATAATGACTTTGTGCTATACAAAAGTAATGCAAATGATTACAATGCATGTTACATCATTAAATAACATCTTAGTATAAATAAAATACAAAATTTAAAGAAAAATTACTCACATGTTGCTCCGTTTAGTCTCATTTCACAACGCCCCCTATCGTCAGAGCATGGTCAGAGTCAGCAGCCTAACATGTTAGCCTATGGACGTTTTTGTTTTAAATCGTTAAAAATTCATTTTTTGTTTAAACGAAAAAGCACATCCACCCCGACGTACGTTATCACTAGCTCTTTCATTGGAGCCCTCATGTCTCATTGACTTTTGAAAGTTCACCCACCGTAATTTTTCAAAATAGGTTGCAAGCTCGTCATTGCCTATAATACACATGTGAAACAAGTCTAACTTTGGACTCAGTTTGCCAAGCGATTTGAAGATTATAGGTCGAGCACACGAAACATAAAAAGCATGAATTATCATAGATCACTTCTGCCTATTTCATTATGTCCATTTCATCCAACCCCCACCGTAATTTTTCAATTTAGTAAAAGCAAACATTTAGCCGAGGTAAGCAAAAACATGAATATTCATCAACGGTCAGACAATACAGCATTTTTGTACGTAACGTATAATGACTGGGAATGGGCGATGATCCGTACAGAAGGTGGAGGTCAGTGGTTTGTGCTGGCAATGTTCACGCGAGCGAAAATGAGACAATCGGAGAAATATGCTGGTCAATACCAGCAATACTGTGCTATCTCTACATGCATGAATGCTACCATCCAACTCTCATGCAGCACAAAACATGCATTGGCCTATACTGACTTATCTTTACAAATGTCCTAAAAGTTACATGAAATGAAGAAGAAAAAAGTTACTTAAAAAAGTGACTTTTATAAAATGGCATCCATTCTGAAGGAGGTAAAGCTTGCGCTAACTTCAATTTTACAATGTAATACATGCAGTTTGCATAAACTGTTACGAAATATTTTCCTAAAACAGACACACAATACATCACAGTACTTTTATTTTGTTTGTAATAATAATAACACAGTGCAATATTTTAACCCCCCCCCCCCCCCCCCCCCACAAGATTAGCCTAAAACAGACACATTCAAATCATCACAGTATTTGTTCGTATTAACAATAACACAATGCAATTTTGTTATAAATAGCATTACAAATGTAAGCCACACGTATCAGCATATCAGAAGCAGTATAAGTCCTGATTCAATGGCCTATACTATAAACTTTCAGCCGAACAATTCGTACTTCATGTATATCATAGTAAATAATATAAAGTGGTAACATGATATTTATGATAATCAGTTTAATAAAGTATAATCACCATGAACACTTTAACGTACTTCAAATAAGAATATGACTCGAAATTCTGTTTTAGCTGCACATAGACTTCTTAAAGAGCCTTTTTATTTGCTATGTACACTAATTGTCAGATGGCAGACATAAGGTTCAATAAAACGCCAACAGCGGTCTGTATTATACTGGTAAGGGAGGAAGAAGAAAGAAATCTCACATTTTCTTCTGCAGCAAACAAATGAACAATCACCTTCACTGTCAACAGAACAATGTAATTAGCTGTTTTATCTTAGTTTGCTCTTATTTATACTTGGATCTAAGACCACCAGCCTTAGACTCGACAAGAACCTGGTCCAGGTCTCTCAGGGTCCTATGGGATTCTGTCTTCCACAGCTGTAGAAGGTGCATGTATGTATCTGGATAGTCATTTATCTTCTGCGTTAGGATACCTTGTGCAATACTTGGTTTGATCCCCAGAGTAAGGTGCAGAGCGGAGAAATGAGCCGGAAGGAGTTCCTGTGAGATTCTTAGCAAATGCACATCTGTTACTTCCGGTGAGTCGATAGGCCTGAGATTAAAGGAGAGACAAAGATTTAGTTTGTGATGAAAACACCAATATGTAGGCCTACAGCTGGTTATGGCAAAAATTGGTCAATGATAATAATTCATTGATTAGACAAATTTAACGGTGGTCAATTTACAACCTGTCTAAAGTTGAAGAAAATGTTAAATTAACTTTACATGTACAGTATAGCTATGTTAAATACAATACATAGGCTACAATAATTAATATATTGTTATAATATTATAACCAAACAAATGAATTGTGTAATGAAATTCCTTTTAAATTCGTAAAACCTATCAAATTAGTTATTATCTCAAAGATTGTCACTTATTTAAATTACAATGAAATGGAGAAGAAAACTTAACAGCACAAATAAATTGCCCAAGCCAAGAAAATTCCACTCTGTGAAAACCCAAGTCGCACAACAGACCTAACTTAAAATCAGAGAAAGTGGTCAGAAATAAAGTACCGAAAAGTTAGGTACATTAACGCCTAGGAGAAAATCAGAAGCGGGACAGAACATTTCGAAATAGAAAATAAAAAAATAGACCTACTTTTGAGTTTCGTTTGCCCTTGTTGTCACCTGGTCCCCTATAGTAAGAAATGAAGAAAAAACACGAAGCACTGCTTCACGTCGGTGTTTCCTTTTTCCTAAATATATTAGTATATCAAATACTGAATTCCATTGGTATTTCCAACTTTAATATTTTTCTGACACATCTTCTGGGGACGATTTTATAATTTGTTAAAATTTTACAATTTCTTTTTTTTCGAAACCCAATTCCTGTCGTTTAAACGTTAGAAACAGGTTATGAGATTAACATGTATACTACTCAATGTTGTTGTTCTTCTTCCTACTTCTCCTTCTTCCTTTCTCCGTTATAAAGCTGAAAGCTAAGCTAGGGGCCTACATTTATATGTTTTCAAGCGATCAACACTTACCTGACAGATTCATCGGACAGATAATTTCCATCTTTGCGCTTTGTTCCAAGATGAACTGAACGAAGACTTTAGATTGGTCAGTGGCTGGATTGTTAACGACGAACCGTACATTGACCTCAAGTGATTTATGAAACAGAGTTTCATGTTGTGTCTGTTAAGAAAGATGTAGAATAACAATTTTAGATACACATTAAATGTACCCATCATGCTCATGAGTTAGATTGTATGACCTAAACGATTTGCGTCATAAAAGATTATCTCTTCCTCTACAAGGCTACAGTTTAATGGTGCTATATGTGTCCCCAATGAGACCCCGAAGGTTTCATCCTATACAACATAGCGTGTTTTTAATCCCCTGTTGAAATGGTGGAGTAATCAAACGCACATACACACACACACACATCTCTCGTCGCAACAAAACACGCACACACACTATCGTCGAGCGATGCTAAATAAACAATATTATTATTATCATTATTCTATTGATACGCGATATGAAATTAATACACCTTTAGTAAGAAATGTTGCTTATATTTGCCAGAATACATAAACATTCATATAATATAATCGAGTAATTTAATTGTAATGTAAATTTTTCATTCAACTGTTACGATTAGAAAAATGGCATAACTATTGTTTTCCCTCTCCAGTATACCCCCATCACAGTATTGAGAGAGATGGGTGTGCTCCAAATAAGTTCCCTTCTATATAGAGATTGTATGTGAGAGGGAACTAGTTGCAGCTCCATGATTTAACATTTGATCGCGTACGTGTCCGCGTGTCACAACCATGTCTCTCAATACGCTATGGAACTATCATACAGATTGACAACACACAAACCTAACAAAGACATTGCTCTGAATAGCAAACAAATCGATCAGTGAATTTTGAGTTGGTTTGTCGTTGTAACTAAATCATTTATATTAACTTGCCTTGGTGTATATGTCCTTGTCGTCTACCTGACAGGTTACTTTAAGATCACCAGAACGCCATGCCACAAAATACTCTTCTCCCTTTATCGGTGTCACGTATCCTGGTTCAGGCTGATTTTTTATGACATAAAAAGAATATATATGTACAATGAAAAGAAAGTAGCCCAAACTTATATATAATATACAGCTTACACTTTACATAAGCAAGAAAATTACATGGCATTAAATTGAAAACAAAATTAAAAAAGACAACATTAAGAACGGAAGAAGGATAACGTTTAAACACTTCATTTTTCATTTTAAGTTTCACCTTAAGATTTGTTTTTGAGGCCGAGCATCGCTTATGATTGCGATCTCTTGCACTTTTTCAACATATAGTTTGGATAACACTTCAAATTTATAATAATATGTTATAGAAATATTAATTTTCGTTTCTATATGAACATATGTAAAAAAAAAAAAAAAAAAAAAAAAAAAAAAAAAAAAAAAAACGTTTTGACATGAAATCTGTATTGTGAATTTTGTATTAGACGGTTATATGTTCTTTATCATTCAGTTATTATATTTGGGAAAGAGCAAAAATAAAATAAAATAAAATAAAATAAAATAAACAAGAAGACTGAGAAAACAAACGACTGGAAAGCCCATTTTCAGCTGCACTTTCGTAGTGCTGCTGTTCTTCAATGGGGACCAGAAAGAAAAAGAAGAAGATTGGGGGGGGGGGGGGGGATGCAACAAAACAAAACAACAAGAACAATGGTTTATACAAAAAATAATATAAATTAAGGTCTTAATTAATTAATTAATTTAATTAATTTACTTGTGAAAGAAGTCAACTACCCTCTAGGAAAACTACCCTAGGACAACTACCCCCTAAGGCAACCATCCTCTAGGACGACTACCACCCAGGACAACTACCCCCAGTCAACTACCCTAGGACAACTATCACCCAGGACAACTATCCCCAGTCAACTACCCTGTAGGACAACTACCCCCAAGGACAACTACCCCCTAGGACAACTACCCTCTAGGACGACCACCCTGTAGGACGACTACCCCCAGGACAACTACCCCCTAGTGCAACCAGCCTCTAAGATGACTACCACCCAGAAAATTCCCAGGCCCACCCACACAACTACACCTACGACAACCATCCTCTAGGACAACTACCCCCCCCCCCCCGACAACTATCCAAAGTGCTGGTAGTTTTCTGGGGGGTAGTTGTCTGGGGGTAGTTGTCTGGGGTAATTGTCCGGGGGTAAATTGTCCTGGGGGTAGTCGTCCTAGAGAGTGGTTGCCCTAGGGGGTAGTTGTCCTAGGGGTTAGTTGTCCTGGGGGTAGTTGTCCTGGGGGTAGTCATCCTAGAGGGTGGTCGTCCTAGGGGATGGATGCCCTAGGGGGTAGTTGTCCTAGAGGGTAGTTGACTGAGGGTGGTAATCCGGGGGTGGATGTCCAGGGGGTAGGTGTCCGGATAAGTTGAAATAGATCAGCAATAAGGACACAGGTATGCAAAAGTTCCTCAATACTAATTATTTCATTCACCAGATAACAATAATAGTATTTCAATAGTCAGAGTTCAAGCTGCATATATTAAGTGTTGCTAGGTAGGGCAAGCCATAATGTGTGTCCAACCAGGCAACAACTAATGTATGCAGTTTGGATTCTGTCTATTGAAATACTATTATTCTTATCAGGTGAATGAGTTTGTTTGTATCGAGGCACTTCACAAAGACGTATGCATTAAATGTAATTACATTACGAAAATGTCCTATTGCAAACGTTCCGTATTGTAGGACAAGACAGGATAAGCTATGATGTTTTTCCTTTCATCAAGTAATGTATGACATTTATATTCTGACTATTGAATTAAATCATTCCTAACAGGTGAATTAAATCATTTGTTACATGGCACTTAAGTGTACGCATAACACTTAATTACAATATGAAAATGGTCTATTTGCCGTGCTACAGCCCACGTTGCTAGTCATTTTGTGGTGAACCTCATATGCAGGCTCTGTTGTTCTGAACCAGTAACCTGGACGAAAAGCGAATATGACATAAGTACTTTACTAGTCTTTAAACAAACTTGCCCGAATTCACAAAGGAGGTTTGTCGACAAACCTCGGTTTATGTGCGTCATATGACGCGTTTCGACGCGTTTTTACAGACCAAGGTTTGTAAAAACGCGTCGAAACGCGTCATATGGCGCACATAAACCTAGATTTGTCGACAAACCTCCTTGGTAAATTCCTGTCATTGTGTCACAATACCCCTTCCCGTTCATACCTCCGCTTTCCCTTGGTTACTGTCTCTGATGCAGAGCCTCAACAGATGCTTAGTGTTCATAGGGCTTGGTTCAGGTACGAAAGGCGTGCAGATGACACACTTGCCCACGAATACCTTTGTGATGAAGGCAACAATCCACCATTCTGAGAAGTGAGAGATATAGAGGTCAAGGTCTCGCTCTCTAACAACACATCGAGGGTCACCATTGGCAGCAGCAATCAACGAAAAACTGTCAGAGCCTTTAAATTGAAAACAAAAGACATATGCGTTATCACAATTTGTTCTTGTTTGCAAAATCGAAAACAAAGCAAACTAAATACAAATACAAATTTCAGAGAACGCAGAAGCGACGGGGAAGGTGAGTACCCCAGTTTTTTTACCAACGATTATACGATAGATCACCAAAATGTATACCTCTTTAAAAAAAAACGTAGTCATGTTTGAAGCAGAGATAAATTTGCTCAAGATGGTATCTCACAAAAAGAGTTAAAAACAAACCCTTTTATCGAAATTTACGATCTTGGATTGGTGTCATTTTACTTGGGATAGAATGATCTACCCAATTTACAAAAACAAATGACATTGTGTCAACTTGACGTTGAGATTACAGACCTTAGGTGTTGCGTTCTATTTTAGCAACCCTGTATAACAAATAAAACAAAAAATAATAAACTTGGTATCGCTTTATAGTCGGTAAATTTATGGAAAAAAGAATCGCGTCTGAGATGGCAGGCATTACGTTAGAAAAGCTTTAGATAATTATACATCTAACTTAGAGATATTATTTCAGTGTCTTTATATTTAGGTTTAGAGGTTCGACGTAGTCATTTATACTAAAAACTATTTCGTTGCATTTAGGGTCAACCCCAAATTGACCCGACAATTTTGAATAGTGGATTCTATTTATGCTAATGAAGTACGCTTAAATATATCACTCAATGTTGCGATGGGGGATTGAACGATAATAACATTGTAATCTAATGCGTCTTAACATAGACTTGCATTTAACATCTAAATAAATCATACCCCTTCTTAATTTAATGTTTTCTTTTGTTTTTCACAACTTAACAATAAAAGGTGGTTAAAGTAGGGCCTTTGTTGAATACTTTTAGATGTAAGTTTGAATATGTCACATTCTCTAGAAACATATATTCAGGATACGAGTCAATTTTTCACATACTTCTGAAATTAAAAAACTTGGTAAGGTATGAATAATTAAGTTGTTAACTGTAAAGATTCTTACTGCTTTTTCGATGGTAAGTCCCAATAGATGCAGTATCAGGACTTGTGAAAATTGCTGAATGGGGCATCGTCACTTTTACTGGATATTCAAACTTCGCAACAGACGATGACGCCTTAAGACCAACGCAAATGATTGCTTGGTCCTCCGTTAACAAGTCTGTCAGTTCAGCTGGAACTTCAGGTACTACCTGGATGTCATCAACGCGCCAAATCTCACTTGGATGAAACTGGACTTCAATGCCATAATTCTCGATGCGAATCGAGCCTGATTGCTGATTGGATTCCCCCATGGAATCATAATCTTCTACGACCTGTTCAGAAGATCCAGAGTCTATGTTGAGCTGTTCGAGTTTTGAGGTCTGCACGTTTGCTTCGCTATCCACCTGTTTTTCGACACTCCCGCTTTCCTTTTCTGAACCAACGACTGGATCTACAATGAAACAACCAAATGAGGTGTTATATAGCACAGAATATACAGCAGAAACGGTCGTTTATTCCTATCTCATCAGTTCACTCAATGTAAACGATTGCGAACGTGCACAGGGGCGGCGGCAGAGGGTTTTTCAAAGTGGGGGGGGGGGGTCAACACAAAAGGGGCACTTTTTGGAAAACAGGGGCACCTACAAAGGGAACTCTCACATCGACAAGATATCATTTTTAGAAATTGGTATATACCCCTACATTGTGATCACATTATCAGGGATGATTCCAATATTTGTTTCTTTTTCTACACGATCGAAGATACTGCTTAATGGTGGGTTCCTACTGCCGATCAAACCAACCCGCCCAAGCCCAATTAAGCCCGATCACCCATTTTCCCCCGACAAATCCCGACCACATGCCTAAACACAAGCTCTTCCCGACCGCTATTCGACCATTCACGACCCACATTCGACCATTCACGACTCCTAAGTTTTGATTATGCAGGACTTGGGAACGTCTGGCGAGCTCAAGGAGAAGGATATAGCGCTGCTTGGATAATGAATACTGTGAAAATCAGGCTTGCTGACATGTCTATTCAGGAATGGATGCAGCTACCTGGTCAAATCGTATTTGCACGAACTAAAGGATATTTTAGAATAAGTTTATGAAATGTACCTGCAGATAATATGTCAGAAGGAAGCAATAACTTTTAGAAAATTTAGATGTAAAACACATAGATTACCTGTTAATAAAAGCAGATTTGATGCAAATATAGTAGTACATGATTTGCAATGCCCACTTTATACATCAACCGATATTGGTGATAAATTTCATTATATTTGTATATGTCCATTCTTTCAAAATGAGAGAAAAATGTATATATTAAATAACTTGTGTGGTAGTAGCTCTAGACCAAGTCCGTTGCAAATGGATAAGGTTTTTAATACAGTTCATGCTTGCCAGCTAAAGAAATTAGCAAAATTTGTTAGGATAATTATGTCACATTTTTCAAAAGAGCCAAGTGTAGATGGTAATACTGTAAATGATAGCTCACAAGTAAGCAAACTTGTAGCGGTAGGAGGGTGAACTGCCCAGTTCGCCTTGATTTGTAAATAATATATTGATTTGTTCATATTATCACAATCATTATTCATAGTATCACATGTTTTATTATTGTTCATATTATCACATGTTTGTCTTTGTTCATATTATCATTTGTTTATCATTGTTCATATGATCACATGTTTATCATTGTTATACTATTGCTATATTGATACTACGTTTTAAATATGTTTGTACTCACATACCCCGAGAGGGGGTCGATAGAGTACATCTTACAATCAATCTTACCAACTGAACTTACCTTTATCAATTAACTGCGCGTGGAGAGGTGTGCGCCTCCTACCAATATCAGCCCTATTTGGATCTGCTTCTCGGTCAGTGAGAAACTGTACCACATCCTGGTGACCATTGAATGCTGCCGCTTGGAGAGGTGTCCTGCCATCATTACCAGCCGTATTTAGATCTGCTCCTTGGCCAATGAGAAACTGTACAACGTCGAGGTGACCATTGAATGATGCCGCATGGAGAGGTGTGCGCCCATCAAAACCAGCCCTATTCAGATCTGCTCCTTGGCCAATGAGACCCTGTGCAACCTCGAGATGACCTTTGAGTGATGCCACCTCAAGAGGTGTGCTGCCATCTTTACCAGCCCTATTTAGATCTGCTCCTTGGCCAATGAGAAACTGTACAACATCCAGGTGACCATTGAATGATGCCGATTGGAGAGGTGTGTGACCACCAATACCAGCTATATTTAGATCTGCTTTTTTGCCAATGAGAAACTTAACAACATCGAGATGACCTTTGAGTGATGCCACTTCTAGAGGTGTGATGCCATCTCGACCAACTCTATTTAGATCTGCTCCTTGGCCAATAAGAAATTGTACAACATTGAGGTGACCCTTAAATGATGCCGCTTGGAGAGGTGTGCGCCCACCAATACCAGCCCTATTTAGATCTGCTCCTTGGCCAATGAGAAATTGTACAACATCGAGATGACCTTTGAGTGATGCCGCTTCTAGAGGTGTGCTTTCATCGTTACCAGCCCTATTTAGATCTGCTTTTTGGCCAATGAGAAACTGTACAACATCGACGTGACCTTTGATTGATGCCACTTCTAGAGCTGTGCTGCCATCTCGACCAACCTTATTCAGAACTGCTCCTTGGCCAATAAGAAACTGTACAACATTAAGGTGACCATTAAATGATGCCGCTTGGAGAGGCGTGCGCCCACCAATACCAGCCCGATTTAGATCTGCTTTTTTGCCAATAAGAAACTGTACAACATCGAGGTGACCTTTGAGTGATGCTGCTTCTAGAAGTGTGCTGCCATCATTACCAGTCCTATTTAGATCTGCTTTTTTGCCAATGAGAAACTGTACAACATCAAGGTGACCATTGAATGATGCCGCGAAGAGAGGTGTCCTGCCATCTTTATCCGCCCTTTTTAAATCTGCTCCTTTGCCAATGAGAAACTGTACAACCTCGCGATGACCATTGGATGATGCTGCATGTAGAGGTGTCCTGGCATCTTTATCCGCCCTTTTTAGATCTGCTCCTTGGTCAATGAGAAACTTTACAACATCGAGGTGACCATTAGATGATGCTGTATTGAGAGGGGTCCTGCCATGTATATTCTCCTTGTTTAGATCTGCTCCTTGGCCAATAAGAAAGTGTACGACATCGAGGTGACCATTGAATGATGCCTTGTGGAGAGGTGTCATGTCGTCTTTATCAACTTTTTTTAGATCTGCTCCTTGGCCAGTGAGAAACTGTACAACATCGAGGTGAGCATTAGATGATGCTGCGTGGAGAGGTATTCTGCCATCATTACCAGCCTTATTTAGATCTGCTCCTTGGTCAGTGAGAAACTGTACAACATCGAGGTGACCGTTTAATGATGCCATGTGGAGAGGTGTCATGCCGTATTTATCCGCCTTTTTTAGATCTGCTCCTTTGCCAATGAGAAACTGTACAACGTCGCGATGACCATTAGATGATGCCGCATGGAGAGGTGTGTGACCACCAATACCAGCCATATTGAGATCTGCTTTTTGGCCAATGAGAAACGTAACAACATCGAGATGACCTTTGAGTGATGCCACTTCTAGAGGTGTGCTGCCATCCCGACCAACCCTATTTAGATCTGCTCCTTGGCCAATGAGAAACTGTACAACATCGAGATGACCATCGAATGATGCTGCTAATAGAGGTGTACTGCCATCATTACTACCCCTATTTAGATTTGCTCCTTGGACAAAGAGAAACTTTACAACATCGAGGTGACCATTGAATGATGCTGCATAGAGAGGTGTCCATCCATCCTTATCTTCCCTATTTATATCTGCTCCTTGGTCAATGAGAAACTTTACAACATCGAGGTGACTGTTGAATGATGCTGCATAGACAGGTGTCCATCCATCCTTATCTTCTCTATTTATATCTGCTCCTTGCCCAATGAGAAATTTTACAACATCGAGTTGCCCATTAAAAGATGCTGCGTAGAGAGGTGTCTTGCCATTATTATCAGCCCCGTTCATATCTGCTCCTTGCCCAATGAGAACCTGTACAACCTCGAGAGGTGTCAAATCATCTTTTTTAGCCCCAGAAAGGTCTTCTCTTTGAAACTTGTCCCCATCCATGATAAGAATTCAACTGTAATTTCTAGACTATTATAGCAAAAGTATGTGCTATTTGATCAACTAGAACTGTATTACAGCTGAAGACATGAAGTTAATGATAATCTGTGTCATTATGTCTATTTCATTGTCGTCCCTAACGACTCCAAGCTATGGGACGGAGATAGATAGATAGACTATACCGTGCCGGTTATTATCTGCTCCGAGTAAAACGGCTGGCAATGGTTTAACGTGCCTGCAGACGTCATTTAGACCGCGTGATTTGTCTTGCCCCTCAAAGGAGATCACTTCTTCTCATTATATATTATATTAATTGTTCATATCAGCTGCATAGGTACGCTCCATTTCTGAATTAGCATGATGGTCTTCCATTATCCCATTAATGTCACATATCCATCACCTCCTAAACGTAGTGAAATCTAGAATGTGTATAGGCGGCCTAGGCCTACAGATATGACAATGCTGTTATTCCGAAATACAAAAAAAAAAACAGCGCGATCACATAGGAAACTAGTATGATATGACGTTTAGTACAGGCTATAACTAATACACGCAGCTCTATTCAAAGTTTGCTACAATATGGCTATAACGCACTCAACCGTCATCCGGGTGTGAATTATGCTAGCTGCTTCCTCAAAACTGTATATTGTAGAAGTTGACATATGACCTGAATTTAGTTTTTGTTTACTTTTTTACTCGGCTCAATGAACAGTTGACAATAGGCCTAACCAATAAAATCGTACTAGCAAATTCCAATAACATGACGGAGGAGAATATTTATCTTGAAAAATATGATACCACATTTACAGATTTGGAAGAGGGATTTTTGTTTTGGGGAGTATTTTGGATTGCAATAAGTCATAGGAGTTCGAGTTTGTCTAATATCAATGAAATAGCAATTTTCAACCATTTTTATGAATCAATCGGATGGGATCAATTTTGCAAAGGAATTTACCATGAGTCTGGACAGATTAATTAATTAATAATGTATACACTGCATATCACAGCAATGGCGAAAATGTTTTCCTAAAATTCCAGCAAATTGTTGCTAATGTTGCTTTTCCCTAAAATCATCATGATACATAAAGCTAGAGACTGCAAACCTGGGAGACATGCTGTATATCTTTATCATCGTTGAAGCCTACTGTCTGGAGAACAAAATGGATAATGTTCTAAGTCAGTGACTTAGCTCCGGGGTATAGGGGTGTTTTTCCTTAATCGTACTGCGGGAGAAAGAGAGAGAGAGAGAGAGGGGGGTGGAGGGATGGGGTTGTGCGGGGTTCATATTCGGTTTTCTTTAAAATTATTGAACCTGGTACTAAGGAATTTATTTTCTATGTGATTGCCATGTGATAGTACCACAGTGATGTTTATTGTTGTAAAGAATGTAGTTGGCTTGCACTAAGTAGATTAAGATCGCGTGCTTGATGTTGCCATTGGGGATTTTTCGATTTGCACGTCGACATAGTGGACTGCTAGGTGTGACGTCCTAATAAGGCACTGTCAGTGCCTTAAAAGGACGTCATACGTTACAGTCCACTATGTCGACGTGCAAATCGAAAAGTCCCTAATTGAAAACAAGTCAAAACAAAATCTTTTAACCAGAGGGTCCTACTGGGTGCAAGCCAGGTTACTTTACAACAATTGAAACTTCTCCTATGAAGCCTAACATAAAAAAGGAGTTTATTCAAAAAGCATTGTACAGACGATGAAAAAATATGAATAATACATCATCGTTATCGTGTGAATGATCTCTTCTATATCTCCCTGCCAAACCCTGCGAACAGTGGAATCAATCGAGCGGAATCAATTGATAAACGAATTTATCATGAGTCATGACAGATTATTTTGCTACTGCATATCATAGTCGTATTAAAGAGCTACAGTGGCGAACAATTGTTGCTAAGATTGCTAGAAATATCCCGGTGTAAATCAGTCGGCGTAAAGGTCGGCGTAGCTAACACCACTATCGTTCAGATGGTCACTACACCAACCTTTACACCGACCTTGCCATACTCACGCCGACTAGCTCTAAACACGACCTTTACACCGACCTTGCCATACTCACGCCGACTAGCTCTAAACACGACCTTTACACCGACCTTGCCATACTCACGCCGACTAGCTCTAAACACGACCTTTACACCGACCTTGCCATACTCACGCCGACTAGCTCTAAGCACAACCTTGACGCTGACCAAAATTGCAAGCATTTGAACACAAGTAAGTGAGTGGTCAATAGCCGTGTGGAGGGAAAGGGGGGGGGGGGGAAGGTTATGATTGGAATGTGGAGACTCCTATGGAGAATTGTGTATCTATATCTGAGATTTGAAAGCATTTATATTTTCGTTCTTTGGGCTCCACGTTAAGGTTTGGATTACGATTTGGTTAATGTTTAGGGTTTAAGGGTTAAGGTTCGGATTAGGGTTAGGATCTCAAGGTAAAAAATGCCCCTTCCCATCTGTAACAAGTGCCACCTTACCTATAATTGCCTCTCTTTAAATCTGAGAAGTGCCCCTTATATTTTGACAAGTGCCTCTTTTCCTTTGTGTGCCCTCTTTTCATTCTTATAAATGCCCCTTTTCATCTCCAATGAGTGCCTTTATTTAAATCTGAGAGGTCACCCATTTCACTCTGCAATAAGAGCCCCTATTCATCTATAAAAAGTTCACCCTTTTATGTTGACACGTGTCCTTTTTCTTTTCTAATCAGTGCCATTTTCCTTATGATAAATGCTCCTTTTCTTTTTAAATAACAGCCACTTCCCCTCTCTTATAAATGCCCCTTCTGACACCTCTGATAGATGCCTCTGTCAAAACCTTAAACATGCCCATTTTCCTTCTACAAGTGTTCATTTCCCCCTTGTAATAAGTGCCCCTTTTCCGTTATCATAGAAGCCTTCCTTTATCTCTGGTGAGTGCCTTTTATCAGGTGCGAAAAATGCCCCATTTTCACGTCTAATAAATCCCCTTTTTACTTTGACATGTGCTCTTTATATGCCATCGTTTCCTTTCACCATAAAATGTGCTCCTAAGTTAAAGGCACCGAATTTAAACTTCACCAAAACCTCGCTCGCTACATTATGTCGCATTTAAAGTTAATATAAATGTGTTTCTTATTTAAGATCTGTTCAGTCTTTCATGATTACAATGTGCTTAAAACCCCATCAGGATTGTCTTTCGCTCTTTATAAAATGTAATTTTTTCGGAATGCGACCTCACTAATCCTAAATTATTCTGATCATCACACCAAACTTCAAAATGTGATGGTTATTAAAGCAGTATCTTCAACCGTGCAAAGAGAACGTTGAAATCATCCTTGATAATGTAATCACATTGTAGGGGCATATACCAATACAAAATTGTCATATTTTCACTTGGAGATTTCTCTTTGTAGGTCCCCCTTTTTTCCAGAAAGTGCCCTTTACGTTGGTGCCCCCTCCCCCACCTTGAAAGACTCTCCGTCACCCCTGGGGTCAGCAAAAGGATTACAACTGACGTCTAAGTGTAATTGTTTATTGGGGTACTCTGCATTTGTTCAGATATGTATTACTTTTTGCCCAAATTGTCATGATTAATGCCCTTTTCCTCTTCTCAAGGATCCTCGTTGGGTAAGGATTAGGATTAGGATTACTTGTAGGTTTGGGCAGTGAGGTATGCGATATGTTAAATTGTTCAGAAATTCAATGATTTTTTTCGTTGTTATTGTTATAGAGTCTTAAGGCTGTCCAATCTAAAACAAAATATTTCCGCCTGGCTATACTGTTCTTCGAGTCATTTCGTCAATTATGAATAGATGGCGCTGTTTCCTTTCCTCTTGCTCAAACATTGATTCAGTCTTTTCAGTGTTTCATTTTTCTTCAACAATGCTACTCCAATGGTCGCCATTGGGTTGAACATAGCTTTCTTTCGTTGGTTGCAACCGTTCAATCGATTGTGTGGGCAATAATTCAGGTGTCTTGCTTGAAATCGCCTCATTTAATAATTTATTTATTATTATTTATTTTTGTAATATTTTGTTTAGTAGTGCTGACTGGGTTAAAGACAATAAAGATAACCGGGTCTACGGTCCGGGTGTAGAGTTTGTCTCTGACGAAGATAACATTTATAAAGTTCAAAATTATAACTTTAAGAAGCCCCATGGGCGAAATCTAGTTTATCCTTAACGTTTCAACATAATTCTTTACCCTGCCTAATATCGAGTGTTTATGTATACAGTGGGAAATCGTTTTCACGAGGTGCTAGGGACCAAGAAAATTATCATGTAATATCAGGAATCTAGTTATATTGTAAGAATATAAAGAGCTGGGACCAACACAAATCAGCTTCTTATAACAAATATATTAATATATCAGAGCTCTTTATACTGAGGTTTTCACTCTATATTATAAATGTGTGTTTTGTGTACATGTTAACGTGTATACTTTATTATCTTTTTTAAAATGTTTTTTTTATTTTTCCAAATGTGCAATATAAATAATAACATACATTTGAATAAAATAAACGTTTCCAATATTGATCGTTTATACATGGAAATAATGAAACAAAATCTTATTTGCAGTATATATAAATTAGCAACAGAGTAAATATATAAGTACCTAAACATAATATATCTGTCAATTGTAAATGTTATTCACTTATATATACAAAATTAAAACAAATTAAACAAACCTGGAAGTAATTTTACTGGAACAATGCCTGCTCCTCCCTGCCCCCTCCCTCACACAAACATACTCACCCACCCACACACATACTCACTCACACACCCACACAAACATACACTCTACTCACTCGGTGGATGTTGTTGAACATTCTCAACTCAAGAAAAATATACTAAATAAGTATGTTAACCAGGCCGCAAAAACACTTTTAACAAGCTCACGGTGGAGAAGAAAACAAATCTTAATTAACACTAAGCTGCTCCCACTTTAAGAAATGTGATCCCAGCTTTCCCATTTTAATGGCTTTTTTCTTTTCTTCATCCCTATACTTAAAAATGCTTTTCTTCAAATTATACACACACCTACACGTTTATGGCGTCAACCGTGGGCCAAGTTTAGTACTTGTGTGTGTGTGCCTAGGTAATCGCAAGCAACCGCGGACCACTCCATAGAAAACTACATCAAACCGCGGACGTACCTCATATGGGATGATCCAGGTAGCGAGCGCCTCTCCCGCAGTCATCAAAGGGGGCGCTGTGACATTTCGCGATACACATCGGACTGATCCAGTCGATGTTGCCTACACGCTGTGACATCTAATATTCAAACGCCCCCTACGTCGTAAATTTGATACGGCGGAACCGGTATCGCAACCGTGGACGGTCCCCCATTGCAGGTACGTCCGCGGTTTGAGGTAGTTTTCTATGGAGTGGTCCGCGGTTGCTGGCGTTTACCTACGCACGCACACACGCCCGCCCACACACACACACATTAAGTGTATAGTCATGCGTCATTTGAAGACAAATAGGAAGGTAAAAAAAGTCAAAAAATAAAACAACGGTAGGAGATACAAATATTAAATGACAAGATTTATTCAAAACAAATACATCCTTCCAAAAAATTGAAAAAGGCACAGCTACTTACTTTAGAAAGTGTATGTACATTATGGTGACACTCTAAAGAGTAGGAAAGTATTTACAGCGATTCAAGGACTCTGACCTACTTATCTACTCTCTGTTAGGAAAGCTATTATTCAATAGGCCATTTTCGTAATACCATTGCATTTAATGCACACATCTTTGTTAAAGGCCTCGTTGAAAATTATTTCATTTCCCTGTTACAAATAATTGTATTCCGATAGTCAAGATGAGAATCGCATACATTCCGTCGTGTTAGGTAGGACTAGCCATAATGTGTGTGTATTTAAATTTGATGACATTATGAAAATGGCCCATTGAAGCAATGATAATTTACACTTAAAAATCAAAAGGTAATCCAACCCTAATAATTTCATTGGTATTAAATCGGAAGCAGTCCGACTAAGTAAGGCACAGCGCTTGTATAATTGACGGTATGGCACGGACTGGAAAACCGAGCTTACCATGCATATTGTAAGAAGGTTGAAAGTTATGCAACCCCTTTCCAAATCATTCAATGTAAAATGGAAACACAGATAAAATGCATGATATTTAGTTCAATGACCTTCACATTTACACTTCTTGATATACACAAATATGACCTCATTAAAATACAATTGTCTTTTGTGATTTATTTGCATAACTAATTGAACGATTATGCAAACAAATCTAATCTGAATAATAACGTGCTATAATTGATACAAACATGTATTCAGTACTTTCTTTGTTCAAGAATATAAAGCTTCATTTGCCTCACTTGTAATCCGAAATGTCAGAAAACAACATAATTTTACAATTAATGACACATTACATGAAAATAATTCCAAAAACAAAAAACAACATCCATGTGTAGAATTACATACTATTTTCTTAGTGCTATCCTATCTTCAAATCAGATCTTTCTAATCAACCTTGGATTCATTTCACAAAATAATATAATGCTGCATATGAGTATGCATATTTGTATGTACATGTAGTTCAATTATTCCCGAAATTAAATTCAAATAATTTGTGTGTGTACGTTTTGAACCAAATTAAATCATAATGAAAAGATTCTTCTGAATGCACAATTTGCATTCAAAATCCTCTTAATGTATGTATCGACAAGTCAATTATTTTACTTTTCATGTTCTCATATCTCAATTTTCTTTTTCCAGTAACAGTCAATTATGAACCTTGCCTCCTAAAAGCCGGGGTCATAATATGATTGCAAGGCCCACTTGGAGAACAGTATTATTAAAGATAAGGCTACATTGAGTAAACAATACATTCATATTATTGTCGTTGCTGTTTTTACTATTATTGTTATTATTATTTTTTTTGTAGCTCCAAAAACAAATTATTACCACTAATTTAATCAGGTACATTCGGTTGAATTATATGAACTGTGACCTGCATTCTGAGCAAATTAAATATGATAAATGCATGCACATTGCAACTTGAAAATACAAACTACTTTCACCTGTACATCCGCTCAAGCCTTTTAAAGGCTCTAGATATATGACATTTCAAATTCTTACAGCTCCCTATCTTACATAATAAAAAGACATTCTTTTAAATACATCTTCAGCCAATTATTCACAGCTTTATCATAAAAACAACAAGGAGAAAACATAAATCCCATTCATTTTCTATCCGTACAAGGAGTGTAAATTTGTCATGTTCACTTTAATAGTGAAATCTTTCAATCAAATAAAGATCAATTATAAATTAATCAATTATCAAATATTCAATACCATTCTTTTCTGTTCAACATCATTTTACAAAGATCTTGATTTATTCATTCATATAATTCAGTGAGCAATACAAATGATTACAATGCATGCTACATAATTAAATAACATCTTAACATAAAATAGATACAAAATGTAAAGGAAAATTACTCACTGGTCAATACTAGCAATACTGTGCTAAATCTACATACATGAATGCTACCGTCCAACTCTCATGCAGCACTAGTCATGCATTGGCCAATACTGACTTTGTGTGATATCTTTACAAATGTCCTAAAAACTACATAAAATTAAGAAAAAATACTTACTTAAAAAAAATTACTTTAAAAAAAAGGATCCAATCAGAAGGAGGTCAAGCTTTCGCTAACGTCAACTTTACAATGTTATACATGTAGTTGGCATAATCAATAACAAGATTAGCCTAAAACAGACACACAATACATTCAAATTTCATAGTACTTCAATTTTGTTCGTATTAACATTAACACCGTGTAATTTGCTAAACATAATAGATAGCATTATCAGCATATCAGAAGTAGTATCAGGCCTGATTCAATGGCCTGTACACTTTCAGCAATACAAAATTCACAAATAATTCGTATTACATGTATATCATAGTGAATAATCTAAAGTCGTAATGTATGACATTCATGGAAATCAGTTAAATACAGTATAATCATCACAAACACATTAATTTGCTTTAAATAAGAATATGAATTAAAATTCTGTTTTAGCTGCCGATAGAGTTCTTACAGTGGCTTTTTACTTGCTCTGTACACTTGTCAGATAAAAAGCACAAGGTACAATAATACGCCACCGGTGGTCTGTATCATACTGGACGGAAAAGAGAAAGACGAAAGAAATCTCCTCACAATTGTGTCTGCATCAAGCAAATGAACAGGCGCCTTCACCGCCAACAGCAGATAGTGCCCTGCGTATATAACTGAGCCACTACAGGACTCTTCCACTGCTCAGAATAAAAGGGGTGCACTAACGCACAGCTATTGATACATTTGTTAATCAAATGAAGTGAAGGGATACAAAAGTAAAAATACTTATCTAGGTTATCCTATTAAACATTATCAGAGCAAATATGTACACTAAGTAAATAAATTACAACATTGAAATTGAGTAATACGTATTGATTTTCCTGATTCGAGAATCCCCCATATGGATACTCGAATTGGGGAAATAGAGGTACTCTTTCCACAGGTCACAATCATTTGAAAAATGACCTAGGAGAAGAAAGGGGGTACCTTGGTCTGCCCCGCCTACATAATAAGTAAAGCATTTATTTCATAATCAAAATAGACAGTAGTACATATATATTGTAATTATACAGGCATATATCATAATATAGCATACATAACCAAAGACAATGGATTTAACAAGGCAGGTTATAACATGTAAACATACAATTTAATTTACAACGTAATAATAGTATTCATTACATGAAGACATCAATGAAAATAATACAATAACACAATTATTCACAACATATTATAATTATAGCAGAAATTATATATGATATATAACATTGAATTCAACCATTTAGAAAAATGAACAAGATCAGTATTGATAACTTCTGCACCGACCACCCTGGTTTAATTAGTGTGATATTGTAGGTGTCGTCTGCATAATTATATTTGTGTGTCTTCTTAATTCAAAATAAATAGTCAGACACGATATGAACAACGAAAAACACATTGGAAACCCAAGTCCATGACACAGTGTATCAACGTTTACATACATGTATGTGTCAATGGCAGGGTACACACAAAATACAACATAAACATAGAACATAATATAGGTTACAAGAAGCATTTAAAATAAATGAGGAAAGTAAACATCAACGGCTATAAGCAAGTTGTAATTTAAGAACATACACAATAATAATTATAAAGAAGAACGTTTTCCTTATTTAGTCGAGTGAATTACCATAGCAACCATGTCACC
This sequence comes from Strongylocentrotus droebachiensis, assembly GCA_035222895.1. Classification (NCBI taxonomy): domain Eukaryota; kingdom Metazoa; phylum Echinodermata; class Echinoidea; order Camarodonta; family Strongylocentrotidae; genus Strongylocentrotus; species Strongylocentrotus droebachiensis. The sequence goes on along the minus strand of JAVYIG010000540.1, from coordinate 20,328 downwards.
TTTATCCCCACGATCCAACCAATCTTCTGAAACATTCAGAAGGACAATCCCTGTCGAATGCTCAGACCTAAAATCAAGACTCTTTCTGATCAGTAATTTGACATTGGAAGATATCTGTACGTCTGGAAAGTATGCACTGTCGGTAGTAATGTGTTATGTGTCACGTGACCAAAACACTAACCCGGAAGTCCAGAAACGCTTCATCGGAAATGATAAAGCAAGCGTACAATACAAATACAATAAAGTTATTTATATAGCGCTCTTACAAACTAACTGTTGTTTCACAGTGCTTTACCCGGAAAAATCTATTTCTGTAGACGGGTACGCTGTTCAATTAGCGTTATAGCTATTTAAACTGATGATTGTTAATTTGAACAGAAGCGCGTACCTGGAAAAGTACGGAAAAGTTCAGAATAAAATAATAATGTGTTTTTTTTTCCCAGGGATGCCTTATCATCATCAGTGCTGTTCTTTGAGTTTGAGTTTGAGTTTGAGTTTATTGGTTTCACATTTCACACATATTTCACACATATGATACAGATAACAAAATAAACATACAAGACATATTGTTTCATAATTAAAAACAAAATGATTATAGAAATTAACAAGGTAATCAGACTACAAAATTACATGTCATCACAATTGTTTGACAACTAATATCATACACAAATAACCCATGCACAAGTACAAACTGTGAAATGTGCAGGAACCTATAGAAAAGCAGAGCTTGTAAAGAATAGGTTCTTGGGAGACTTTAAAAAATGAGAGGGACAGAAAATGTTTAGTGTAGAGAGAAGTACACAATTAACATTAAGACGGCAGTAATTTGACAAATAATTGTTTGGAGTTCAATAAAGTACAATACAGAAAATAAGGGGGAAAAAGAAAAAGAAATACACTAAAACGAAGAGAAGTAACGAGCCAATAAATAGCAGAGTATGCACCTATTTCCACCAAATCAAGGTCCTTCCTTAGGGCCCTGCAATTAATATTACCCCATCAATTGACAGGTACCCATTTACACCTGGGTTGAGAGTGGCAAATGTAGATTAATGTCTTGCCAAATGACATTATACCTCTAAACTTTGAAATCCTGTACAAACACAAAATAAAACAAATGTCAGTGGAGACAATTCCCATCTGCGCTGTACATTTCAGATAAACCATTGCTTTAATTTTTTTTTAAACAATAAAAACCTCACATTATAAAAGATCCTTATTTCTTTCAAACTTGATTGATTTTAACCTTGCTATCATTCATCCAAGCAAGCCATGCAGATTTTCAAATGTTTGCCCATATTCACATGCCAAGCTAGCCAAGTAAATGTCATTAAAGTTTCTACTTTTGCTCTTATTTATACGTGGATCTAAGACCACCTGCCTCTGACTTAACGAGAACCTGGTCCAGGTCTGCCAAGGTCCTATGGGATTCTGTATTCCACAGCTGCAGAAGTTCCATGTATGTCTGTGTATAGTCATTGTCCTGCTTCTTTAGGATACATTGCGCAATACTTGATTGGATTCCCAGAGCAACGTATAAATCAGAGAAATTTGTCGGATAGAGTCCTTTTGAGATTCTTAGCAAATGCACTTCTGTTACTTCTGGTAAATCGGTAGGCCTGAAATTATAGGAGAGAAAAAGATTGAGTTTGCAATGTTAACATCAATATATAGGCCTACAGCTAGCTAAGGCAAAAATGTTGTCAATGATAATAGTTAATTGATTATAAAAATTCAACGAGGGTGAATTTATAACCTAAAGTTGAAGAAAATAGAAAATAAACTTTGCATGTAGAGCAATATTATGTTGAAAACAACAAAAAGGCCACAATAAATCAATATATTTTTAATATTATAACCAAACCAATAAATTGTCTCATTAAGCGCCTTTTAAATTATTAAAACATTTCAAGTTAGTGATTATCTAAAAGACTGTCAATTTCTGTAAATGACAATGAACGGGAGAAGAAATCACCACTGCACAAATAAATTGCCCAAACCAAGAAAACTCCATTCTATGAAAACCCGAGTTCCACAACAGACCGAACTTAAAATAAAAAAGTTGTTAGAATTTTAAAATGTCAGCAGATTAACGCCTAGAAGACAATCAGCAGCGGAATAGAACATTTCGAAATAGAAAGAGAAAAATATCGACCTACTTTTGAGCTCTGTTTGTCCTTGGTGTCACCTTGTCCCCTATAGTAAGAAAAATAACAAAACAAAACACTGCTTCACGTCGGTGTTCCATTCTTCCTAAGCATTTCACTTATATTACATACTGATTTTCAGTGGTATTTCCAAATGTAACGTTTTTTTTCTGACACTTTTATAACTTTGTAACATTTAATTTCTTGTAAATTTTGTATTTTACTTCGATTAATAGTAAATGCAAATAAAACCAAACATGATGTCAGAGAGAGATGTTGGTCAAACGAATCAGATTGGCGCCACCATGCGTTTGGTAGAGAAACTTTTTACCAAAATAGAGCTTGGCCGAGAGAAGTAAATTTCATTGTTTATTCTTAATACCTAATCAATCTGTCTGTCAGAATATAGAACACCAAATTATAATTTGTCTAGGTCAATATCTTATGGCATTAGCATTTGCTTTTCCTTTCTTTTTGTTTGTTTCCATGTTATTGCCGTTCAGACGTTTGAAACAGGATATAAGCTTAACATGTATACAGTGGGAACGAATTCCTAACAATGTTGATCTTCTGGAGGTGGGGGTCATAGTGTTGCGCGAAGTGAGCATGTTAAATTCTTCGGTGTTATTATAGATGAGTACTCATCTTGGAAACCCCATTTGGATGCTATATGCACAAGATTTCGCGAAGTGTTGGTGTCATACGTAGGTTAAGATTTATCCTACCTAAGAATGTTTTATTAATTTTATAAAACAGTATTGTTCTCCCTTACCCGTATTGCAATGTTGCGTGGGATAACACTTTTAAGACGTATATCGATAAACTTAAAATATTGCAAAAGAAAGTCATTCGGCTTGTTACCAACTCTAACTTCAGACAGCCTAGTAAGCCATTATTCCTTGAAATGAAATTGCTGCCTGTTGATGAGCTTGTGTCATTCAGTAGTATGATGCTTGTGTTTAAATTTAAGTTCATCCTCAGGCTTGCCTGTCAAAAGACCTATTTCCCTGTAACTCCCAGATAGATATCTACAATACACGTCAAAGTAACCTTGTGCATCAACCTCATGCACCGAATTCCTTTCGAATCACATGTACTAACGAGTGGAACCAGTTACCCGCAGACTAGATTCAGACTTTTATGTAAATGCATTGCTGCTATTACGTACTATAACAAGGATTAGCCAGTCAGCTTCTGTGTGTGTGTGTGTGTGTGTGTGTGTGTGCATGTTTGTGTGCGTGTGTGTGTTAAGGGGGTTCATGACGTCAGTGATTCAGCTTTTTTTCCTTCTAAATATGTTTTTAAAGTTACATAACCTTGCCATTTCCTTGTAATCAGTTTTGTACGTTATCATAGTTTTTTGTGTAAATGAACTTGATCTCGGTTGGCGGACTCTGGGACCTGCTTGTTTTCGGGGCTATGCGCGCGTGAGATCGTATCCATGATCGTATCCTACCATCTTTCATGTTTTTGAATTGCGCTGATCCTTGAAACACGTTAGTCTCTTTGCCAATCAACCGGGATTGAGAGTTCCATCCTTCCCAGGGGCCCCACTCACAAGCATTACTTTTTGGGGTCTCAATTTGGATCTTGTTTGTTCGTCATGATTGCTATGTCTGGTGTTTTTAATATTCTGAACTGAACTGAACTGAACTCAAGGTTGTTTTTGTTCTGTTTCTTCCTTCTGTTTCTTCTTTTCTTCGTTATAAAGCTGAAAGCTAAACCAAGGACGTACATATATATGATTTCAGGCGATTAACACTTACCTGATAGAGTCATCAGGAACATAATCTCTTTCTCTGCGCTTTGTTCCAAAATGAACTTGACAAAGATTTGGGATTTACCAGAGCCTGAAGTGTCAACGCCGAACCGTACATTGACCTCAACTGATTTATGAAACAGAGTTTCATGTTGTGTCTGTTAAGAAAGACATAGGAGAAACATTTTAGATACACATTAAATGTACCCATTATGTCAATTAACTAGATTGTATGTTCTTACGATTTGCCTAATATAAGATGATCTTTTCCTCTGCAAGGCTACAGTTTAATGATACTACGTGTGTCTCCATTAGACCCCGTAGGTATCATCCTATATAACATAACGTGTTTCTGATCCACTGTTAAAGTGGTGGAGTAATCAAACGCAGAAATGTTGCATATATTTGACAGAATAGATAAACATTCATATTCAGTTAATATAATCGAGTAACTTTAATTGTAATATAAACTTTTCATTCAACTGTTACGGTTAGAAAAATGGCATGTTTACCTACTTATTTTCCCTCTCTAGTATACCTCCGTCACAGTATTGAGAGAGAGGAAGTTGTGACACGCGCGCACGTTCGCGATCAAAAGTTTAATTCATGGAGTTCCAAATAAGTTCCCTTCTATATAGAGATTTTATTTGGGAGGGATTTATTTGGAGCTCCATGATTTAACATTTGATCGCGAACGTGCGCGCGTGTCACAACTTCCTCTCTCTCAATACGCTATGCACCGATCATACAGACCAGTTTGTGTTTTAATTTGGGGAAGGAGGTTATTAGGATAAGATATATTCATTCCAAATAATTGGGTTGTGTATATTGTGTACTCTTTATGTAATGCAATTCGAAATAATTAGTATGATGTACATGCATTGAATGAATACAATTAAAAACAAATACTTAAAAAAAATAAAATTAAAGACATCACACCAACCAAACAAAAACATTGCTCTGAATAGCCAACAAATCGATCAGTGAATTTTGAGTTGGTTTCTCGTTGTAACTAAAGCATTTATATCAACTTGCCTTGGTGTATATTTCCTTGTCGTCTACCTGACAGGTTACTTTAAGATCGCCAGAACGCCATGCCACGAAATATTCTTCTCCCTTTATCGGTGTCACGTATCCTGGTTCCGGCTGATTTTTGTTTTGATATAAAAAGAATATACATGTACAATGAAAAGAAAGTAGCCCAAAAATTTAAAATGCTATAAACTTTACATTATAAATAGTTTCCACTTTACAAAGGCAAGAAAACCACATGGCATCAAATTGAAAACAAAAATAAAAACAACAACATTACGAACGGAAGAATGAATAACATTTAAACACTTTTTAATTTTTCATTTTAAGTTTTACCATAAGATTTGTTTTTGAGGCCGTCATCCTAGTCAAGCATCGCTTATGATTGCGATCTCCTGCACTTTTTGCAACAAATAGTTTGGATAATACTTTAAATGTATAATGATTTGTTATATAATTAAAGTTTCGTTACTATATGTCATATGTAAAAAAAAAAAAAAAAAATTACATGTTCTTTATTATTCAGTTATTTTATTGGAAAAGTGCAGAAATGAAATTAAAAAAAAATTAAAAAAAAGAAGACAGAGAAATCAAGCGACTAGATAGCCCATTTTCAGCTGCACTGTCTTCCATGGGGACCAGAAAGAAAAACAAGAAGATGGGGGGGGGGGGGGGTGGTGCAATAAAACAGTTCCTAAAGTTCCTAAATACAAATAATTTCATTCGCCCGTTAAGAATAATAGTATTTCAATAGTCAGAATGCAAACTACACATATTAAGTGTTGCTAGGTAATGGCAAGCCATAATGCGTGTCCAACCTGGCAACAACTAATGTATGCAGTTTGGATTATGTATGTTGAAACACTATTATTCTTATCAGGTGAATGAGATTTGTATCGAGGCACTTCTCAAAGATGTATGTATTAAATTTAGTTACATTACGAAAATTGCCTATTGCAAACGTTCCGTATTGTAGGACAAGCTATGATGTTTGTCCTATCATCAAGTAATGTATGAAATTTATATTATGACTATTGAACTAAATTATTTCTAACAGGTGAATTAAATCATTTGTAACATGGTACTTAAAGTGTACGCATAACACTTCATTACAATATGAAAATGGTCTATTTGCCCTGCTCCAGCCCACGTTGCTAGTCATTTTGCGGTGAACCTCATATGCAGGCTCTGTTGTTCTGAACCAGTAACCTAGACGACAAGCTAATATTACATAAGTACTTTAGTAGTCTTTAAATAAACTGGCCCGAATTCACAAAGGAGGTTTGTCTACAAACCAAGGTTTATGTGCGTCATATGACGCGTTTCGACGCGTTTTACAGACCAAGGTTTGTAAAAACGCATCGAAACGCGTTATATGACGCGCATAAACCTAGGTTTGTCGACAAACCTCCTTTGTGAATTCCTGCCATTCTGTCACAATACCACTTCCCGTTCATACCTCCGCTTTCCCTTGGTTACTGTCTCTAATGCAGAGCCTCAACAGATGCTTAGTGCTCATAGGACTCGGTTCGGGTACGAAAGGCGTACAGATGACACGCTTGCCCACGAATACCTTTGTGATGAAGGCAACAATCCACCATTCAGAGAAGTGAGAGATATAGAGGTCAAGGTCTCGCTCTCTAACATCACATCGAGGGTCACCATTGGCAGCAGCAATCAACGAAAAACTGTCGGAGCCTTTAAATTGAAAACAAAAGACATGCGTTATCGCAATTTGTTCTTGTTTGCAAAATCGAAAACAAAGCAAAGTAAATACAAATACAAATTTCAGAGAGCGCAGAGGCGACGGGGAGGGTGAGTAACCCATTTTTTTTTTACCAACGATTATACGACAGATAACCCCAATGTATACCTCTTTAAAAGAAAAAAAATCGTAGTCATGTTTGAAGCAGAGAGAAATTCGCTCAAGACGGTATCTCACAAAAAGAGTTAAAAACAAACCCCTTTATCGAAATTTATGATCTTGTATTGTTGTCATTTTGTTTGGGATAAAATGATCTACCTAATTTTCAAAAACAAATGACATTTTGTCAACTTGACGCTGAAATTGCAGCCCTTAGGTTTTGCGTTCTTTTTTAGCAACCCTGTATATAACAAACAAAACAAAAGAATCATAAACTTAGTATTGCTTTATAGTAGGTAAATTTATGGGGAAAAGAATGGCGTCTGAGATGGCAGCAATTACGTTAAAAAAACTTTAAATAATAATACATCTATCTTAGAGATGTTATTTCAGTGTCTTTACATTTAGGTGTGGAGGTTGGAAGCTGCCATTCATACTGAAAACTCTTCGTTGCATTTGGGGTCATCCCCAAACTGACCCGACAATTTTAAATAGTGGATTATATTTATACTAATAAAGTACGCATAAATATATCGCTCAATGTTGCGATGGGTAATTGAACGATGATAATGCGAATTAACAAAGATTTGCATTTCACATCTAAATTAATCATACCCCTTGTTAATTTAATGATTTTGTTTGTTTTTTATAACTTAACAATGAAAGGTGGTTAAAGAATGGCCTTTGTTAAATACTTTTAGATGTAAATTTGTATATGTCACATTCTCTAGAAACATAACATTCAGGACGAGTCAATTTTTCACATACTACAGAAATTACAAAACTTGGTAAGGGTATGAATAATTTAGTTATATTCTTACTGGTTTTTCGATGGTACGTCCCAATGGATGCAGTATCAGGACTTGTGAAAATTGCTGAATGTGGCATCGTCACTTTTACTGGATATTTAAACTTCGCATCAGACGGTGACGCCTTAAGACCAACGCAAATGATTGCTTGGTCCTCCCTTAACAAGTCTGCTAGTTCAGCTGGAACCTCAGGTACTGCCTGGATGTCTTCAACGCCCCAAATCTCACTTGGATGAAACTGGACTTCAATGCCATACTTCTCGATGCGTATCAAGCCTGCCTGCTGGTCGGATGCCCCCATGGAATCGTGAATAACATCTTCTACGATCTTTTCAGAAGATGCAGAGTCTAAGTTAAGCTGTTCCAGTTTTGAGGTGTGTACGTTTGCTTCGTTATCCACCTGTTTTTCGACACCCCCGCTTTCCTGTTTTGAACCAACGGCTGGATCTACAAAGAAACAACCAAATCAGGTGTTATATAGCACAGAATATTCAGCAGAAACGGCAGTTTATTCATCTCATCTGTTCACTCACTGTAAACAAATGTGCACAGAGGCGGCGGCAGAGCGTTTTTCAAAAGTAGGGAGGGGAGGGGTTAACAAAAAAGGGGCCCTTTCTGGAAAAAGTGGCACCTACAAAGGGAAATATCAAAGCGACAATGTACCATTTTTAGAAATTGGTATATGCCCCTACATTGTGATTACATTATCAGGAATGCTTTTAATATTTGTTTCTCTCTCTACAGTCCACATGGTCCAAGATGCTGCTTAAGCATCATACTTTGCAGTTGGTTGTGATGACAAGAGGGCACACAAAGAAACAACCAAATCAATGTTGAAAACATATATCAACAGGTTGATTTCACCCATGCCTTTTGTACACACTGCCTTACACTAAAATAAGAGGGCTCTGTATTCACTGCTCGTACGTAAATCGCTGTTTTCGAAGATATTGCTTGTTTTCGGTTTGCCGAAGTTGTGTCTGACTGATAAAATGAATAAGTAACTTATATATATGTGGTTGCCCAATTGCCCAATTCAGTCAATATTTAGCGTGTTTAGTACGTCAAGGTAACACATTACAATATCATGATTACATGAAAGATCGTAATAGCCCTACGGACCCTGGGATCGTAATTTGCAAAGTTGATGTACTTTCTGAAGCACATTGTCAAACATACAATGTTGTGTACGGTCTGTGGTCCTCGTGGTCCCCCATGCAGTCCCTCCTTCACTCTACCTCTCTCTTGTATCTGTATGAAGCTGACATGTTTCATATTTCAAAATGTATTTCTCATCTGCTCTAGCTGTCCGTGGATTTCGACGGGTTTCATTAATTGCAATATAATATATCATATACCTCACTTAAGTAATCCAGCAATCTCATTGGTCGAAATTGCATTCATAAACTCTAACTGTTTTTGTAAAATTCCCGATAACCATGGTTATTGGGAAAATAGTTCAGTCTCCATGGTTACCCCATAGGTTTACATGTTAAAAAATGGTCTGAGCGATCGAGGATACCATACATGTGCGAAGAATTGGTCGGTAATTTCAATACAATTGAATCTCGATCGATCTTACCGACAATTTTATCTTGCATTGTTGACATGAAGACGAAAATAAACTTCCAAAAACAAAAAAAACAACATCTGCCGATAGATCTTGATCTAAGTTCGTGCCAATATGCATTGCAAAAGTAAAAGAAGGGCCCGTTTAATGGAGCAGAAGCGAAGCATCCACCACCGAAGCCGTTGTCAATCCATTTTAATGTATATATTAGAGAAAACTGCTAAGTGAGGAAACAGAGCGCGATAGCCGAGAGGATTAAGGCGGTGACTTTAGTAACTTCACCTTTTGTACGCAAGAGTTCGAATCCCATCTTCGACAAAAGTTTTTTTATTTTTTATTTTTTATTTTTTAGTCTATTTTTTCGGCATATAAAAGTATTAATGACTGCTTTGATATTCGAGAAATAGTTGTTTTTATACGCTCTCGGGAGGGTTACAATTGGGCTATTGCCCTCGGCACGCCTCGGGTAATAGCACAATTCTAACCTTCCCTTGAGCGTATAAAAACAACAATTTCTCTCAAAGCAGTCATTAATACTATATTAATCATTAACAAATAACGGCCTATATAGGACTATGATATTCTTTAAAGTAATGTTTAAGACCGCAAATGCCTTCAAAGTACATATTTATGGCTTTTACATTCTTATTTATGACATTTCTAGTGCCCTTTTAGAACCTAAAATTGCTCCGAATGTAATTTTAGACCCCAAAATGTGTAAATTTAGATTGAATACGATCAATTCAGCTCCACTTTCCCAAAAATATGGTGACCGTTAATTATTCATAATTATTCATAACAATACACGGGCCGGCTGGTTGTGCGTATTATAACCAGCACGAAAAGGCCAACAAAAAGCCGATATTGGCATTGGCTGTCATTGGCTCGTTTTTCGACGGCTGTGACAAAATAACCGAATATTTGTAGATGGTAGTGTAGATGGTAATACTGTAAATGATAGCTCACAAGTAAGCAATGTTGTGAGGCAAACTTTTAGCGGTAGGAGGGTGAACTGCCCAGTTCGCCTTGATTTGTAAATAATATATTGATTTGTTCATATTATCATAATAATTAATTATATTATCATATGTTTATCATTGTTCATATTATCACATGTTTATCATTGTTATACTATTGTTATATTGATACTCTGTTGGAAATACGTTGTACTCACATACCCCGAGAGGGGGTCGATAGAGTCAATAAAAAATACAATCAATCTTGCCAACTGAACTTACCTTTATCAATTAACTGCGCGTGGAGAGGTGTGCGCCTCCAACCAATATCAACCCTATTTGGATCTGCTTTTCGGTCAGTGAGAAACTGTTCCACATCATGGTGACCATTGAATGATGCCGCTTGGAGAGGTGTCCTGCCATCATTACCAGCCGTATTTCGATCTGCTCCTTGGCCAATGAGAAACTGTACAACGTCGAGGTGACCATTGAATGATGCCGCATGGAGAGGTGTGCGCCCATCAAAACCAGCCCTATTCAGATCTGCTCCTTGGCCAATGAGAACCTGTGCAACCTCGAGATGACCTTTGAGTGATGCCACTTCCAGAGGTGTGCTGCCATCTTTACCAGCCCTATTTAGATCTGCTCCTTGGTCAATGAGAAACTGTACAACATCAATGTGACAATTGAATGATGCCGCTTGGAGAGGTGTGTGACCACCAATACCAGCCATATTTAGATCTGCTTTTTGGCCAATGAGAAACTTAACAACATCGAGATGACCTTTGAGTGATGCCACTTCTAGAGGTGTGCTGCCATCCCGACCAACCCTATTTAGATCTGCTCCTTGGCCAATAAGAAATTGTACAACATTGAGGTGACCCTTGAATGATGCCGCTTGGAGAGGTGTGCGCCCACCAATACCAGCCCTATTTAGATCTGCTCCTTGGCCAATGAGGAATTGTACAACATCAAGATGACCTTTGAGTGATGCCGCTTCTAGAGGTGTGCTTCCATCGTTACCAGCCCTTTTTAGATCTGCTTTTTGGCCAATGAGAAACTGTACAACATCGACGTGACCTTTGATTGATGCCACTTCTAGAGGTGTGCTGCCATCTCGACCAACTTTATTCAGAACTGCTCCTTGGCCAATAAGAAACTGTACAACATCAAGGTGACCATTGAATGATGCCGCTTGGAGAGGAGTGCGCCCACCAATACCAATCCTATTTAGATCTGCTTTTTTGCCAATGAGAAACTGTACAACATCGAGGTGACCTTTGAGTGATGCTGCTTCTAGAAGTGTGCTGACATCATTACCAGTCCTATTTAGATCTGCTTTTTTGCCAATGAGAAACTGTACAACATCAAGGTGACCATTGAATGATGCCGCGAAGAGAGGTGTCCTGCCATCTTTATCCGCCCCTTTTAAATCTGCTCCTTGGTCAGTTAAAAACTGTACAACACCAAGGTGACCATTGAGTGATGCCGCGAAGAGAGGTGTCCTGCCATCTTTATCCGCCCTTTTTAAATCTGCTCCTTCGCCAATGAGAAACTGTACAACATCCAGGTGATCATTGAGTGATGCCACTTTTAGAGGTGTGCTGCCATCTCGACCAAGTCTATTTAGATCTGCTCCTTTGCCAATGAGAAACTGTACAACGTCACGATGACCATTGGATGATGCCACATGTAGAGGTGTCCTGGCATCTTTATCCGCCCTTTTTAGATCTGCTCCTTGGCCAATGAGAAACTTTACAACATCGAGGTGACCATTAGATGATGCTGCATAGAGAGGTGTCCATCCATCCTTATCTTCCCTATTTATATCTGCTCCTTGGCCAATAAGAAACTGTACGACATCGAGGTGACCATTGGATGATGCATTGTGGAGAGGTGTCATGTCGTCTTTATCCGCCTTTTCTAGATCTGCTCCTTGGCCAGTGAGAAACTGTACAACATCGAGGTGACCATTAGATAATGCTGCATAGAGAGGTGTCCATCCATCCTTATCTTCCCTATTTATATCTGCTCCTTGGCCAATAAGAAACTGTACAATGTCGCGATGACCATTGAATGATGCCGAATGTAGAGGTGTCCTGGCATCATTATCCGCCGTATTTAGATCTGCTCCTTGGTCAGTGAGAAACTGTACAACATCGAGGTGACCATTAGATGATGCTGCATAGAGAGGTGTCCATCCATCCTTATCTTCCCTATTTATATCTGCTCCTTGGCCAATAAGAAACTGTACAACGTCGCGATGACCATTGAATGATGCCGAATGTAGAGGTGTCCTGGCATCATTATCCGCCGTATTTAGATCTGCTCCTTGGTCAGTGAGAAACTGTACAACATCCAGGTGACCATTGAGTGATGCTACGTGGAGAATTGTCCTGCCATCATTACGAGCACTTTTTAGATCTGCTCCTTGGCCAATGAGAAACTGTACAACATCGAGATGACCCTTGAGCGATGCCACGTAGAGAGGTGGCCTGCCAACATTATCCGCCTTATTTAGATCTGCTCCTTGGTCAGTGAGAAACTTTACAACATCGAGGTTACCATTTAATGATGCTTTGTGGAGAGGTGTCATGCCGTATTTATCCGCCTTTTTTAGATTTGCTCCTTGGCCAATGAGAAACTGTACAACATCGAGGTGACCATTGAATGATGGCTTGTGGAGAGGTGTCATGCCGTCTTTATCCGCCTTTTTTAGATCTGCTCCTTGGCCAATGAGAAACTGTACAACATCGAGGTGACCATTGAATGATGCCGCGTGGAGAGGTGTCATGCCGTATTTATCCGCCTTTTTTAGATCTGCTCCTTGGCCAATGACAAACTGTACAACATCGAGGTGACCATGGAATGATGCCGCTTCTAGAGGTGAAACGCCATCATAACTACCCCTATTTATATCTGCTCCTTTGCTAATGAGAAACTGTACAACGTCGCGATGACCATTGAATGATGCCGCATGTACAGGTGTCCTGGCATCATCATCCGCCGTATTTAGATCTGCTCCTTGGTCAGTGAGAAACTGTACAACATCCAGGTGACCATTAGATGATGCTGCGTGGAGAGGTGTCCTGGCATCATTATACGCCTTATTTAGATCTGCTTTTTTGCCAATGAGAAACTGTACAACATCAAGGTGACCATTGAATGATGCCGCAAAGAGAGGTGTCATGCCGTATTTATCCGCCTTTTTTAGATCTGCTCCTTGGCCAATGAGAAACTGTACAACATCGAGGTGACCATTGAATGATGTCTTGTGGAGAGGTGTCATGCCGTCTTTATCCGCCTTTTTTAGATCTGCTCCTTGGCCAATGAGAAACTGTACAACATCGAGGTGACCATTGAATGATGCCTTGTGGAGAGGTGTCCATCCATCCTTATCTTCCCTATTTAGATCTGCTCCTTGGTCAGTGAGAAACTGTACAACATCCAGGTGACCATTAGATGATGCTGAGTGGAGAGGTGTCATGCCGTCTTTATCCGCCTTTTTTAGATCTGCTCCTTGGCCAATGAGAAACTGTACAACATCCAGGTGACCATTAGATGATGCTGCGTGGAGAGGTGTGCTGCCATCTTTACGAGCACTTTGTAGATCTGCTCCTTGGCCAGTGAGATACTGTACAACATCGAGGTGACCACAGAATGATGCCATGTAGAGAGCTGTCCCCTCGTCATTATCCGCTCTTTTTAGATCTGCTCCTTGGCCAATGAGAAACTGTACAACGTCGCGATGACCATTGGATGATGCCGCATGTAGAGGTGTCTTGGCATCATTATCCGCCTTATTTAGATCTGTTCCTTGGTCAGTGAGAAACTGTACAACATCCAGGTGACCATTGAATGATGCCATGTGGAGAGGTGTTATGCCGTCTTTATCCGCCTTTTTCAGATTTGCTCCTTGGCCAGTGAGAAACTGTACAACATCCAGGTGACCATTAGATGATGCCGCAAAGAGAGGTGTCATGCCGTATTTATCCGCCTTTTTCAGATTTGCTCCTTGGCCAGTGAGATACTGTACAACATCGAGGTGACCATTGAATGATGCCATGTAGAGAGCTGTCCTCTCGTCATTATCCGCTCTTTTTAGATTTGCTCCTTGGCCAATGAGAAACTGTACAACATCGAGATGACCTTTGAGTGATGCTGCTTCTAGAAGTGTTCTTCCATCTTTATCCGCCCTTTTAATATCTGCTCCTTGGTCAGTTAGAATCTGTACAACATCGAGGTGACCATTGAATGATGCCGCGAAGAGAGGTGTCCTGCCATCTTTATTCGCCCTATTTATATCTGCTCCTCGGCCAATGAGAAACTGTACCTCCTCAAGGTGACCATTGGATGCTGCTGCATGGAGAGAAGCTAAATCATCATTTTCAGCCTCAGAAATGTCTTCTCTTTGAATCTTGTCCCCATCCATAATAAGAATTCAACTGATATGAGTGTCTGCCTGTAATATCTAGATTATTATAACTGAAGTATAGGCTATTTGATCAGCCAACTAGAACAGCCGAACACATAAAGTTATGAAGAAGCTGTGTCTCAATTTTTTTTTATTGTCGCCCCAAGATAAATAAATAGGCTATATCGTGCCGCTTATTATCTGCTCTGAGTACAACGGCTGGCAATGGTGTGATGCGCCTACAAACTTAATTTGAACCGCGTTATTATTCTTGCCCGGAAAGGTGATCACTTCGTCTCGTTCTATTAATTTTCAGCTGCATCTGTACATTCCACATCCGAATATGCACGACGGTGTTCCATTCTCCCATTAATGTCACAAATCCAACACCTCCTCAACGAAGTCAATTCTCGAATGTGTATACGCGACCTAGGCCTACAGATATGGCAATGTTGTATTCATAAATACAACCAAAAAAAAACAAGCCCATTCCCATAGGAAACTTGTATGAAATCACGTTTAGTACAGGCTAAATAAATACACGCAGCTCTATTCACAGTTGCTGCATTATGCCCCTAACGCACTCAACCGTAACCCGGCTGTGAATTATGCTACCTGCTTCCTCAAACATATATTGTATAAATTGACATATAAACTGAATTTAGGTTCTGTTTACTTGTTTATTCGGCTCAATGAACAGTTGACAATAGGCCTCACCAATAAAACCGTACTAGCATATTCCAATAACATGACGGAGGAGAATATTTTAGGAGAAAATATGATACCAACATGCATTTACAGATTGGTAGAGGGGTTTTTGTTTTGGGGAGTATTTTGGATTGCAATAATTCATAGGAGTTCAAGTTTGTCTATCAATGAAACAGCAATTTCCAACCATTTTTTATGAATCAATCGGATGGAATCAATTTTGCAAGGAATTTACCTTGAGCTTGGACAGATTCATTAAATAATTATGTATACACTGCATGCATATCATAGTGGTATTAAAGAGCAGCAATTCAGGAAGTTGTTGCTAATGTTGCTTTTCCATGAAATTATGATACACATAAAGCTAAAGACTGTAAACCTGGGAAACATGCTATATAACATGTAATTACTTTATCATCGTTGTTCCAGTTTCTTTTTTACTTTGAAGGCCTACTGTCTGGAGAAGAAAATAGATAACGTTCTAAGTCATTGACTTAGCTCCTGGGTATAGGGGTGTTTTTCCTTAATCGTATTGTGAGAGAAAGAGAGAGAGAGAGAGAAAAGAGAGAGAGAGAGAGAGAGAGAAGGGGAGCGAGGGGGTTGTGCGGGATTCAATTTCAGTTTTCTTTAGAATTATTTAACCTAGCTAGTACTAATGCAATGTATCTTCCATGTGATTGCCATGTGATCAGGGGCGGCGATCCCCCCCTCAAAATTTGAAAAAGTGCACACAAAAAAAATGTATAGCAAATACAGACTAAAGTCTGCAACACACTTTAAGGCTCTGGAGGGTCCAAGAGTGCAGCGTTTAGACAAATAAAAATGCAAAAACGCTCCCTCGCATAATATCCTTCAAAATGTATAAGTAAATACCGATAAAAAAAGTGTGTAAAAAGTATATTGCTTGTTTTTATACTATAGTTTAAAGGAATGTAATTTTGTTAATACAACAAAACTTCAAAAACCTGTGAGGGGGTGGTCACTTCCGTCACCTTCACCCCTCTAATTCACTATTATCCCTCGCACTTGCGTACTGATGGGGGGGGGGGGGGGGGGGGGGGCTCATATGAAATTCAAACGTGGTTCATTTATAATTCGATACCAGTGATTTACAAACGTTGTAATGACATGATTTTCCCACAAAGGGCCTTATAAGGCGGGCCCCTGGTTGCTCATCTGACCGTAAATAAATGCCTAAAACGCCTGAGCTTCCGCAGTGGCTCTGCCCCCTGGACCCCACCAAGGGCCCTAAGGCGGCCCCTGGATGCCCATAAATGCCCAAAACCCCTGAGCTTCTGGGGGCTCCGCCCCCTGGACCCCACTCCAATAAGTGACCTGCATGCCAGTGTCACAAATAAGTTATCAAAATATGCTCATCTAACCGTAACTAAAGGCCTAAAACCCCTGAGCTTTCGGGAGCTCCGCCCCCAGGATGATCATCTGACCTTAATAAATGCCTAAAACCCCTGAGCTTCATGAGGCTCCACCCCTTGACACCCGCCGGGGCTTTGCCCCTGGACCCCACGCCAATTTACGCTCCACTTTGCTTTGCTTTGCTCTACCTGATCGTAAATACTTTAGCCCCCCCCCCCCCCCTCCCCCCCCCCCCCCACTTTGAAAAACGTTTCCAGGGCCTGCGTAACATGTAAAAGTGGTGGTGATGCGGATTTTTTTTTCTGCCCCCCCCCCCCCCCCCCCCAAAAAAAAAAAAAAAAATCGTCCCTCGCATTTCGTCCCCCCCGGTCATGAACAGAAATCGCCGCCCCTGCATGTGATAGTACCACAGTGATGTTTATTGTTGTAAAGAATGTTTGGCTTGCACTCAGTAGATTAAGATCGCGTGCTCGAAGTTGCCATTAGGGACTTTTCGATTCGCACGTCGACATAGTGGACTGCTAGGTGTCACGTCCTAATAAGGCACTGTCAGTTCCTTAAAAGGACGTCACATGTTCTTAAAAGGACGTCATACGTTGCAGTCCACTATGTCGACGTGCAAATCGAAAATTCCCTGATTGAAAACAAGTCAAAACAAAATCTTTTAACCAGAGGGACCTACTGATGGGTGCAAGCCAAAAGTTACATTATAACAATTGAAACTTCCCCAGTAAGCCTAACATAACACAAATGCTGTTTATTTAAATAGCATTGTATTATTGTAGAGAAGAAGAACAAATAAGAATATGGTCGTTAATCATGAGAATGTTTACTTCTATCTCTCTCTCTCTCTCTGCTAAACCCTTCCTACAGTGGAATCAGCAAAATAGATCAACTGTGAAACAAATTACCATGAGTCCCGAAATATTAACTGCTTCACCGTGTCACGGTTGTACTAAAGAGCAGCAATGGCAGAAACGCTTGCTAAATATGCTACGGCCACAAAGGTTCGTACGAACGATAATTTCGTAATTCGTAATGGCATTTGTGACCGAGGCTTTAATTTCCGAGGCTTTAATTTCCGCAGCAATCATTGCTAAAATTGTTTTGGGGTCTTGATCGACAAAAATGATACTATCTTGCAAACATTGGGAATAGAATGACACGATATAAATGCCATCAAGGCAGCCGAGGATAACGAACTGGACTAAACTTTCATGAAATTGGATGCG
This sequence comes from Strongylocentrotus droebachiensis, assembly GCA_035222895.1. Taxonomy (NCBI): domain Eukaryota; kingdom Metazoa; phylum Echinodermata; class Echinoidea; order Camarodonta; family Strongylocentrotidae; genus Strongylocentrotus; species Strongylocentrotus droebachiensis. Next base: position 2,463 of record JAVYIG010000540.1, on the reverse strand, counting down.
AAATGATGCAATAAATGGGACAAAGTAAAAAAAAAAAAAAAAAAAAAAAAAAAAAAAAAAAAAAAAAAAAAAAAATACGAATGACCAAAGACGACTTTGACTGTGAAATGTGCAATGTTAGGAAGTTTCGCGACAAAATTTAATGAAGAAAAGTGTGAGATTGATGGAAAAAGTGTTGAAATGGACGGGAATAGGTTAAAGAAAATATAATTATATTAACAATATTACGTTGAAAATAATGTCATAAAGTTATTTATTAGCTTCTGAATATCCAAATTATAATTTTAAAAAAAAAGCCTGTGGTATATTGATGGGGACTCTTGACTCTTATAAAAAAAAGGGTTTGTTCCTTATCAGGACTACCGCTTACACCATTGACAACATATTTCCTCTCGACCCAGGTTTCTGTGGCAAAGATGGAGTAATAACAATCGCTGGGCCCACTGCCCTGCAGTAAAAGCAGTATTAATAATGATGTGGCTAAAAACTGGGTGAAGTATAGAGGAAATTTTCACAGTCATGTGATCAAAAATTATACTATTACTGTACTTCCAATAATACTAATATATTATGTATATATTTTCTCCCTCAGTATCAACATCTCAAAGATAATATTCTGACCAGACTGCATGCATACTGATTCCATAATCTTTAATTTGTTTGATTGTTGATATATACAAATTATTAAAAAAAGACTATCAATGGCGATTTTGAAATAGTCACAGCACCAGCGTCCCTATCCTTTCCCCACCCATATCTTGTTAATTAAAGCCCCCAACCCCTGTTTTTTCTTCTTCTTCTTAGCGTTAAAACATATTATATCCCGCGTCAAGAATTTGTTGGCTTTGATTGGTTGAGAGCTCGTCACATGACCAGAAATATTTGAACTATTTTTTAGAAAGTACTATTATGAGAGTACTATTTAGGAGTTGACCCCCAAAAAAATTAGCCCCCAATCCCTGTTTTTGTTTCTTCTTCTTAGCATTAAAACATATTATTGAGGTAGTTAGGCCTATAGATCTCTTTTGTTGGCAATGACTATGAATTTCATTTCTTGAACGGCGCATCATGAGGGGGGGGGGGGGGGGGTGGGGGGGGGGAGAGAAAGAGAGAGCCGAATCTATCCCTATCGATCAGACCAGGCGCGGATCCAGGATTTCTTAGGGGGGGGGGGGGGGGGGGGGGGGCTAAATGTGAAATTATGCAAGCCAAATATTGGTACATGATGGTGACCAGCAGTGGCGTAATGAGAAAAAAATATTGGGGGGGGGGGGGGGGGAGGGGGGCAGAAGTTCAGGTTTTTAGGTATTAATTACGGTCAAATAAGTATCCAGGGGCCCGCCTTAGGGCCCTTGGTTGGGTCGAGGGGGCAGAGCCACCGGATGTTCGGGGGGTTTTAGGCATTTAATTACGGTCAGATTAGCATTTTTTGCGATACCTTATTTGTGACACTGGCAAGACACTAATTTTCGTGGGGTCCAGGGGGTGGAGCCCTCAGAAGCTCACGGGTTTTACGCACTTTATAATTGTCAAATAGGCATTTAAGGGCTCGCCTTACAACCCGTGATGGGGTGTCTAGGAGGCGGAGGCCCCGGAAACCCGGGTGGTTTTAGGCATTTAATTACGGTCAGATGAACATATTTTGATACTTTATTTGTGACACTGGCAGGACACTAATTGGCGTGGGGGTACAGGGGGCTAAGCCCCCAGAAGCTCAGGGGTTTTTAGGCATTTAATCACGGTCAGATGAGCATTATTTTGTGACGCTGACAGGTCACTATTCTTTCTTTCTTTTTCTCTTTCTTTCTATTTCTTTTTAATATATATTTTTTTAAGTGGAGGGAGCTCGAGGTCCCCGAGCCCCGCCGTTTCGCGGGCCCTGACATTTAAGCCTCTAAAAAAGTATATAAGTATTTCTTACCTTACTGTAAATTAAAGTATTTGTCATTTACTTACAAACGCATAAAAAAGTATAATTTAATAAAAAGTAAGGAAAATCTCGGAAACTTACGTAATTTCACCAACATTTGTAAATCATCGGTATCGAATTTTATTGGGGGAAATGCCTCCCCAAGCCCCCCCCCCCCCCCCCCCCCCCCCCCCCACCCAGATCTACACCGGTCGGCGGGGAAAATCGCAACTGATCTCCCCTATACCTTTCTTCTTTCTCTTGTTTTCTTCTTCCCCTTTCTCCCCTCCTTCTATTTCCCTTATTTCTTTCTCTCTCGTTTAGGTTTGCTGGGGGGGGGGGGGGGGGGGGGGGGGGGGGGGGGGGGGGGGGGGGGGGGGGGGGGGGGGGAAGGGTCTTTCGCCCCCCTCCCCCCCCCCCCCGATCCACACGTTGTTGGCTGGAAAATTGCAACTTATATCCCCCTTCTTTTGTTTTCTTCTTCCTCTTTTTCCCCATTCCCTTTATCTCCTATTTTCCTTTTTTCTTTCCGTTTTTCTTGCTTAATTCTTATT